>KZ112442.1:0-327584 GCA_002120305.1 Hypoxylon sp. CO27-5 | reverse complement strand
ATATTAAAATATAGCTATATAATATTATAATATAATATGCTTTATACCTTAAATAAAAATAATAAAGCTATTTTTACATTTAAACTTAAACATTATTAATTAATTTAAAACCAATTTTACTTATAATAAGCTATATAATTAATTTCGCTTTATTACTTATATAATAAACTTTATTTATTTAATAATTAATATAATAATAATTATTTTATATTATTATAATTTTAAAAAAAAAGCTATTTTATAATAAACCCTTTTTAATAATAATATAAGGTAAAATAACTATTAATAAGCTAATACTTTTATTTATATATAACGTTAATAGCTATAATAATAATTAAGTTATATAAGGTTATTAAGAAAAAATAATAAGGTTAAAAATAACTTTAATTAAATCATAAAAATAATAAATAAACTTAATACTTTAATTCTTAAACTTTATTTATAATAATATATAAATAAGTTAAAATATTATTTATAACATTAGAAAAAGTACTAAAAGTTTCCTACTATTATTATTACTACTTATTATAAGTTATATATAACTTAACTACTTTTATATACTTTTTAATATTTAAAAAAGTTAAGATAATAATTATTTTTCAATAAATATTATAAGTAAAATACCTAACATATTAATTTTATAAGAACATTTATAACCATTATTATTATAATAACATTTAATATAAGCATTATTTAAATAATTTAATAAGATAATATAATATTAAAATATGCCCTTATTTACCTTATAATTATAATATATATATTTTAAAAGTAAAATAATACTAATTATAGCTATATAAGTAATTAAACTTTTATTAAAACTAATTATCATAATAAAATAAAATTAATTAAAACTTACCTTTATAATTAAAAGGTAATATAGATATAAGTTTAATCTTTTAATAATAATATATTTGATTTTAATAATATCTTCTTAAAGAAATAGTTTACTTTATTTTAAGCTATAATTATTATTAACAAAGCTTTTTAATTAAACATAATAAAGATATTTATATATTTAAGTTATTAAGTATTAAAGTAATAACATTATTTACATACATTTTTTTCACTTTAACTAAGATTTAAACTATATAATAAATAAGGTTTATATTATTTATTAAATTTAGTTTATTATTATTATCACTAAGAAAAGAATTATTAATAAATAATTCAAATCAAACCAGGAAATAAATCTTTTTAACTAAATCCTAATTAAAAATATTTATTTAATTCTAATTAAAACCTAAACTATTATTAATTAATCTTATAACCTTTAAATTAATATTAATTAAAAGGCTTAAGGTTTTATTATTTTACTTAATAAAGTTGATTTTTTACTTTTAAGGATTAAAGATTTAAACGAGATAGGATTTAAACCTAATTAATATTTTTAAATATATTTTAAAAGCTTTAAATATAATAAAATTTTTTAAATATTACATTTATAATATAAATTAACGAGTTAATAAACTTTATATATATTATTATAATAATAAAACTTTTTTAAATATATATTTAAAATATTAACTAACTTAAAAAAAAAAGGATTTATAATTAAAAAATAAATATTTAAAAAAGGTATTATAAACGTAAGTAATAATATATACTTATTGCTTAAAAACCTTTAAAAGATATAAATATATTTTACAGTAAAAATCTATATATATTTATTTTAATATAGCTTAAAACTTTAACATATAACCCGAACATATACGTTTATCTTAAATAATATATAAATTAACTTTAAATCTTACTAATAAAAATATAAAATCGCATTCAAATCCACATTAAAATAAAACTAATAAATAAGTATTAATATAAAGCTAAAGGATATATTATATTTTTAATATTAAAGATATAATATAATACTTCCTAATTATAATTTAAATAAAAGGCTAATAAATTAACTTATTAAATCTTATTTATTATATTTATTATTAAGAAATTAAATATCATATAAATAACATTTAATAATAGGAAATAATATATAAATAAAATATAATAAAGGCTTATAAAATTAATAAGTAATAAGGAAAAATATAAATAAAAGAGAGCAATTTATTTACTAAATTACCTATTCCATTACCTTTTAAACTATTACTTATAATAAATACTTTTATATTCATTTTTACTATACTTATTAATCTAAAAAAATACTTTTAATACCTTATTATTTTCTTTAATTATACTCAAATTATTTTAAATAAATAAGAATAATTTGATATTAACCTTTTTAACAGCTTCGCAGATTTATTAAATAGTTATTTAATTACTAAATAAGTTAATACCAAAATCACTTTTTAATTATTAAATTATATAATAGATTAAGTAAATATTAAAATCCTTTCCGTTCAAATAGATATTACTATATATTAACTTAACCTTAAAAACATTATTTTAAATTCTTAAGATTAAAATATTGAAAATACTACCATTAATATCATATATAATAACTTAATTAACTAGCCTTTTTTAGATTATACATAAGTATAACAATAATAAGCTTATTTACAAT
Source organism: Hypoxylon sp. CO27-5 (assembly GCA_002120305.1). NCBI lineage: Eukaryota > Fungi > Ascomycota > Sordariomycetes > Xylariales > Hypoxylaceae > Hypoxylon > Hypoxylon sp. CO27-5. Next base: position 325,069 of record KZ112442.1, on the reverse strand, counting down.
AATAATAATATTAAAATTAATAATTTAACCAACATTCTTAAGCTTCCTACAAGTTAATAACTAATTTTATCCTAAAATATTTTAACACTTAATATATTCTTTTAATATAATTACTATATTATTTTTATACTTAAGCATACTTATTAACCTAAGGGCCAAAATAATTATAAAGCCATAAAATACCTTATAATAATTTTATATAACCTTTATAAATCCCTTTTATAATAAGGATATCCTATAATATAACTTTTAATAAGTTTATCATAAGTTTTAATATTATTAAAGGAAAATAATTACCTAATCTATATCCTAACAAACAATAATATTTTAAAGATTTAAAATAATAAATATTTACTTATTAATACTCGAAAAGATATTAATTTCTTACTTAAATAAATTAGTAGGTCCAATTAAAACCTATTATTTATCATATTAAAAAACCATAAGCATAATATTTAAATTACTTATAATATAATTATTTAAGCTTTAAATAAAATATAATAAAAAGCTTTTCATTATAATCATTTAAATAACTCATTACTTTTTTACAATATAAGGATAATATAATTAATTATATACTTATATTATATTAAAATATTTATTAAAAATATTAGATTTTCCAACTCATATATTAATATTATATTAGAATATTTATTAGAAATATTATATTTTTAATAATTTAATCTAAACTAATAAATAAAAATAAGGAAATAAATAAAATAAATTATTATACCTTCTAATAAATTAAACGCCACAAACCCTAATATATAAATTATAAAAGAAACTTTATATTAACAAATTATCTTAAGAAATAAAGGTTTAATAAATAAAATATAAAATATTTATAATACTTTTAAAATCGCTAAGTATAACTATAAATATAACCTTATCATTTTAAAATGCCTTAAACACAATTATAAATATAACCTTACCATTTTAAAAAGCCTTACCTTAATCACTATAATTACTTTTAATAGTTACGCTATTCCCGTTAATTTAAGTGCTTTTACTACCTTAACTTATTTAATTACTTCCATTACTATTAAAAAAGGTAGCCAATTCTACCACATCCTATTTAATTAGGCCATTAAAATAAATAAACAATATATTTATTAACTTATAAATAACCCTTAAATTATTTAAATATTAAAAGCACTTTGGTAAACAACCGCATAATTCCTTAGCTACTTTAAAATCTAATTTATTAAAATTTTTAAAAACTTCTTATAATCTTTTCTTTAACTTATTAATGGATGATTTATTTTAATAATTATCCATTTTTTTATCATTAAAAGTTAAATATACGTTATAACAGTTTTAAAAAAAGTTAATTATTAATTAAGTTTCGCCATTATTATTATACTAATTATCATTTATTCCCTTATCTTAACCTTAAAAATATAAGATATTATTATTTAAATTATCCTTACAATATTTATTATTATTCCTATTACTATTACTATTACTATTATTATTTACCCCAAACATATTATTATAACCTAAGCATAAATTAAAAAACTTAATTTTACCTAATTTTTATAAACAAGCATTCATTTCATTCTTATCATTAAAATATAAGACATAATTACTTTTTTTACTACTTAGTCTTTTTATTATAAGCATATACATAATATAAAATATAAACTATACAAATTAAGTAAAGAAAAACTCATAAGAAATTTAATTAGCTTTATCTTATTAAAGATTATAATACAACAATATTAATTCCCATAAAAATCCACATATTTATTTATATATAAATATTTATATACATATAAATACTTTAGTTATCCTATTTTTATTAAGCCTTAAAAATAAAATAAGCATATTTTAGTTAAAAGTTTTATAAATATTTTTATATAATTCTTATATATTTTTTACTAAACTAACTTTAGGATTAATATTTAAATAATATATTATTATCTAATTCTCATTAAATCATATTTAATACACATTAGGAATTATATAAGTTATTTTTACTTGATTTTAAAATCCACTTAAATAATATATACCTTTATTTTTAAGCTTATATAATTAATCTTTAAGAAGGTTTATTTATAGCTTTAATAATTAATTATAAGGATAATATTAGTTCTTAAAGTTTAAAGTAATGATATATTTATATTTCTTATAAATTATTAATAATAAATATTATTAGAAAAAAAAGAAAATATAAAATAATAAAATATAATAACTTATAATAAATGCCTTTATAAGGTTTAAATATATGAAAGAATATTATTAAGGTATTTCCTTTTATAATATTATCCTTTAGTTTATTAATAATATTTGTTTCTTTATTTAGGTTTTTAGATTTAAATAGGAATAGGTATATTTAAATTATTATAATATTTAAAAAATCATCTTATTAATGATAAAATATGCTTAAAAAACTATTCTTTCAATTGTAAAATATGCTTAAAGAACTATTTTTTCAACTATAAGATATATTTAGAAAACTATTCTCCTAAATATAAAATAATCTATACTAAAATAATTTAAGTTAAAAAAGGTTATTATTTTATAATATTTTAACTTAATTATTATCTTAATAATTTCTAGCTATAATATAACATATATAATAAACCAAATTATAAAAGATATTATTATTACTTATAAATATAAATTTTAATATAAGGTTATATTCTTTAAAATTGAAATAATAAATATTTAAAAAACTAAGGCTATATTTATCTTTACTATTTAGGTTTAAAAAAAACAATATAACCATTAATCTTTAATTCATATTAAGGTTTTTAATATTATTTATAAACATTATAATAAATAAAAATTATAAAAGGTTAATAATCAAAGCTATAGCATATTAAAATATTATATACGCCATATTAGTAATAATTAAAATTAAAGAACTTAATAAAAAAGAAAAACACATACCTTAAAAAATATATATAATTTAATAAGTGGCTAAGAAAATAAAAAAAAGGATAGAATATTTAAAAATAACTTTTTAAAAGATAAAATATTTAATAAGGATTTTCTTTTATAAGATTATATAAATATAATAAAGTAAAATAAAATTATTAATAAATAAAGAAAGGATTTAAAAAATATATTAATAATAATTACTACAAGTAAGGTAATATAATTTAATTTTAAAATTAGCCTTCCTCTTTTTTAATTTAATTTACTCCTTTTTAACTTTATATAAACACTTATATAAATATTATTTAAAAATTAATTCTAAGTTTTTAATAAAAAATATATAAGATTTTTATAACTTATACTTAAAATTATATATATCTTAATATATAAGCATATTATCCTTTAAATAATATATATAAAACTAATATAAAATATTTAATAATATACTATTATATTTTAAATTTAAAATTTTATTTATTATAAATAACTTTTTTATTTTCATAACTAATCTAATTATTTTTTATTTAATATTATACTTAATTTTATATTTAAAAATATTTAAAATAAAGTTATAACCCCTACTAAAATTTACCTAACTTTTTATTAGCAATACACACAAACAATTAAAGTAGTTAATTAATATTTATTATTTAAGTTATCCGAAAAAAACCCCACTCCTTTCTCTTTAAGTAACTAATAAGGATAAATTATATTATAATATTTTATATTATACTTATTATATTATAGTTAAGAATATTTAAACTAAAGATAAAAGATTAAATATAAGTAATTTAAATCATCTATTTCTTTTTAAATCTTTCAAAGTATTTTATCCATACTTTAAACCTATTAAAAATTATCTCATTCCTATTAAATAGTACTTTTTTCATTATCCTAAATATTCTTAAGATTAAAACTTTAATCTTTTTTTAATTTTAATATTAATTTTATTTAAATATATTATATCCTATTATACCCTATTTTAATTATTAAATCTTCTTAAAAGCTTTATTTAAGCCTTAATAAGATATGATATTTTACTATTTTTCTTATCTCATTATTACAAAATCTTTTATATATAATATATAATAAATGCTTTATTATATTATTAGAAATTTAAGCATATTTAAAAAAGCTTATATAATACTTAAGATAACTTAATAATAACTTAAACTTAACAATATATACAAATTTATTAAAAATAAAAAAAATATTACTATTTATAAATTAATTAATAATAAGGTTTACTTTTAGTTTAATATTTATATACTTTTTAATAATAATATCCTCATCTTTTTTTTAAAGCTTAATAAAAAGGATAATTAATTTTATTTAATTAGTTATATATTAATTCCCTTATTAAAATTAGAAAATTTTAATATAAAAATCATTAAATTATTTTATAATATATATTATTTATACATATTTTAAAACCTTTAAAAATTCTTCTTCGCTTATTTTACCTAAGTATTATTTACAAATTTAATTATTTAACTTTTTATTAATAAAGTTAATAAGAATATTGAATATTTTATAAATATTTTAAAGGTTATTAATAGAAAATAAATAAGGATTAATAAATAAATAGCAATAAGTAATTTACCATAGTTACTATTTAAAGCAATTAATAATTATAAGTAAATTAAATAAAAAGGAAAAAAATATTCTTATAATAAAATTAAAGGAAAGGATTTTAAAAAGCCAAGTTTAAATATTTATAATAATATTATAATTTACTTTATATATAATAATAAAATAATTCCAACTAATAATTTTAATAACGTTAAGTTTAATAATTATAGGTTTAATCATATATTAAAATGATTTAAATCCCTAAAACCATTTAAATCTTTATAATTATTTAATAATTATCATTTAAAAGATTTAAATTTACTTAATAAAAAGTTTTAAATATCTTATAATAATAATAAAAAGCAAGGTTTATACATTAAATATACTTTTATATTTAATTTACAAACTTTTAATTACAATAATACTAATTATAATAACAATAATACCTTATAAAAGATATTTTTCCTTACCAATATTATACAAAGGTTTACTTATAAAAATAAAAGTATTTTACTAAAGATATTACCTCTTATTAATAAAATCATTAATTAAAATAGTAATTTAAATAAAAAATAAGGCTTTTCTAAGGCTTTATATAAAATATTTCCTAAGCATATTTTAAATCTTACCTTTAATACAAAAGGCCATTATTAACTTTTCATATAATTATTAAAGATAATAATAAATTAATCCTATATAATTAATATATCCATTTATTTAATATTTATAAATAACTTATATAAGTAATAATAATTAAATATAATATAATTTAATTAAATTAATTTATCATTTAATATAAAAAGAATTTACTTTATAAAGATAAGCTTAATTAATTAATTACATTAATAATCAAATTAATAATTAACTAATTAATTTATTTATTTATTAATATATAAATTAATTAGCTAATTAATTAATTAATTAGACTATATATTTTATTATATCAAATAAATTATCATTTAATTATTTATTATATTAAATAATAACTTTAAAATAAACATTAATACTTTTATTATTAATATAACACATAATATTATCTATTATAATATTAAAATAAGCTAATTATAAATAAAATAATAAATTATTAATAATAAAAAAAGGCTATTATAGGAAAAAATTAATATAAGAAAAAACTAACATAAAATCAAAATATTAATAATAATTAGCTTAATATAAACTAACTCTTTATAAATATTAAATAATTAAATTTTCTAACCTATTAATAATTAAATAATTATTATTATTTTTACTAATATCTTTATAATTAATATTCTTATTATTTAAATTCGAAATATTTTTCCTATTATAAAATTAACCTAACTATTTAAATTTCCTTTAAACTTTATTTAATAACTAACATAATAATCTTTTCAAATATTAAAAGTTTAATAAAATTGCAAATTAACTAAATACTTTAATATAATATTACCTTAACATTTAATAACGTAATAAGCGAAGTAAATCTATTAAAATTTTAAAATTCTATTATAATAAGTTTTAAATCTATCTTAACCAAAAAATAAAATAAATCTATATTAAAAATATTAACTCTCATATAAAAAGGTAATAAGTAAAACCGGCTTAATATAGCCATTTTACTTATAATTATTTTTATAAAGGTTATTTAAGTATATATTTAAAATAATATAATCCTATTTAAAACCATCTTAGCTAATATTATTTTTATATATATTTAAAATAATATAATCCTACTTAAAACCATCTTAACTAATATTATTTTAATATATATTTAAAATTATATAATTTTACTTAAAATTATATTAATTAATATTGCTTTTATTTATAATATTTTTATACATATTATTTTATTAAAAGTATAAATAAGCCATAGCCTTAAAAAAGTTATCCCTATATTCCCTTTCACTAAAAGATATTATAATAAATAATAAAGGTAATAAAAAATCATTAAACTAAAAACTTTTATATAAGGTTTAATATTTTTGCTTTTTATTACTTAAAAAAAGATCAAATATATTTTATTTAATACCCTAAAATAAGGCTTAAATAAAGTAATTTAATTTAATATATTAAAAGTTTTTAATCTTATAAACTTTATTAAATATTATATATAACGCTTTTTATAAAGGAAGATTTTTACTTTATATAATATGCTTTAAGAATTTAATAAATTATTTAATACTTAGATTAAGCTTTATCTTTACCCTTACAATTATATATAGCTTATTGGAAAACATATTAAATAATTATTAAAAATATTAGAAAAAAAGCTATTACTTATTAATAAAGATTTTATTATAATTAATAACTTTAATAATTATAAAACTATAAATATATTTAAATATATTTAAATTTAAGCAACCTTTAATTTATTAGCAAAAGGATATTAAATCTATAATTTATTAATTTATTTTATTTAAATAATCCTTTATAAGGCTATAAATAAATGATTATAAAATGTTAACATATTTTTAATATAATAATAAATTTACTTATATAAAACTACTTAAATAAAAAGTTATATTTAATATATTAAAATAGATTTAAAATATATTAGTAAAATATTTTAAATTATTAAAATAAAAAATCTATTTTAAGGCATTATATATAAATAATTTAAGAAATAATATTACCGTTATAAAAGATTAGGAAATACTTATATAGCTTATAATTATAACAAATCTTAATATTAATTAATTCTTAGCTAATATAATAATAATTATAATTTACTTTTAATTTTTATAAGTAGTTAAACTTTTTTCTAAAATTTAATATTATAATAATATTAGCTTAAGTTAAAGAAATAAATTTAACTACAAATAATTCTTTAATAAATTAAAATACCTTTTCCTTTATACTTAAATCCTTTATAAATATTTATATTATAAGTATCTTTAATTATATACCTATATTAAAAGCTAATAATACTTAAAAACTTAAAAAGTTAATAAAAAAATAAGGTATAAACAATTATATAAATAATTATATAAATAACTACGTGGATAATTACGTAGATAATTACATAAACAATTATATAAATAACTATATAAATAACTATTCAAATAGCTGCTTTATATTAATTTAAATATTTAATTATTTGAAATTAAAATATTAATATTTAATATTAATTAAAACTTATATTTTTATTAATATACTTTTTTAAACTAAATATTATATTAATAATATAACTTATAAGGTTTTTACATATTACATATTAATCAGTTTTTAATAAAGGAAGGTTATAAATATAATAGTTATAGCCATTATTATTAATAAATTTTAGTAATTAATCCATTATATTAAAGTCTTTTATAGGATAAATATTTTTTAATTTAATATACTTTAATAAACCATAAACATATATATAAAAGAAATATACTTTAAGATAAATTAAGGTTAAAGTTTAACAATTTATTAATATAACATTAAGTTATTATAAATAAAGATTTAAAATAAAATAAATTAAAGGTTTTTTATATAATTTTTAACCCCATTAATTAAAATATATTAATTAATTATCCTTTTTTTATTTAACCAATTTTATTATTAATTATTAAAGATATTAAACGCCACTTAATATAGCGCTCTTATCCTATTATTAGTACTAAGCTAATACATAATTACTACTAAAGAAAAATCTTTTTCTTTTATCTTATTAATTTTATTTCCTTTTTATTATTTCCTTTATATTTTCTTTTATAGTTATTCCTTAAACATAATAATAAAGATTTTAAATTTTTACATTCTTTATTTTAATATATATATATAATAATATATCATTTAATAAAAAAAATGGACTTTATAACTTAAAATCTATACTAAAATGTCCTTATTATATACTCTTAATGCGACAAAGTATTTAGCTAATAAATAAGAAAAGTAACTAACAAATCCTTTTCGAAAACCTATCTTTTATAAAAAATAATCGCAAAATCCCTTAAGCTTTAAATATTTCTAGTAATAAAGGCTTAATTAATATTCTTTTCGATAATAGGATAGAAAAAATAAAAGGAATTATTAATGAAAATAATATTAAAGAAATAATTAGTGATAAAGTTTAAAATAAAAATGAAAATAATAATTAGCTTTTATTACCTACCTAAAATTCTATTATATAATATTATTTTTTAATAAATTCTAATTATTATATATGCCCATTAATAATAATACTTAACTTTAATATAATATATTATAGCAATATAAAGGATAATTTCTAATATATTTTATATTTAATTTTAAATTTAATTAAAATTACTAATATTATTATATATAAAAAGATAATCAATAATAATATCTTATTTATTTTAATATCTTTTAATAATAATAATAGCGAAGATAATAAAAATATAAATATAAAGCTTATTAATAATTTCACTAAATTAATTAATAAATTTTTTACTTTATAGTTTAATATAATTATTAATTAAGTTATATTAGCTTTAATTTATAATTTAATAACTTATGGTAATAATAAATGGTTTAGTATAAATATATTATACTTATTACTAATACATTAAAATATAATAATTTAAATATTAAGATTTGAAAAGATACTTATTACATTTACAAATCTTATTAGCCTTAATTATTAAAGATAAATATTTTTATAAAATATCTTCTTATTTCTTTAAAATAAAAATGGTAACTAATTAAAAGATATTTTAAATCTTTTAAACCAATTATTAATATTAATTAATTGATTTTATAAATAATTATTTTTTTTAAATATATGATAAATAAAAATTTAATTAAATATAGCTAAGATGTTAATTAAATCTTAAGCTTATAAAGTTAAATATTAAGAAAATTAAATATTATAAGCTTAAGGGAGAAAGTCAAATAATAAATAATATAAATTAAAGGAATTTATATTTATAATCATTATAAAGCTTATCTTTTTTAATCCCTTAATATTTATTAAAATATTACTATTATTTAATATTTTTAAGGATTTTTATATTAGCTTAATTATTTTCATTAATAAGCTTATAAAGTTATATTACATATATTATTAATTAGGGTTAATTTATATATTTAATAGCTACTATATTTATTTAAAATCCGATATAATTTTATACTTAAATAATTTTATTTATTATCGCTATAATATAATAACTTATTTTTACTTTAAAATTAAAAACGATATAAATAATATTATATACCTTTATATTGAATAAATATATGGCTTTAAGTAAAATATATATATAAACTCTTATACTTATTAAAGTAAAAAGATATTAATATTGTAAATATAAAAGTGTTTAATGTTTAATAATAATGATAAATAAATTAATAATATTGCTTTAAATTTATTGTAAAAGTAAAATAAGCTTATTATTTAATTAGGTATTATGTATATTTTTAAAATACATATATATTCTTTATTAAATATATATTATAATTATAAGTTTAATAAGATTTTCAAAAATCTAATCCTTGTTAACTTAAGTAAAAGGAATTTAAAAGGATAAAATAAAAATAATATATATTAGCTTAAATATAAAAACCTTATATATTTAATTAAAGATTAGGAAAATAAATATTATTATATTTGCTATATAATTATTATAAATTAAAAGGTTATTAGTAAAAATATTAATAATAAATTCCTTATTAAATTTATTAAAATTATTATCCCTTTTTATTATATTTATTTAATCCGTGGTAAGTTTAAAATTAATATATATAATTATAATAAATTTAAATTTAAATAAAATTAATAATATTTTAACGTAAAGCCTATTATGATTGTGTTATATTTTAACTTTATTAATAAATTTGAGATATTTTTTAATTTATATAAGTTATTAATGGGTAATTATATTACTTTAATTGGCTTTTCTATTATTAAATATTTTCAATTAAATAATATATTCCTATTAATATTAAGTTTTTACGGATTTAATTTTGTAAATATTATTAAATCTTTTAGGATTTTTAAAATCTTTAATTAAGGTATAAATATAAATATTTAAAGTATTAAAATTATAGTTTATACTTTTGTATTATACTTTATAAATAATATATCATAATAAGTTAAAAATTATAGCTTTAAAGGTTCTTATGTATTTAAGTTTTATCACTATTATTATGTTATATATGAAAATAAGCCTAATAAATTTATACTTATATTAGATTTTAATATTATTATATATAAGTAATTTTATCCTTAAGTTAAATAAATATAAGATTATATAACTAATAATCTAACCAATAAAAATTTAAAAAATATTTATAGCTTCTAATAGGATATAATAAATATTTATTTATTACTTTAGTTTATATCCCTAATGCTTAATCTTATCCTTTTATATTTATTTAATCTTATGTATTTAAAGTATAATGGCTTATTCAATTTTATACACTTTCTTTTTTATAATAATATCCTAATAAATATAATAGTAGTAACATATTCTTATAATTTATAAATATAGCCATTTTCTCCTAATAAATATTACCTATAATTACTTAAATATTATTTAATAAGCTATAATATATTTAAATATACTATATAATCTATTATTATACTAATATTCCTTTATAATTAACTTAGGTTTAAGTATATTAAACTTATCTTTTATAAAAAAACAAGTATAAACAATAATAATTTGGTTAATATTGTTATTAAAATATATATTATAATTATAAAAAGTAATATTATTCTTATAAAAATTAAGGCCTTAAAAATTAATTATAATAATATAAAAGTTATAATAAAAAAAACAAAAGTATTATTTAATTAGCTTTATATTTTTGTATTTAAATTATTAATTTTATAACTAGGTTTAATTATACCTATTTAATTTTACCCCCTTAAAGTATAAGCTTTTAATATTTTTAATAATGATTTTATTAATAAAAAGTTAAAATAATTTATTTAATATATAAACGATATAAGTTAATCAAATATTTATATTGTTATATATTATATAAACTTTGTAAAGAAATATAATTTAATAACCAATTATAATATATTAACTAATAAGAATAAATATAAGTATATTAATTATTTAAAATTAATAATATTTATATATAATTAAATATATATTTAATAACTATATATAAATACTTTAAGCGATATATATATAAAATAAATTATTTTAATATTAAGTATATTTTATTAATAAAATTTAATACTTAGCTTATAATTTGCTTAATCTTTTAAAACATATTCCTTATATAAAACCCTAAGCTTATTATAAAGCTATAAAAATTATATTAAAAATATTTTAACTTATTTAAAAGCATATTATCTTATTTAAATAAAAATAAGCTAATTAATCTAAAAATAAAAAATGTAAAGTTAAATATAACAATATATTCCAATAATAAATATACCAACCCAACCATTATTAACTATATACTAAAAAAATAAACTTAATAAGTAACTCATTTCATATATAATAAAAATCATTTCCTTATAAAAGCCAAAGGCTTATTTACCTTATTTATTTTTAACCTTTAATTAACCTATTATTAAAATTATAATTTTCCTAATTATTATTATCTTATAATATAAGAAGTATATAATTAAATCTAATAAGCTTAAAAAATCAAATTTAACAAGCTATAAATATTATATAATACCATAAATATAATAATAACTTATAAATAAAGCTAATATATATCACCTATGTTTAAATATAATATCTTTAAAAACTATTTTATCTTTAACTAAAGCAATTATATTTAATATTAAAGATTAAATAATTTTACTCATATTAATCATATTTTCTTATTTATTATATATAATATATAACATATTTTTGCCATTATTATACCCTTATATTATATTAATGCTTAAAATAAATTATTAAATTTAAAAATTATATATAAACTTAATAATAAACTACTTATTATTAAAGTCACTACAATTAAACTAATAAAGCTATACTTAATCCTTATTAATAACATTAAAATTATTTATATAAATTAAAGTATAAAATAATTATAAAAATATTAATAAATAATTATTATTAATTTTATATAATCCTTTTTTATATCCTTTAATAAAATTAAATTATAACTTAAAGTATTATAATATAAATATTACTTTTAATAATAAATTACTTATATTATACTTATACCTTAAAATAATTATTGTTTTAATAATAATTATAACTTATTAAAATAATTATTATAATAAAAATAATTATTATAATAAAAATAATTATTATAAATTAAATAATTATTATTAGTTAAATAATAATTACTAGTTAAATAATTATTACATAATAAATAATATGTTTTTAACCTAAGAATTGTTATAAGAATTACAATTTATTGCATAAAAAATCATTATTTATAACCACCCTTTACCGCTACGATACCTAAATATATAGGCGCCACACAACAAAGCCTCACTTACAACAATCAAGTAAAATCAAATACATATAGGCATATCCATTGTTTTCGCATTAGTTTTTTTGAACAAAATTTCATATACCTTTGTAAAAATTTTATAATCTATGACTTTATTCGCGTCTTTCTGAGTCTATATCATTCTATGGCTTCGATGCAACTTGCTCTTTGTTAGCATGAGACCCTTGAAGATGTATGTACAAAGTATTAGCAAGCAAGTAACCGAGTCTAGCAAGCTCAGTTATACATACAAACACGCCCCTTAGCTATCCATGTACCCCGCTGAAAACCTATCAATTTCCCCCACCACGACTAATGCCAACCACGATGGTGGGGTTTTTCACCCTGACCGCCTTGCCGCCTTGCCGCCCCGCGATGCAGTTTTGCGGTGCAACATGCTCAGGTAGGTAATGGGAATATGATGATTTGTGCTGTATGCAGGTATGGTACGTGGGTTATACACGTGTAGTCCCATTTCATACAAGGATTTTGAGTACCTGATGATCCTTATGAACATGAATTAAGCGACTTATCCTACCTATGTACGGTAGGTGAGGTCATTGACGATTACAGTATATGCAAAAGTGGATTCAACCCATGTTTAACTATCGTCACTGTTGCAATCGATAAGATCAAAGACTTCATTTTATCGACTGTCCGATTTCAAAGCAGAGATTCTCACGGGATAAAGCTAGAGTAAACAATATATTTTATTATAGGAATATACCTAACGTATACACTGGATGTCAACAACCATGTATCCTAAGGCATCGACGGGCACCAGCGACACCAAGACGTATTACCATATAATAATTGTAGTTTACGTCATAATATAGATTGAACACCCTAGCCGCAACATGCCGGTCTACATTTCCCCATACCAAGTGTAATTCAACCTGTCTAATCGACGACGGTTTTCTTGTCCGCCCATGACGGCTCAACGCCTCGGCAGACGCTTTCATAATCCTGAAATTTTTGTCCATCCAACGCCAAGTCCGGAGTCGTCCAAAACATAGTCCAGTTCATATCATTGAACTTCAACGAGCCCCTAGACCGTTCAAAGTACCACTTATTGACCGGGTTGTCCTTTCTACTTCTCCAGCAAACCCCATCCGGAAAACAGTCTCGTACCATGGCGTTGAAGATAATATCAGCTACCCCTCCGGCTCCTTGGCTCTTACGGAGGACCGCAAATTTATCCAAGTACGGCACGAGTCGATTAGAGATGTCTGCTTCGGAGCCATCTAGGCCCGGGGGCTTCTCCCATGTCAGCAAGGCCCCTCCTTCATACTCTCCAGCAATAATAATGCCGGCTAGGTTTCCATTGATCCTCTTCAGATAATGGTCTACATCAAGCTTCCTACCAAACGAGTCCTCGATTAAGTTGACAAGTCTAGGCAGGTCAATACATGGATCCGTTAGATTTAGACCTTTCTGCCCTGCCTGGGGTGGTTTCCATCGTGTGACTCGAGGGTCCGGCAATATGGTCAAAGGCATCCCGCGCTTTGCCAAGGTCGTTAACGAGCCGATCTGGGCCGTACCAGTAGAAGATGTGAACGGCCTGAAGCGTTCGGATGGCAGTGACGAGGACTGCACTGGCTTGTCCGTGAGGAGGCTGTGTATCAACGGGTTCTGTCCGCGTCTTGTACCAACAAGTGCCCAGTCCACACCGTTGTCTTCTGGGCCCCGTTCGTTTGCTACTTCCTGTGGGGTCGTGATTACCGCGGATGAGGTAGGTGGAAGCAGAGAAAGGACATTCTTTGCTAACTCGGCATTCTCCAAATGCTGCAGGCTATGTGAAGAGCTTCGGCCATTCGCGTTCGAGGATGCTTCGGCCATCAAATCATTCCGGACCTCCGGGAATTCTTGTTCAAGGTTCAGAAATAAATGCCGGCCAGTGGCTCGGTTTTTGGCAGGAATTCCGCCCAGGGGATCCAAGACGATAAGTCGGTAGACCTCGGCAGACCTTGATGTCTGTATCACCTTAGGATCGTCAGTTGGTTGGCCAAGGAACTGGAGACCCGACAATTGCCTAGTAAGCGCCAAGATGGCATCGTTGGCATTGACTGGTTTGACCGTGCAGGCATCGGCAGTATATCCGAAGGAAGAGATAATTGGGATGACCTCCTCTTGTAGCGCGGCCATCAAATCCTGGGGGTTGCCGACAAACAGGCCACGTGATGTAAAAGGTGAAATATCTCCTTCGGCCGGAGTCTCGATAGTAATTGGCGAGTCAATAACCCGTGCCCCGGGAGTATCATAGTTATCAACCGCCATAGCGATACGGTTAGCTTGTATGGTGGCGGTTAGACGTTGAGCGGCCTCATCCTCTCCAACATTCCCACAATCAACCACGACGATGCTGATCAATCCAAGCTTCCGGAGTTGGCTGAGAGTCTTCCCCACGCCATCAAGAATAACGTCATTGACTTCTTGAGGAGCCCGGAACTTAACTAGAGCAACGTACATAGGTACTTGGATAGCAAGATCCGCCTCGGGCTTTAGTCCGTGGGCAACATCCTTTTTCACGACAGCAGCAGCATCAGCTATGACTAGCTCCTCAGCAGAGCTTTTTTTGCTTGCTAGGTCAGTCCGTGCTGCGCGTTGCTTAAAGCCTGTTGCCCCCTTCTTTTCCAGCAGCGGTACAAACTTGTTCATGTATGCCTTAGCATCTCGCTTGGTTACTGACGTCTCGAGGACCGAGACGAAAAAATCCTAAGGTAAGGTCAAAATAGTTTCAATTGAATAGAAGGGGTATAATACTCTATCGAGACTCTTCTTTTGCTTTTGTGACTTGGAAATAGAAGTATACGAAGACGTTAATGTTACCGAGTACCCACCGCTATTTGCGGTGCTCCGCGCGGACCGCCATGACAATGAATTTGGGCCATTAACCTTGCTGAGGTCCTTGGTTGACGGCGTCTAGCAATCATTAGCTGCTACTCCATGCTTATGATGTGATGTGATACATAGTCGGAGACTTGTTTGAATCAATCGCACTTCGCTTATCTCTAAAAATCGAAAATGGGGCGCATAGTGGCTTCACTCACATTCAAGATCGGAATTGCCCTCTTCCAGGCCGTGAGTTGCATTGTCATAGCGCGCGAAGCATTTTGGATGGTAGAACATTCAACAAGTGATGAAACTACCACCACATATCGAATTTCGTCAAACTCATTCAAGAAGAATTGAATGTCGCGAAGGTTTTCGGTTCTCGATTCGGTGGGAAACTCGACTTTAATATATTCAAATTCTAGTGACTCAAGCTACGATAACAGGTCGATAAGAGAATGCGCTAACAAAGCTGTGACAGGCACGCTAAAGAAATAGATTACACCGCTATCGGCATCGGTCAACCGCCCGATCGCCCAGCACACCTGCCTTATGCGCCCATTAGTCTACATACAACCCCACGAGCTGGCGTGACATCAAAATGAAGACTTTTTTTTCCTTGGAAGTGACACCCGTCGGATTTCCTTTCTCGTCTTTTGTCTTCGTTACCTCGAATTTCTTGTCAGACGAAAACTCATCATCCGGCAGTTTGAACCATGTCATGTTTATATAACCAACCAACAGCGGAAATCGCTCAGTTCTGCACAGCCTGCTACAGAACATAGCTACCTCCGTATCACACTGCTTGAATCGCCGATGTTTATCTGGTGGGGGGGACAGGCTCTCACTAAACAACATCCTCTCTCTTATCTCCCATACCGCCCCAAGGCGAAAAGATTATATCTCGAAATAATAGCACCCCTCGTACTTCTCACGAGTTTTCAATTTGTCAAATGACCGAGGAAGAGGGCCTACCGCTCTCTTAATCCGGAAGCCCGTCCTTTTACGGTAGCTCTCGGGCGAATGTCAATGCATCTCGATGGAGCAACTTAAGGCGTATTTAATAAACTTGAACGCATTTGTCTCCAATTTATGTAAACGCATTCTATCAGCTGTGTCTAGCCACATACGTCCCCTCGAGAGCTGTGATTTAGTACTTTCACATGCATATTTAGCGACATGTAATTACCTCTAATAAGAGATTGAGAGGTAGAGGTAACGGAGATGCGGCCCTTAATTGGCCTAGAGGCGTAGCAGCGCCAAGTTAACCACCATTACTTTCCCACTCACGCATTGAAATTCAACTTACAGCAGTATTTAGCTCGCAGTCATCGTCATGACAGCGAATACCATTCAATCTTGTAGCTCAAAAATTAAATCGCTCATTTACTAAACACATCTTGAACTAGGTCCCGTCTAATGCACAAGAATCAATTCTACTGCAACAAAAGAAATGGCCCTAGTTATCAAAAACCATCCCCCTTCTCTAATTCAACATGAACGACAGCAGATTGTGATATAAGCATATAACAGGGGATACAGTATTAACAGAGTCTATTTAAACAGTCATAATGGCATTTGAGTAGAACATCTTCCGTCAAGAATAACAGATATCGAGGATATCGAGGAATTATCCTAAACAAGCCATATGTCATGTGGAGCACCAAAGAAGGGGCTGAGCACGCCCTTACGCAAAGAGCTACCAACACACCTACCTCATATATGTATATAAGGTATATAAGCCGAGGCTACAGTATACGTACAAGAGGCTCCCTTCCAATATTTCAGAGCAGATCCAGAGCCATACCTCCAAGTAGGTTATCCCGTACTACCTAACCTAGTAGATCTCTCAGTAAGTGAAACCTCTGACACCGAGTCGCAAGTCACAGCGCCCATCGAAATACCATTAGTTTATAGAAGCACTTAAAGCTTCTAAGTTATTCTTACATAGAATATCAGAGATGAATAAACAAGAGTGTATACCTTGGGAATGTCTACCACGACTGAAGGGTCGTTGTTAATAGGAGATGAATTCCCTGGTCATAATGCGATTTGCCTTTGCATACCAAATTCCATCTAGGCATCCCATAACATAGGAACGGGCACACCGTGATATCATAGAGCGACTAAGAATGCCTCCTAGTGTTATGTTAGCAAGTTATGTGATGTTGGATTCGGATTCTATCGTGACGCGCTTTCTTACGAGGTTTGGGTCCTAGCACCTGGCCTGTGATAACAACTTTCAAGAGTGTCAACGACACTATTCAAAGGGGATGATATACTTGATTTAGTTACACTGGACTGGACTTTTCAATTGGAAAGTCCTATATTTCGTTGCTAATACGTGCGGAAACTTCTAGATTAGCTACCATCATATGCTCGATACTACAGCTGAGAATAGGTCAATATCCTAAGCCCCTATTTCTTTTAAACATATATACGACATAAATATTACACCGATAATCATTTGTTAACAACGATGAAGTACTTGAATAAAAGTGAGGACTGTGTATCTATTGGAGATAAACATGCTTGAATGAAGCTGTGAGGATAGTGATCCTGGTATGCCCCTTACTGACGATGCAGGGTATTCGACTTTAACGTTAGGAATGAATCATTGGGTTTGTCATTTATGTTGTCCGGGATGAGCATTTTCTACAGTAACAGGTTTAAGGTACCAGCAGCTTGGATCAGTTGGCGCGCAAACGTATCGAGTCTTTATGTGAACCGAGCTATTTCGTTTATCGAAGCGAAAACAACGCGAGTTAATCTTCTGCACCATCAACATCTACTTCGCGTCTCGTCGCCGAAAAAGCCCCATCATTACGCCGCAATCTTAATTACGTATATATTTACATCTCTCTAGACATAAGCACTGCAAGCGTCATTCTGATGAGGTTCGCTATTGTTAGCGCTTCTGCGCGTGCTGCTAGCCTTCTGCTTCCGATTACGTCGGGGATAAATATCAACTTGAAGGCCAACAGCACCTCACCAGTCCAAGATCGCTATGACTACATTATCGTTGGTGCTGGAATAGGTGGTCTCGTCATTGCCAATCGCCTATCGGAGGATCCATCTGGTGAGTTTCCAAGGTCAGTACTTGCAGTTATAAAATCCAAAACACTGACATTCGATGCTAGTATCTGTGCTTGTTATTGAGGCTGGAGACCTGTATGTTGTGACCCCCTATTAGCGGCCGGGGATACAAATTTGCCCCTTTTCCTTTTCCTTTTCCTTTCCCTTCCACTTCTCTGACTAACGACGCACTAGGGATGATGGCGCTGAAGATGTGTCGGTGCCTGGGAACATCGGGTTTGAGGATCCGCGTCGGTACGAGGTAAAGCTGGATGTAGCTGCGCAGGAATTCCTTGACGGTAAAGCTCGCGTTTTAAGCCAGGGGAAGGCTGTTGGGGGCAGCACGATAATCAACGGACTTGTCTGGACTAGGGGCTCAGCGGCAGACTTCGATGCTTGGGAGCACCTTGGCAATCCCGGCTGGGGATGGTCAGGTCTCCTGCCTTATTTCCAGAAGGTAAGCTGGAGAAATCCTAATTCCTATCTTCTAAGCCTTTACTACCTAGGTATCCATCATCCTGCCTATGATAATTGAGCTAATTCGGGTGTGAATTATACAGTCCGAAAAGTACTTCTTGAAGAACGGATCAAGACAAGAAATTCCGATTTGTGTCCATCCGGTCCTTGGAACACATGGCGGGCAGGGGCCGGTTGAAGTCGGCTATCCGAACTACTACTATAACCAGTCATGTATGTCGTGTCTATCATTCATGAGCTGGGTATCATAGTGGCTAATAGAAAATGAAGACAACTTCCTCGAGGGCATCCAAGAACTCGGGATACCTGCCAACGAAGATTGTAATAGTGGCAATGCCACGGGTGCTACCATTGTTCCTAGCAGCATGACAACGAAGAACCAATCCCGCTCAGACGCGCGTACTGCGTACCTCGATGGTGTGCTAGAACGTCCGAACTTGCACCTTGTCACGGGGTATACCGTAACTCGGGTTCTGCACGACACTAATAACAAGACTTTTCCGAATTCGACTTATATTCCCGGTGCAACTGGCCTGAGTATAATCGGTGTTGAGGTGAGTGTCATCATGGTCTTTATGATGCCCGTCTCCACTAACATCACTTTCGCCTTCAGTTCGCTACGAATACGACAGCTGATAGTTTCACGGTCGTGTGTAACAGGGAGGTAATCCTTGCGGCCGGCGCTATTTTCTCGCCTGTTTTGCTACAGATATCTGGTATCGGGCCGGGTAAGCTCCTAAGAAGCTTAGGAGTAGACGTCGCAATTGATCTACCAGGTGTAGGTAGCAATTTCCAAGATCATCCTACTTTACAACCGGTCTATGAATGTTAGTGTCCACCGTTGCTAGATTCTCTAGACACCTGCTGATGATTAGATAGATACTGCGCCAGATTTGTTTTCGGCACGAGACATAGTAGGAAGTACGCGAGACGCCGTCCGACAACAATACCTAGCTAACCGCACAGGTACGTGGTATTGTTAATACAACCTCGACATTTAGATACTCACACCGAATAGGGCCTTGGACGGCACCGATGGTTGATGCTATTGCTTTCCCTGCTCTAGCTTGGGTGACGGATCGCCTACAGGAGGTGTTAGATGAGGCAATGAATGCGACCAACAACCTGCCTCCTTCATACGACAATACCCTTCGCGCAGGGTACGCTGCACAGAAAAGTGAGCTGATATCTCTTCTCGCACGAATTGATACGCCGGCATACGAAGTCATGTCGACATCCTGGGGTCAATTGGCAGTGAGCACCATGCAGTCGTTCTCTCGAGGAATCGTCCAAGCAAGATCTTCATCATTCTTTGAGAACTCTTCTCCCCTTATCGATCCGCGCTTCTGTTCGCACCCTGTTGACTGCAAGTTGCTTCTTCTCTCACTCACATTCAACGATCGCCTAATTCAGACGGCACCAATGGCTGCGCTGATACCCGTGCCGCCACCTGGGTTCGGCATCACAGACGCGCGAAACCAGACAGCGCTCGACGAGGCGATGCGGAAGATGATCGTGTCCGGGCTTCACCCAAGCGGCACAACGTCTATGCTGCCACGGGATCTAGGTGGAGTGGTAGACCCTTCCCTCAGAGTATATGGAACGAGGAACTTGAGAGTTGTCGATGCGGGAATTATGCCACTGATCCCGGGTGCACATATACAGGCGGCAGTATACGCTATCGCTGAAAAGGTACGTCTGTCCTCTTCTAAATAGAAATCCATGCATGAATAATCGAGTACTGATAACATGGAACAAAGGGTGCAGACATTATCAAGGCCGAAAACTCGGGGACGCGTCTCCGGGCAACGCCATGATCCAGGTGCCCCCACGATCTACGGTTATCAATGCCATCGTAATCTTTGTCGAAATCGATATCTTCTTCTATGCTGATGCTGTCTTAACACAAGCAACTGGATCTATGAAGATGGGCATGGGCTTAGATCAAACAAACGTTTTAATGTGTAATAGTAATCAACCCGTCGCATTGACGGTGATAGATAATGAGAAGAGAGCTTCAGTATTTTTAATTAATAGGTTCTTTGGAGTAGGAAAAAAAAAGTAGTAAACCTTGTGACATCGGACTCATGACGATGAAGGTATAGGTTACTTAGACTTGCTTAATCAGCAGAAGTGGCTGGTGCAAGGTTTACTAAATCCGGTTCCAATAGCATTGCGAATGTATGTGCCTTTCCTGACTCGGTACATACGTCTTGATGTACTATCGTTCTTTGTCTGCTCCGATTTAATATGGTGGAGACGAGTACGAAGTGTAAAAAATGGGCCTAATACTCAGTTGATTTGATGAAAATTATTGCCTAACAGATTTCGAATTTAGCCTTGCCTCAACTGGACTAGAAGTCCTGGTACATGGATGTCAGCCTGGCTCCACAGATACCGAAGACGTGAATCGCCCTTTCCAATGCCCCGTGCAGTCCTTCCCATGATAAAAGGCCACTCTTCCCTCCCACTTCTGACTCGTCTCTTCCCTTTGAAATTCATACTTACCTTGGGAGGAGTACCTTAGCTCATGATTTAGGGTTCTTAAGGGGGGAAACCTGCATTGCACATCGCGGAGCTAACCCTTTTCTATTATTCTTCGGAATCGTAGTTCCCGCAATTTTTGCTCTTCGATGTTTTCGTTATGAACGTCGCTTTATGCGATGCCATGAGGAAGGCTGGTGGTGCGTTTCGCGTCCAACAATAAAAGACGGTGCCATGTTCCATGTTGCATGTAAAGTATCTTAGATTACTTTTCATTGCGACGAGATCGTCTAAATGATCTATAACATTGGTTTCCGACGTAGTTTTCAGACATGCGTCAGCAAATGTATTGGACGGACCACTAATACAAGTAGTATACGTAGCAGTTACATCAACATATTATTCACTACATATATATGCGCGGGTGGCAGGGTCCTACCAAGCTGAGGGGTCGCTCCCCCGTCTCCCTCGCGCTCGGAATAGCGAAGTTGCACCACTACTAGCAGAATGAATCAAACATTGGAGGAGATAGAGGTGAAGCCTACCGGCAACTGGCGTCTAGACCGCATTGTATGAGACATAGCCAGCCAACCAAATGTGCATGGTTGATCTCAATTTTCGTTCACCTCTAGCTTGGCTTCGTTTTTCAATTTACCGTTGAGATAGAATCTATCCATCTATGAGGATAAGGAATCTTACATGTATGCATGAAGGGCATGGGAAGAGGCGAGTGGCAATGTTCACGTTGGTATGCTAAGTCGGAAGCTTTCCCATCACATCTTTGACTTTTGCCTAGTTCATAGCCGGAAAGTGATGTCGACTCGCGTAGCTACAGCATCCCACGGGCTGAGGTCCAATTGGCGCAAATATAGGACTTCCTGGATTGATGATTGGACATGTAAGATCAGACTATGAGCATAGCCACGATGTCATGCATTGTTAGGTCGGAATGCAACCAACGAGGTCCATCCAGGCCTTGTAATCCAAGTATCGGGATCTTGGTTGAAACGCCCAAGCACCCTGCCGTAACGATGAGCACACAGCCAAACAGCTTGTCCCTCACATGCAGACGGGTGAATGGCAACTGAGAGAAGCGGTCAGGAAGCCATATCCAAGACAGTCATGGTGTTTGCAGGAAAGCGAGGCTCTGCCGACTTGCCCACGAATCATAGAGACTTCGATATCAATCACACGATCATCTTGCAGGAAGAATGCCGTAAATCCGGGTCGACATAACCAAACGGAACATTGGATTCTATATGTATGTAGGTTTGTATGTCAGGGTGCTCCTAGCAAACGACCCAATTGCATGGGAATGGAAGAGTACTCGGACTGTTTCCCCCGCTTGTGTTAGAAGCTCCTCTAATCCAAGGGGTGTTAGAAGCCTAGATTCGTTGGTCATATTGCATCACAACCATCGAGTTGTGCGATAATTAAGTCTGGAACAAATTATTATTGCCTGGTAATGTAAATGAATGAAGCTTCAGGTCGTCTTATTGCCACATTTATTAGTGGTGAATAAACCCGTTGACACAAGGTGCCTTGAAACCCTTTAATATATATGTGTATTTGGCATTTTCCGTTGACCTTTAACGTATTGTTTGACACAATCGAAAACGGGTATATCCCTACCGTATCTTGTAATGTAGTGACCGTCTTTTACTCCACAGGTTAGAAAAGTCCTATGACTTTAAACCCCGGACCTTTAGACAATTCTCACCTCCGGCTGGCCAGTCAAATTGCTAGCTAACCACCATTCTGCTGCACACAGTATCAAGGATGTCTTAGACTCGGCTTTCTACAGACAAAGCTACCTCCGCTGACTCTACTGTCATAACATAAATTCTTTCCCCCTCATATTACAGGCTTGTACCTGCGAAGACATATCATCCACAACTATGTGTGTCGTTCATCCCCATCCGTGCCCTTTCCCTCTCCCACCTGTGGGCTTACCTGCTTACTTACCGCTAAGCTGGATTCATTTCTTTTTCCAATCCCCTACATTTTATGTATTCTTCCATCATCACATTGATTTATTTCTGGGTCACAACAGATACCGCCCTTATTTACTTGGAATATATCAATTCGGTATGGTAAATTCACGCGATATATTTTCAATATGGATTTGGAAACTTCTATATCCAACTTCACAACTCGGCTGGGTCGCCTCGCTACAAGAATTGACGGGTCCTTATCGCACCAAGTTTTTCTTTATTCTTAGCTATGGTGTTGAAGCGGGATCGATTTCTTGATGCCTTGGAGTGCCTGAGAAATGGTACATGCATGGATCAGTCTTCTTCCTCATTGGCTAATCTTTCTCGTTGTGGTCCACTCCGTTTCCGGCTTAGCGTCTGTCTCGAGGATTGCCCAATGCCCCAGAGCATGCAATACCTCTGCATTCGGACCATGTGAATGAGTGAGTGGTTTCCCTCTTTCTCCTCAGCGGCTTTTGTTCCTTTCGCGCATACTTTCCCACTCCTCCTCGAGCTTTCCGCTTCATGCTTTTTAATAACACAGCATAGGATTGTTTTACCGCCCTAGATGGTCCATGCTCTTATCGTTATCTATCGTTGTGTTTTTTTTTCTTGGTACGCCTACCGTACTAATGTACATAGGTAGAACAGGTTGGTCGTGTCTCGACTCTCTTTCATTTCATTTCCTTTCCGCTTCCGCTCCCCCTCTCCTTTTCCTCTTTCGAGCTTTGTTCTCCACTTTTATTTTTACTGGTTGCAAGTGCTGCACCTTTTCACCAGCGTGATGGGCGACCCAAGTGAGTTTTTGGACGGGGCCATTCTTTTGGTGGTTCTAGCACTAAAAGCTTCCATGTGGCCCCGCATATCCGGACAGAGGACGCAGCAGCCACAAGAGAGAGCGCGATGGGGCACTGCTGCTGCACCACACAGCCAGTCCAGCTAGTCTCTCGTACAAGTACAAGGTACATCAACATGTACTAGCCCTCACAGGCACTATTTTTTCCGCTTTCGCTCTCACTGGCTCTTCTCACTGGCTCCTACTGGCTCCCACTGCCACCACCCCAAGAGCCACGCCAATTGGTGCTGATAGCACGCACCACGCACCACTACTCAAAATTGTCAGTGGGAGCTGCAGGTGCCCTGCAACGCTCGCGCTCCCTCTCCGCTCTTGCAGGGCAGCCCAGCACTTAGCAAAGGTAGGAGGTACCTGGGTAGGTAATCTCTTTGGCGCGCATTCTCTCTCTCCCGCCCGCCAACTCTCCTGCTTACCTCTCCCTTCTCATACTCCTCAATTCTCTTTCATCCCTCATCCTCACTCCCGCGACAAGTCAAACACGAATTACATTCTCCTTTGGTTCTAAGCGTCGAATCTCTCGAGATACTCCTAAACTTAACTTAATTCCGAAATCGTCACTCACCCCCGATCCGCTCCAATTCCATTCTACTTCGAGGCGCATTCTTCCCCCAAGAGAAAAAATCGAAAAAGCCCGAAATTGTCATTTCCCGTCGCCACGCCTTTCGCGAACACGCTCTCAATCTCCATTCTACCGATCAACCCAACACTCACTATCGTGACATGTTATTTTCTTGCTATTTGCAACCAGACGACCAGACCACTTCGTTTACTCTATATTGAGATACCGAGTTTCTTTTGTTTTCTGTGCTGTCCTTTGTGTCCTCATCTGCGCCCGCATTCGAGTCCAAACGTGTACAGCGTCATTTTACTCAATAACAACAACAACAACAATCTCTTCGACGCGCCGCGCGTTTAATTGCCACACCTCTGATCCCGACGCATGACTCCCACGAGACGATTATCCTATATTTGAACTCCCTGGAATCCGTCATAGTCACGTTGAAACCAGATTCGTCGTCATGCCATCCGGGCTTCTGCGATAAAACGCCATCTCCCCACGTATACCTCACCGACAATCACCTCGTGAGGTGCATGTTAGATTATGACAGACAGGATCTTAACCTTGCCGACGCAATCAGTGACTCCGAGTCAGACGGCCGTCCTTAGTCCCAAATCCACACCTGCCTTACCGAACTATGTCTCCAATAAGGCGCCGATTGAGGAAGAACCTTACACGATCAAGTGTATTTGTGACTTCACTGACGATGACGGGAACACTATCTATTGCGAAACATGCGATACATGGCAGCATATCGAATGTTACTATCCCCTTACTATCGACGAGGCCTTACGAGAGGACTTCGCTCACTCCTGCATTGATTGCAAGCCCCGGGCACTTGATCGCCAAAGTGCCAATGAGCGACAGAAATTGCGACGAAGTAAACCCAACACGACGGAGGCGTCTGAAAGGAAAGTCAAACGCCTTCCCCCTAAGAATAACAAAAAGAAAGCCAAACCAACAGACATAGCACCAAATGGCTACATTGGTTCAGAAGCCAATACAAAACATTCGCACGACCACGGTCCTGCTCATCAACACAAAAAATCTAAAAGTACTCACCGTCCGACCCAATCCATTAGTTCTCAGAATCCGAAACGTAGTCCTTCATACGGTCAAAAGGCTGGCAATCCACATGGTCACCCGCCAAGTCCCGCCACAACACCGCCGGATTTACCTCACGAATTTGAGGTGCAGTACTCCAGTGCGTTCATTAACTTATACAAAGACGACCATGATGTATCCATCGTCCAAACGAACTCATTCGCTAGTCTGTCTATATCGAATGTTTTATCTCTGTGGTTGCGGGATAAAGACAAATTAAGAGCAGAAACAGGATGCGAGTTTAAGGATGTCTTTCGATCATTGCCGCCGAATATTGACTCGATGAAGGCTTCGCCGCGACTAGAGTCTAGAAAAGTTCCTGTCGGATCAGATACTTTTGTACAGTCGCAACATCTGACAACCCTGAAACCTATTGACAAAGACGTTCCATTGATGGAACTAAATGGGCAAATTGGCATTCAAAAGGATTATTGCGAAGATCCCGATAACCGATGGCAAGAACTCAGCTCCCCGCTTCCATTTGTCTTCTTCCATCCCATGCTCCCTCTCTACATCGACACACGAAAGGAAGGCTCTCTCGCTCGTTATGTGCGGCGAAGTTGCAAACCAAATGCAGTGTTGGACACCTATTTATCTGACAGTTCTGAGTATCACTTCTGGCTCGTGAGCGACCGTCGGATAGCACCATCTGAGCAAATCACAATACCATGGGAGTTCAATCTTCAGAAAGATGTAGCACGAAGATGGGAACAGTTACTCGGCCTTGGAGACGAGGAATCGAGCGCTCAGCCAGATTATAACGAGAAAGAGATAGAGACATACCAAAGCATTGCCTCGTGGGTTCATGCTATCCTCAGCGAATACGGTGGGTGTGCATGCGACCTGGGAGATGGCTGCGCATTTACTCGCTTCCACCGAAACTATATACTTAAACCCCAACAGCAATCAAAGGACACCAAGAGCACGAAAAAGAAGCCCCGGAAGACTAAAACAAGTGCCATCTCACCAACAAGCACTGGCCATGCGACTAATAGCCGTGCTCCTAGTGAGGGTCATGGCGATGACGGGGTGGACAATGATTCCGGTTCGTCACGTAGTAAACCTCCTAGTCGAGATATGACCCCTGCGCCAAGGCAAGGTTCTTTCGATACATTAGGTGTATTAACAGAGCTCACGGACAGAGACAAGCGAAAGGTCCAAATGGTTGAAGATTCATTCCGCCGTATGGAACAGCAACAACCTCCGCGGAAGAAAAAGCGCGTCTCAGATGGTACTAGTAATTCTAATTCAACCACTAAATCCAAGCCGAGAGGTTCGTCAAGCCATCCAACCGGAATTCCTAATGGCGCCCCAGAGCACCGCTACATCGATGCCGGTACCTCCCGAAGCATGTCAGGTTCGCCGTCCAGCGCAGTGTCGCCAAATACGACCAATCCTTATAAAAACAATGATACACGTAGCAGTACTGCCCGAGTTGATTCACGGCACTCACAGACACCTCGTCCAGAGTATAGGGACGTTTCTGTGCAAACAGACCCGGTTGATGGTGAATGGTTTAGCAGTGTTAAACAAACATCGAAACCGAAAAGACGAGTAGTATCCCTCTCGAAACGTTTGCTTGAAACTCGGCACCGATTACGGGCGGATGAGGACCGAAAGAAGTCAGTCCAAGCCGGTTCACCCACGTCGGTTACGTCCGCTATGGTTAAGATGGATTTGGATTCTCCCACGACGAACCATGGTTTTATGACTACTGGCACA
This sequence comes from Hypoxylon sp. CO27-5, assembly GCA_002120305.1. Taxonomy (NCBI): domain Eukaryota; kingdom Fungi; phylum Ascomycota; class Sordariomycetes; order Xylariales; family Hypoxylaceae; genus Hypoxylon; species Hypoxylon sp. CO27-5. The sequence goes on along the minus strand of KZ112442.1, from coordinate 297,192 downwards.
GACGTAACAAAACAGGAGAAGCCCACTTCACCACATGTCGATTCACCTACTGATACGCCCATGATGGACGCCGCGTCTGTATCGCCTACAGAGAGCAAAGTGCCTCTCGGTATTCCAACGGCGATTGCGCCGGTCAAGACTAAGTCGCCTGACTTACGAGTTCAAATGCCACCGGTGCCTGCGTTTAACAGTTCTACGCCTTCCAATGTGGCAACTCCCGTGTCCGCAACCGGGACCCCAGCCCAGTCACCGTTTTCCACCGGAAATCTACCTAGCCCTTTTGCACCAACCTCAGTAAATGGCGTCGCAGTACAACCTAGCCCAATTAAAAAGAAACTTAGTTTGAGCGATTATACGAAGAGTAGGATGAACAAGGCCGCCGCGGCTAAGCCGATGGCACCTTCGCTAAAGCCACCAACTGCGGTTATAGAAGAGGCTAAGTCGCCTACGGCTGATACTGCGATGCTCGAACCATCTGTTGCCGACAAAACCACGGAATGAACCAACTGCTCCTGGTTTAAAAATACTTGTAATATATAACGGGGCTATCAGATGTCTAATTTGAGCACTATCGCTTGGTGGTATTCCTAACGTTCCACATGGTCAAGCGTATCTCTTCTCAGCTACGCCTCGGCCAAGAGGCCTTGATATGGGTTATTAGAATCTGGACGTGGGGACATGTCGGATGGGCAGTGTCATTTTCTTCGTCAGGCGTTGGGGAAGGTATTATCAAATGAGGTTCAGGGTGGTCCGTGACGGAGCATTGGGTTGAGGATTTTAAAGATATCGGTTTATTTCGCAATCGCAAGATTCGTATTGAATCGCATTCTTACGTGCTCGGATGTGAAGGCTTTCACATGGCTTGGCTTGATTTAACTCGGACTGGATTGGATGTTGACGACTGGACCGTTCCGACTGCTAGTATCATTGATAACGGGCAATGCGACTCTGAAAAAAAAAATCGGGCAGTCTCAGGGACTGGTAGGGAGCGGAGTCCAAAAGGGTGTAGAGATTCGTATATCGTATATGTACTACTACTGCTAGAAGCTCAAAGCTCGGTGGCGGCGCGTGTAAGGGGGGTTAACGATACCTGCAAACTGCATGATTAGATGAGTAGTGCCGCAAGCTTCATCTTTGCGGAGACACCGTTTAATACGGGAGTATCATCAATATCACCCCAACAATATTTGTTCAAAGATTTGTCGCTCTTCATCGTTTTGAGTGCAAAATTCGTTCGCGTTCGGGGGATATCTAGGTTTCCGATATGTTTCTATTTTTCTTTGGGCTCGTAACCTTCGGGCTGCACACGGCTGAGTCAGCTACAGATTCCTGCAATGTATACGCGACGAGATGACGTCGTATGGTTTGGATCGTCGTTGAGAGCTAAGGCTAAGAACAGGTATATGTGACGCTGATGGATGACATAGGGGAAACGCAGACGCAGGGAGGAGGGGGATGCATACGTGTTAGAGGGGAGGGTGGCCATTATAGCGGTGAGATAGGACGAACCATGGCTGCCTGCTGAGAACACACGAGATAGACGACCAGAAAACGCAGATGATCCCGCGATGGACAGGTTCTAAGTCTGAGTGCTCCCCCCTTGGAAAGTCGAGTCTCGAATCTCGAATCTCGAATCCAACGTGTAATAATATCATGACGTCTTCCTATTCATCGGCAGATACCGATATCTGATCGTATCACCAGTCACATTAACAGCCAACCATTATAATGGTAGGCAGCCTACCTCATACACATCACTACGACGTACATATGATTACGAGGCACTTAATAGACATGACTTATACATACCTAGGTAGATATTTAACAGACATATACATGAAACTAGTTAATACCACAATAATTACCTAGGTATGTAAGTACAGCTGCTTAAAAACAGGTCTTACCACTGTCGTCTGACAGATGGTCAGCGTGGGATGTCTCAAGTTTAAGGGGGGAAAAGTTGACCTATCATATCTAGATCGAATTACATCACCTACTGTATCTATGTACGCGCAATCTATTTCCAGTGGTCTCGGCCGAAGCTCCGAGCACAGAGGCTTGTACTGTACCTGTGTAGGAGGAACAGTTGACCCCTTTTCATCCATCCTTCTATTTCCGGTAAGGTCCGGTAGCATGTTCTGTGTAGCCTGAGTCTCTCGAGAATTTGAATGGCTTCTACGAGTTTCGTTGTGTAGCACTGTGCTTAGAATGGGAAATCAAAGACAATTTGTAAATCAGCGGCCTGGATATTACCAAGCCTCGCATTTCATTGAAGGACATTCATCTATGTACGGAGTCTAGCAAAAGCTTCGTATGCCAGCCAGTCTTCAATATTTTTGTACATGCAACAAGGGGTATCCATAGAAATTTATTCCACTCTCTAGCTTTCGAGGTTAGACTGAGCTTCCGATGTTTAAATTATCTTCTCTGAAGATCAGGAGGGCTAGTCGGTGTCTGACGAAGAGGCCAAATAGGCCTAGTAACATCTGCATAGCTGTAATCTCCTTGGCCAGCCTGTCCTCACGCATTGGTCCTCGCCAGACTAGCCAAAGGTTCAGAATCGTCAAGTTGCTCGTCTCCTCGATCCGACCCTGCTCGTCCTCCTTGAGGCGCAACAACTTGAGCTGCGCCAACAATCGCAAGGCCTTCTCAATGACTGGACGGGGTTGCTTGTCTTTCTCCCACTTGGTTACGCTGGGTTCGAGTAGCCCCGTCCGCGCATTGAAGTGTGGCAGTCGGTGACGTGGGCACGGAATCAGTCCGAAGAGCTGAGGGGTGCTGTAGACGAAATTGAAGATCTGAGGCACCAGAAGCAGGATCAGGGTCTTCGAAAAATGGCCTAGGATACTAACCACCACGAATACCATGCCGGCGAAGTAACAATAGGTATCACCTGGAAAGACGCGAGCGGGATACCAGTTGTGGATTAGGAGCGCGAAACTAACACCTAGAAAGGGTAGAAGGAAGTAGAGAGAGAACAGGTGCGAATCGGTGGCCGGGTGAGGGTACGGGGTGAGGAGGTAGAGCGCATCATTGAATGCGAGGAGCAGCGCAATAACGATGCTCTGGCTGACTTCAATACCATTGATTCCAGCGAGAATGTTGATGCTGTTGGGACTGAAGATAGAAAAAGCCGACATGTATCCATAGTAAAGAATACCAAGGTCGAATAATTCGCGGCCGACATAGGGCTGGAGGAAGGTAGGTAACACAATCGAGGTAACGCCGAAGTCGATGAAGTAGATGACAAGAAGCGGGATGGAGGCAAAGGCTGGGATGAAGAACTTGTGTCGCCAGCGAATATCGAACAGATCGTCGCCAATGCCGAGGAGGGTGATTGACTGAAGGGAGATGATGGCAGAAAGGTACGAAGCTAGCTGTGAAATGTGAAGTCTGTCAGTGTGGTGTCATGAGCTAGAGCTGTTGGGAGGCCTCATACCTTGCTGTGAGGGAACTTGTGAAGCAGTCTTCCCTTCTGCACGAATTCAACGTTCATCACCACATCACGGTTTCCACCACCACTAGTAGCGACCACGATGTCCTTGTAGAACGGAAAGGGTATGAAGACGATGATGATTAAGAGGTAGACTACGGCGCATATGCCACCCATACATTCCGGAATGTAGTGAGCATTATTCACCTTTGACAGGTCACGACCCTTTAACCCGGCCTTGATGAAGGTAGGGCCGAGCCACTGTATCATAGCATAACTAGCAGCGAACGCGAGTCCACTTAGTGCTAGAGATGCGACGAGAGGTTCACCCTCGCCATCAAAGGTTCGCACAAGAACAGCGACGCAGACTAAGGCAAGGCCAGTGAGGTATAAGGTCTCGGTGCGCGAGAGTTGCGAGGTTGGGACGGTAGTCGGCATCTTTGTGGTTTGGGCATTCTCTTTCAGCTAGGTAAAAGAGACGGCGAAGAAGCCCGTTGTCCGCCGATGGATCACCACATTAGAATCGGGAGTCGGTAATGGTGAATTGTGCGTCGTGACCTCAAGGGGTGGTGGTGACGAATAAGGCTGAAATGATAAGATAGCCCGATCTTGACCTTGACTTCGGCGAACACAAAAAAAAAGATGCCACATTGGCTGGTGGATACGAAATACGTATGTACATATTGTATGTCGCGTCTTACTGACAGGGGGTAGGTACCTCTACGGGGGCATTGCCGATCAAATTACAACCAATCACATGCTGCGACGAACACTCGAGAAAGCTTCAATTGTGGACCTCAGCATAATGGCGGGCTGCGCCGGGTTATTTACACACGAGTCGGTGAAACTCTATGGAACCTGTCTCCTACATCTAGGTTTACGTACGAGAATAACGTAACTGGCAGCTTTTGTTTATCTGTTTGTTTGTATTCCTCTCCTATACAATTTCCTCAAATGGTCTAATCCAATTCAGGTCCTTGTATATGTATGGTCTGGCCGTATATCTATTCACTAGTTCCCTCAGTACATCATGATATGGTGACAGTATTCTGAAGCTGTGGCTGAATCCGAATCGTTTCCATCTGGGTTTTTAATGTGTGTGTAAACCTACGACTCAGTATCCGATGGAGATAGAGCGATAGAGATAGTTTCGGTCTTGTATCTGAGAACTCTAACTCAACGTACGGAACCACTACCTACCTGGTAGCCATTGCATTAATATTTCTGTTCTCTAGGTAGGATTAATTTTCTTCCCGGAGTAAGTGAATCTCTCCCACTCGATAGGGACAAGTCATTCAATATGAAGGTGTCCTAGTACTGTTCAAATTCACCAATCAGCATAACCTACTGCAGCAGTCGGCAACTCGAGATCGGAAAAATGAACATTACTCAATATGCCGTCCTGGTTCCTTATAAGAGGAACATTAGGGTCTTCCGGGAAGCTTTTCACCTAACCTCCAGACTTACATACGAGAACCTAGTTATGCCAACTCGATCATCTTGCTTAACTCCGTCATCTCGTATCTCTATCTTAAGTCTTCTTCCGTCCTAGTTTGAATCTTTAAGTAAAGATGCATATACTTGCTACTAATAATGTTCTGGTTCAATTGGCTTGTCCCAATACCTCTCCTAGCGGTCATTACCAATGCCAGGTCAACTCTTGCGGCTATGGCGAAAGATAGCGATGAGAGTGGGACTGAGAACATTGAAAATCCTCCTTTAAATCCGGGGGAGCAAAATGAGCCTAATACAGAGAAACCTGAGAATGTCGTCGAAGACGAACTCGGGAATAAGCCAGACGATAGCAACACTTCAAAACCAGATAAAGAGGATCCCGAACCAGATGAAAAGCAGGGCATTTTACCTAAGCCCGGAAGCCAAGCAGATGATGGCTGTCACGCGTCAAAGCCTGAAGAAGGACAGGACGATGGACAGAAGCCTGGGAATGGAACAGACAATAATAGCCACATCTCTAAAGCGATTGAAGAGAAAACGGATACACAGACTAATTTAAAACCACCAATGGCCCCCGTGCGTCCTTCGCTAGACCTTGTTCGCTTCTCATTTGTTCTAGATCGAGACCAGATACGATCTGTTTATTCTACTGGAAAACTCGTCTTGGATCAGGAGCAAATCCTTCAGGTTCGCTCTACCAGTGTCTTGGCCAGAGAATTGATGAGCGAACCGACGCAAGTGGCCAATGAGGCGAACGACTCCAACGAAGAGAACTCGCCGACTCAGAAAATAGACGGAATCGTGCCAACGACACTTCCGCTATCTGATCTTGAGAATTCCATCGTTGGATGGGAAAGTCAGGATGACCCAAATATGCCCCTGAACTTCTCCGCAGCTCGAAAATGGGTGATAGTTTGGTCGCTGGCGATCATCACATTCATGTCACCCTTCTCGTCATCCGTTTTAGCTCCGGCTATTTCATATATCAATAAGGACTTTCATAATACGAACCCCGCGATTGGCCCATTCCCAGTCAGTATCTATCTCTTAGGTTACGCCACGGGACCCCTATTTCTGGCACCATTCTCCGAAATATTTGGCCGCGCCGGCGTGCTCACTTTTTCTAACGCCTTCTTCTGCCTGTGGCATATTGGATGTGCGTTATCTCCGAGCCTCCCTCTCCTCATTGTATTTCGGTTTGCGGCTGGGGTTGGTGGTAGCGGGTGCATGACTCTCGGAGGTGCGATTATTGGTGATATATTTCCCATTGAAAAGCGCGGCGTCGCTCTCTCAATATGGGCTTTAGGTCCACTCGTTGGCCCTACAGTGGGCCCCTTGATAGGAGCATTCGTCGCTGGTTCTATTGGTTGGCGTTGGTCTTTTTGGATCATATTGATTCCATCCGCTGTCATGACCCTTATCCTAGCTATATTTCTCCCTGAGACGAACCATAAAGTCCTCATGCAACGAAAAGTCAAACGCATGCGCAAAGAGCTGAAACGAACCGACCTCAAAACCTGCTACGATGCTGAGAAGTCGCCGAAGGTGTCTCAACTGACCATTCTCAAGATGGGTATGCTAAGGCCACTGAAGATGCTCATCTTTGCGCCAATGATCTTCATACAGTCCTTGTACGTCTCCTTCATTTACGGATCTGTCTATATGATGTATAATTCTATACCTCCCACCTTCGAGACGCAATACGGCTGGCGCACTGGAATATCCGGCTTGGTCTTTATATCAATTGGTCTTGGTTACATGGCTGGCCTCTGGGCTTTCTCGATGCTGTCGGACAGAACTGTTGTGCGCCTAACGAAAGCCAACAACGGGGTATTTAAACCCGAATTCCGGTTGACTGTTATGATTTGGTACTCCTTCCTCTGCCCGCTTGCCTTTTTCTGGTACGGATGGTCAGCCCAAGCTCGAGTCCACTGGATTGTGCCGATCATAGGCCTATTCCCTCTCGGCTTTGGTGTAATTGGCGTCTTCATGCCTACTCAAGCCTATATCATTGACGCCTATCCTTCGTACGCGGCATCGGGGATCGCTGCCTTCACCGTGCTGCGTAGCGTCATTGCTGCTTTCCTCCCCCTGTGCGGTCCTGCCTTATTTGGTAATCTAGGGACCGGCTGGGGGAGTTCGGTGCTCGGCTTCGTTGGCATCATGATGATACCTATACCCATCATCATCTTCAAGTTTGGTGCGAGACTGAGGGAGAGATTCCCCTTAAGACTATGAGTCTTCGATAATCTTATCTCGATGTATGTTAGCAATCCGTCCTTCCATGCAGTCGAAATTGCACAACTTCGGTTAGAATACGTGGGTGTCCTAGGATCTAGACAAGATATTTTCAAAGACCAAGGAAGAAATAAACTTCACATCATGTCGCTCAAGCGTCGCCAGTTAATGTCTCGATATAGTGTTTGACTGATTTACTCTATACATTGTCCGTCTCATTTCTTTTTGAACTCTTTTCAGTTCATGTCGACCTGCTTGAATATCAGGCTCATCTTAACATTACAATATACCTGGTATTTAGGTAATGACAATTAGTTCGCCATTCTTTTGTGAGTCTGGATCCCAGTACCCTTGAGTTTTGACGATATCCCTGTACGCCGCAAACATGCTATACGCAATCTTTTCGTCTAACGTGAACCTCTCGCAATTTTTCCTTTATCCAATTTGTAAAGATTTTATATATCGTAATTTCTCCTCAATTAGGTACTATAAATGGGATCTGCGGCTGTTGATTTTTATCCTACGAATTAGCCCATAGTGCCGTAGTGTGTACCCGCTTCCTCCGCTTCCCTCTCCTCCCGAATCAAGCCAAGCCGCTCCTGAACCCTCTCCGCAGCTTCTTTTTCCTTCTTCTGCTGGAACTTGCGGCCTTGAACGACAACATAAACGGTCAGTGCCACACCGAGGATGGTGCCACCCACCGCCATAGCGGCGTTGACAGGCGTCGGGTTGCCCTCGAGCGGGCCATGAGTTAGCGCGTCGAGTCCGGACTGCACGAAATTCACCAAGCCCGATAGACACGTAATGGTTCCGTAAATACGGCCGAACGTGGCGAACCCGAAGATCTTGGTAGCGAAGTCGCTGACGGCGCTGTAGTATAGGGGGCGGAAGAACACAAACGCTACTACCGTGGCGTACCCCGCCCATACTTCTGGTAGGCAATTGAGCACGCCGATCAACACGATGAAGATCGTGAGAACCCCGGATGCGGTAGCTACGCTCAGGTTATTGAGTAAAATCCCAATGAACGGCGTCGCGAAGACACCACCGACGGGAAGCGCAACGTCGAAGAAATGATTGATACGTTCGGCGAGCTTCTCCGATCGTAGTAAGTATCGGTACTGCGCGCGGATAGTCGCGATGAAGTAATTCATGCGCAACATCTGCAGGACAGTAAGCGACAGCAGCAAGAAAAACCACCACGTCAGCATCTGCCTGTGCGCCGGCACCCCGTGCAGCACACCCCAGATTCCACTGGTCGCCTGTCGCTCCTCTTCCAACTGTATCCGGTCGTCCCGCTGCTCCTCGTTACCCACCAACTCCTCGATCTGCTCGACCTTGAGCAGTCGCCGCTGCGCGCGCTCGCTCCGCACGCGCCGCAGCTCGTTCGGGTTGTTCTCGAGCTCGTCGTCCGAGTCGTGCAGGTCGCGCGTCGCGTCCTGCGCCTTCTCCAGCTTGCGCTCGAGCGCGGGAGTGCTGTGGTACGCGTGCGCGGGCATCAGCGCGAACTCGCCGATCACCAGGAGCACGCCCACGACCGTGTACCCGAAGAAGAAGCGCTCGGGCGTGAAGGTGCGATCGCTGGCCTCCCACGCCAACCTGTAGAATAGGAAGATGGCGGCGGAGCCGTCGAAGGCGCCGGTGACGAGCGCCACTATCAGCCCCGAGTACCGGGGGAACGCGTTGGCGAGCTGGAAGCTGGGCACGAAGACGAAGGTGCCGCCGAGGCTTAGGAGGATGTTGGCTACGAGGTACCCGTCGAACTCGGGGATCTGGAACGCGAGGCCCATGAGCAGACACCCGGCTATCATGAACAGGCCCGAGATTACATAGCACAAGCGTCGCCCGTACTGGTCGAGAACCCAGCCTGCGACGAGAGACGAGACGTTGGTTGTGATGGATGCGACGATGAAGAAGAGGTTCAGGCGCATGTCCTGCGCGTCGCAGGGCACCTTCTCGCTACCGTCGCTAGGGTTGGACCTCTTGGTGTCGTGGGAACATAGGTCTTCGTATACGCCTTCCTCGATTAGAATGGGCTTTAGAGAGGCGAAGCCGTAGACTATGCCTGCGGCGAACCAGCATGCGACGATTGCGAAGGCGACTTGAGCTGGAGGAAGTCAGTACACTGTACATAATTTCCTTGTTCTGGGGGTATTTATGTAGGCATATAAGATATGGTTAAGTGTGTCCGGATGCTTCGGTGTTAGGTACTGAGATAATATTCTTACCTGCTCTCTTGGCGGCTGAGACCTTGTAGGCCGCGGTGTTGGGTAAGGTAGTCTCATGGGAATCTACGGGCCCGGAACGGTCACCGGGCCGGAAGGCGTCGTAACTTAGAGTACGCCATAGTACTTCGTCGGTTCCGTCATCTTCGCCTTCCGGAGGCACTCGGTCAATGCCTTCGTTCGCGGTGACGTGTTGGGCTAAAGACATCGGAGGTTGCCGAATAAAGCAAGCTAACTCTGCTAAGACTCGAACAAATTACCACCGGACTACCCTTTCTTTGTTCAGATGACTCGAAGGTAGTCTAGTCCAAGGTCACACGCTGTGTTTTCTACTACTGCATTCTCAGTTTTAGTTGGCGGTCACCGCGCGTTCTAGAAAGATGAAGAATTGCCAAGACAGAACTATACAATGTCGGAGTGTTGACGTCAGGGGGCCCACGTGGGTTATCGGCATCTACTAATCCCTGCCACTATACTAACTGCATATGTATGTGATTCTAGGTACGACATTGAAGATACTATTCATAGATTCATGGACCTGAAACTTACTGCTAAACGTTCAACATCATGGGATTGGCAGGCGTTGAGGAGGAAAGTGAAAGTGACCAATAATCAAGGAGACGTTAGTAATGAACGAAGCTTAGCTTTCTCATTTTACTGCATACTGCGCTTGTATGATCAGGCCATGTACAACTTTACCGTCTCATCCCTCGGATCCGAGTCATTGGGAAGTTCATATGTGTCCCAATAACCTCTTCACTGGAACATAGACAGCGAGATTAAAATCAGAAAATTCCCTATATGGGAAGAAATGATCTGGGAATATCCAGCTTCTTCACTATTGAGGAAGGTCTTCATTCGATCTCGCGTGACAGTGGCCCTGTACCCTGTAGGTAAGGGATATGAAACGAAATGCTGAGGTAGTGCAAGCCCACGTGGGATTTTATCAATATATGTTTGCCCGCAATGCTAGTCCTTTCTAATATGGAAGCTGTGTAGAAGTCCATACATCAATCTCGTGGGGGTCGGCGTGTTCGGACGAGCCTGGGATCGGCATAGGCGATTATCTCGGCCTCATTTCTATGTTTGTTGTCGTTAATTGGCTGAAAGGTATGAATCAGGCATCGTGAACTTTGCTTTCTTCTTTTTCGTGTTTGATGTGATATCTCTAGGAGTCACCCTGACCTGATAGCCGTACTAACGGGTTACTATGTACAACGACTAGCAGTTCGACTCTCTTTGGAAGCCTTCTACAAGGATTTGGGCTTCGTCAACGTACGACATTGGTACGCACGAAAAAATTAAACTAAAACAAGGTAGAGATGGAGGTAATGCTTGTAAGCGTGGGATATCTTATAGAATTTTAAGCTTTGTGATCACGGTTATTAATATAATATTTACCAAGAGCTTATTCTAAGGGGAGTCTTCAGTCCCAATCGTCTTCTTCGTCTGATATATCACACTCACGTACTCTCCATGAAGGCTCCCAGCAAGGATTGAGCGGTGGGAAGTTTACTCGTTAATATAACCTGTATACATGATTAGTTTTACGATTTTCATTTCTTTGCGCCATGGGTGAGTCATGGTTTGAGGACCCAAACGCGCCGAACAACGGACCCCAAGCAAATACTGTCGTGTGGGTTTTCGCCGCCCTCGCAACACTTTTTCTCGTCTTGCGTGTGACTTGTAAGTATAGGAAGCATAGCCAGCTCTGGTGTGACGATTGGTTTTTGGTAGCGTCCTGGGTGAGTTAAATAAAGAGATGGGCAGTTATGCCAATGAAAACGGGATCCTATATATGGTCTTGTCACTGAGCTGACACTTGCTTCTCTTTTCAGATCCTCCTGATCATTTCTTGTATCCTAGTGAGCATCAACACAGTCGCTGGTATGGGAAAACATGACGACGACATCAACCCTACGATCCTCGACACCCTCGGAGTGCGTACTTTATTCGTGGGCTCCCTATATGCCATTAGCTCGGCGTGGAGTAAGACCTCGTTCGGAATCTCTCTACTTCGAGTTTCGACACCCCGCTTGCGAATAGTAATCTGGTTTCTCATGATTACCACGAATATTTTCATGTATAATTCCGCGGTGCTTGGTTGGGTCATGTGTCGCCCGGTAACAAAGTTATGGCGGTCGTCAGTTGATGGAGTATGTTGGTCGACGGGGCTCACGCTTCCAATTTACATGTTTTTCAATAGTAAGTCGTCCCTGTTATATTATTTTCTGCTTTTTTCGACCGGGGGCTATCGAACCTTTGGGTACGTGAGAGCTTCCAGTCAATATCTAAGCATTATTCTCTTCAGTTTACTCGGGCTTCGTGGACTTTGTCTTCGCTATCCTTGCATGGATAATCGTAATAAAGCTGCAAATGAATCTGAAAGAAAAGATGGGCCTCGCTATAGCGATGAGTATGGGTGTTGTGTGAGTATTCCGACCCAGAAGCTTAGAATAGGCTTGATCAGCTCGTATGCTAATAGCCAACAGCGCTGGAGTCACAGCAATTGTCAAAGCCTTGGACTAACTGTTATTAACGAACATGATTTTAATTGTAAGCGTCGTTTCCAATGAGGACTACTCGAAACGGTGATTTATGTAACTAATCGCTGGGGTTCTAGACTTCGGGGTTCAGCTTATCATGCGCGATGTAGCGGAGATTGCCACCACCATAATAGCAGCGTCGATTCCTATCCTACGCACTCTGATTTCTGATTTGACCTGCTACCGCAATGAAAGAAGTGTGGCCGATACGAGATACGTTCCATCTGTCTCATCGGGCGGGGATAGAACAGCAAATAACAGAGCCTCTATATCCTGGAGGGAAGCCTATATTCATGGTAGGGGAGCTTACACTACTGGAAGGGGTATATCGAAGATGGGGCCGATTATAGCATCGTCTAGAAGTGTTAATGGAGATGAGATCATATCCTACCCGGTTAGGGGCGCTCATGGTGACTGGATGGGCGGTGAGAAGGGCTTATATCAAATGAAGGATATATAGAGGAACGATCGCCCTCGCAGGTTATGGATTTGAAGATATAACATCTTAAAAAGAATGCTCCTAAGTCAAAAATAACTACCTAGTAATACCCTATAATAATAATATAACCAGCGTAATTAGAATCTTTAGAATATACACCTGAAGTTGGGCGTAAACTAATTGGCTCTACTACTAGGTACGAAGATCCAATTAGTCGATAAGGGACTAAGAGGTAAGATACAATTATAGAATATTTGGTTCATCGGTAGATACCTTGATACCTCTCAGAAATAAGGGTGAGAAATATTTACATCAAATACCTACATTGCATGCCTATATACACACATCCCGTCCTTCCTATACGTGCTATCAAACACTTGCCCACTGTATTTGCAATGTCGTCCCATGCGAGCCCTTCTCCGAGTAAACAATACCCTGAGTAGACCCACTAGGAACAGAATCAGCATACCAGTCATTGCCATCCGAATTCACCAGATTCGTGCCGTCTGCGGTGAACACATTGGCGTCAGCACTACTGGTATCAGCGGCGCAGGTCAGCGCGCCGCCCGACACAGAGCAGAAGCCCTTGCTAGACTTTAATGTGAACCCGCTCCCGGAGGAGGCGGCCGTGAACGTCGCGCAGGTTCCCGACGTGTACCAGGCACCGCTGCTGATGATACAGCCCTTTTGAGAGCCGCCGGTTACCGCGTTCAGATAGCCCTTCCCGGAAAATGACCCCGTCGGGGTTGGTGAGGACCCACCCGATGTCGTACTTGTCGGCGTGGAACTAGTTGTAGTTGTTGATCCGCCACCGTCGCCGTTCTTGGGGAGATACTTAACTCCCGTGCTAGGGCAGCCGCCATCGTCACTGTTGTCCGGGCTTGCTGGGACGAACTGGCCATTGGCGACTGAGCCATAGACATTAAAGTAATAATACACCTGTTCAATAGCGCCCCCACTGCAACCGACGTAGACGGTCTTGCCATCGTGGTTCTTAGACAGTGCGGCCTGGATATCGGCGAGCGCGTAGGTCTTGCTCGAGCTGGGCGTGATGCCCGCGTCTGCGAGCCACTGGTACGTGGGCAGCGTCTTGAAGAGGCTGACTGTCGTGTTGAAATAGTACGAGACTTCTTCCGTGGCTTGGTAGTCGGTGAAACATTGCGGCTCGAGTGTCGACACGCATGTGCCGTGCTTTCCCCACTCGTGTTCCCAAAATTCTTCCCCCGTGCTGTCGTTTGGTAGCCAGTAGGTCTCCATGTAGCTCAGCAGATCGTCATTGCCGGACGCCTTTAGAATATCGGATATGTTCTTATAGGCGCGGCTGCTGTCGCATGTGGAGTCATAGGTGCCGTCGCAGTGATCCGGCCACAGGCCGTGGATAGTCCACGAATCATCAGGTCCAACTACGGGGTCCGTATCCCAGAACTGAGTCTGCAATAGCGACCCTCCTGGATAATTGAAGCAGCAAGTATCGGCGACCGCAGTGGTATTATGACATGATAACTGTGTCGTGCTCGTACATTCCTTGGGAGCACCACCGAGGGCCGACTGAGCTAGGCCCAGCACAGTCAGGGCCTCGGCCGTTATCTTGCGAATGAATGTCATATTGTTGGAAGTTTGAATGGTTCCATTATTGGTCGACTTTGGGGGTTGGCATCTCCCTTTAAGCTTTTCGATCGTCCCTTGTAAGAATAGGTCAGGGGAAGACGTGCATTATCATGTTGACAGGGGTTCCACTGATCTACGTAGTGTTGCAGCACTCCAGCCCCGACACCTTCTTATTCAGGCGACAAGCGAACGACCGTCGCGCTAGTAGTCGTCGAATCATGTGCTAGAGATGGTTATCCTCTCTTCTGTCCCTCGGTCCGCAAACATCTCAATCAGTTTACTCGGTCAATCAAAAGCCCTAATAAGGCGTTTCATCAAAATTGCGTTTTAAGTTCCTTGATTTCACAGCTCAATTGCCACACCAGGAAGCTGTTGAACCATATAAATGGGCCTTAACAGCTCTTATTATATGGTGGGGCTGCGTGTGATATGGAACACTCTATTTTCGATTTCAATACTTCCAGTCCTGAACTCGTCTATGCCGCATAGGCACCATTTGGATGCGAAATAAGATAGCGCGTATATCAGTGATGATGGAATATCTCTGGAAAACATTGGATCGGTGTGAAGCTCAGTAACCTTTTCGATCGTTGGGTAGTGAGCGTTGCATATTTTCAGCTTTTGTACAGTGCTTTAGAGGTGTGGCACACCAAAAACAAAGAGGTGGTGAGGCGCCCAATCGAAAGTCAGCTGAAGCACATCGCCAATGTCTTTCGTTAGCTGTTGTGTTCAGACCTTGCATCTCGTGGTACCTTTTACCCCTTTGTAGGTAAACCTGAGCGAGAAACAAGAAGGCTTTCGTCAGGGTGTTGTGATTAGAAAAGAACACTAGTGACTACTAAAAATGTTCTGAGGAATTGTTATACATCGTAAGCGGGACCTACCAATGTCACGCCGTATCAATCTCATGGGGGTATCAATACATCAAGCCGGATTTAATCCTTGGGTCTTCTGGCTCATGAGGCACTTCAACTCGAATTAGTCGGTGGTGCTGTCATCCTAGCCTTCATCATACCCAACTCTGAGCTCTTCGCCCATGACCCATCAGGTAATTGTCGGTAACATATCAACTTGCCCTCATCCCCGACGCTCCCTAGGATTTGGCCATCGTCATCAAAGCCAACTCTCCAAACAGGCGAATGATGTACGCTGAGCTTAGACAACACCTTGAAGGTATGGTGAATCTGTCCGGGTAAGTCGGTTGACGTGCGCTCTCCATGCGTTCCGGACTTGTCTATCTCGGCTCTTATGCCGGAAGGAATTTGCGACTGTCGGCGGGGATGACTGCTTTTAGAAGCATGGTTGTCGTCTCCTCTCGTATTGCCTAGTATATCGCCTAAAGACCAAGACTTGCCATCGTCCTTGTTGAAGGGTGTGTCAATTCGGAATACTCTCACGTAGCCGTCCTGGCAAGCGGTGGCGATCATGTCATAACCTCTAAAGTTTCCAGGAGCCCAGGCGACATCTCGAACTAAGTGATTGTGCTCTTTAATATCAGCAGCTAAGTAGAACTCTCGACTTCTAGTCGCAGCACCGAAAGAGCTGGTTACTGTATCACGTGTCCTGAATATCTTGACCGCGGTCAATCCAGAGACCACCAGGCTTAATGTATCGGTCGGCATTCCAGCTCTCAGCGCAGTATAGCATGGCTCAGGATTTGGGTCAAACCGGACCTTGAAGCATGTTTCTTCTCCGCGATTTGGTTTGGGACAGGCCTGGAAATCGTCGATTTTCGCATAGTCTATTAGAGACATAGACACTGGCTCTTCTCCCTCGTAAACTGTGAGATGGCCATCCGAGGCGAGAAGGGCAACATAGGTGCACCGTGTTACCTCGTCGTGCTTGATGGAAAACGACCTATATGGATACCGAGAAGACTTGAGTTCGGAGGCATTCTTGCCATTCCCGTCTCTGGCGCTGAAACGTCTTCCGGGAGCAGCAGATGGGTCCTCAGTCCACAGTCTAAAGCGGCCCTCTATGCCGAGGGAAGCTAGCAGGTTTGGATAGAGGGTGGGTGGGAGCCATTGAAGCTGGATGTGCTTCGTTAGAACTAATCTTAGGCTAGTAGCGTGAAGTCACCGCACCACCAGTTACGAGAGTATGATAACGAACCTCTAGTATTTCACCAGCATGAGCTTTCCAATTATCGCACAGTCGCCAAACACCATCTTGGTGTCGATTGAAGACGCGAATCTTACCATCGACGCTACCCGTCGCACATCTGTCGCCGTACGCGTTGAATGCGATTGCTTGGACTAGATCTTTGTGACCATGCTGGATGATATCAAAAGCGGGGGTATTCTCAGCCGCACCGTCCTCGCTACTGGATAAGTGAGCCATCTTCAGACTTAGGGGATTATCATGGTGATTGAACAGCGCGATATATATGATTGACTGATTGTAGCACTGAGAGGAAGATGGTGTGTCGTTATTAGAGTGAAGGTTCCGAATTCAGTTCAAGAACGGAGTCATTTTTCAGCCACACTAACATAGGTAACTAGCCACAGCTTTGTCGGTGGCTTAAATAGCTACTCCACCATTCAAGTTCTTGGCGGGATCTTGGTGGGATTTGATGATACAAGCTCTGAGGTACATGTACTTAAAGAAATTTTCCAAATGATAAGTCGTTTCCTACTATTGTTAACAACATGAAGTTAAAGCCCATCCTGTGAGTACCAATGTTTCGATCGGTCTTAACATAGCTGTCCTCGTATACCTACGGGCTAGGTTACCTATGTAGCTTCTATCGCTTTTACTGGCTGAAGCTAAGGGTCCTTGTTCTAGGTACCTAACGTAACGGAGCTCGTATCGTAATTGACGGTGGTATGGTGGCACAGCCCTCCGCGGCCCAGCGTAGGATCGGTGGTCAATAGGGCAGTAAATAGGCAGCCATATTCTATAAACGAGCATGTTTAGGGAGCCTTTAATTCTTTATAGTCCTGCTAGTTAACGCCGGATTAAACGGCCTCAATTTCCATCCATACCTACCTAACCTATCTCTTAACAATAAGAAATCAATATGGCTTCCCAATCAACGACGGAGGCCTATTTCAATCACTCTAGCGCCAAGAGGGTGAACACGGATTCCGTCATTGTCCAGGCATTGCAACAAGAATACCCGAACCTTGAGCTACTCATCGCCCCAGAGGCCACCAGCAACTTGCTTGCATACGCATCCGCCGGACACGCGAGTTTTAGCGTCATTGAAGACCTCAGCCGTAGTCTACCACCATTAGTGAGCTGGAAGGTTTACCTTCCACCGGCACGACGCATTGATGGTAGCACCGGTATTTTAGCTGACCGCATCGTCTTCGGAAAGTTTGCGTACAAATGGAGGGATTCTGAGTTCATTGTTTATCGGGTTGATGGCCGAGATGGTCTAGCTTCCTATCCCCCGATTACCAATTACTACATTCTAACCACAGATAAGCACAAGGCTGAAGCTTTATGTGTTGCTGCTGGCCAATGGAGTAATGAGCTCCACGGCGAGATCTGGGTATTTGACGGTGGGTACTGGCAGAAGAGCGCCGATCTGTACCAGAGCGTCATGAAGGCATCATGGGACTCGGTGATACTGGACGAGCAGATGAAGAAGGCCATCATCAATGATCATCTGTCATTCTTTGACTCAAGAGAAACATATGATAACTTGAAGGTTCCATGGAAGAGAGGCGTAATTTATTACGGACCTCCCGGGAATGGCAAGACGATCTCCATCAAAGCCATGATGCACACGCTCTACAGTCGGAAAGACCCTATCCCGACTCTATACGTCCGCACATTAACCTCTGTAAGTATTCCCAGAGCTTATCTCCCATGTCTATGCTGACTCAATCAGTATTCTGGGCCGGAATATTCAATCAACCAGATATTCAGCAAGGCAAGGCAGTTTGCTCCTTGCTACTTAGTATTTGAGG
Organism: Hypoxylon sp. CO27-5; assembly: GCA_002120305.1. Taxonomy (NCBI): domain Eukaryota; kingdom Fungi; phylum Ascomycota; class Sordariomycetes; order Xylariales; family Hypoxylaceae; genus Hypoxylon; species Hypoxylon sp. CO27-5. The sequence continues at coordinate 279,331 of KZ112442.1, read as the reverse complement.
ACCTCGACACCATCGTGTCTGATAACGTGCGAAGCTACTTCTTGAACGAAGTAGATGGGTTGAAGAGCAACGACGGTATCTTCATGATCGGTAGCACGAACCATCTCGACCGCTTGGACCCTGGTATTTCGGTATGTTCAAATCTCAGCATTCTTACCTGCGGTGACTTACGCATAGACAGAAACGCCCATCGCGGTTCGACCGGAAGTATCTCTTCCCTGATCCGAATCTGGAGCAGCGCATAGCCTACTGCAAGTTCTGGCAGTCTAAGCTTGCCAGCAATGAGGAAGTTGACTTCCCCGATAAACTCTGCACCGCGATTGCGGACATCACGGACGAATTCAGTTTCGCGTACATGCAAGAGGCTTTCGTAGCCGCTCTCTTGGCTATCGCGAGGAAGGAAAAGGGAATCGATTTCAGCTACGAAAAACCACTTATGCAGGAAATGAGTGACGGTTGGGTTGGAGTGCTGGATGGCGATCATGACGATTTGGATGATTTCATTCTATGGGTAGAGATCAAGAAACAGGTTGCAATCCTCCGGGAGAGCATGAAGGAGAAAAACTAGCAGAAATACCAACCTGTATTAGTAAATGGCGTCTGGGATCTTTAAGTCGATTATGGAATATATGAAAGCACACGAAAGTTGCCTAACCTACCTTAGGTAGAGTGTCACCTATAGTGCTCTCTATTTCATCACGCAGTAGGGTAAATAAGTACCTGAAATTGAACGTTCACTTCTCCACTAGTAGCGCCCCCCAGTCGGCTTTACATATTTTAGTATATAGTCGCACCAGGGTACCTTGAAGTTGATCTAACGTCTAAACGGGCCCTTTCCGGTCTAGGAGGATTAGTTGACGATAATCTAGGTAGGTACCTTGGGTCGTTGGGTTAGTGACCATGATGTCAATGAGGACGACTTATGGCAGGGTAACACTGAGAATATCCTGTTTGGCATAACAGCCTTATACCTAATGAAGTCATCATAACAGAGATCTACTGCTGATCTCTACATCATACTGAAAGCGATACTGCCCGTTAAGTATAAGACTGGTGGAGGGACTGAAGAATGCCAAGACCTGGTCATTCATCTAGATGGAGTCTACTTTGAGATTTAGGGTTGGGAGAAAGTGAAGGGATGGTATATACCTAGATATAGGGGATATGTGGCTTTAAAAATTGAAGACCCTTATGCACCTGAGGCACATCTCACCCAGCCTGTTAATTATTTGTTGTTTTACGTAGCTCCATAGTGAAATGATTCTATTGGTTAAGAGTGAGGCTATAGCCCTAAAAAATAATGCGAAAAGACCAGCCTAGACTTCCATAAACATCATATTTCCATCGCGAGCTGTCTAGGTAGATGAGCTTGGACTCATTTGGACGTTCAATCGCTAGACGCAGCTCGATATGGAGTTGTCGACCCGCACTCCCCGTTCAGCTTGGGTCAGTCTAACCAACTTCGATGTCATGAATGAAAACAAGACAGGACTAGAATCTTTGGTCCGGTCTGTCGGATGCGGAGGACCCTGGAAGTTATGTACACTACTAGTCGAGCTATCAGTGGAGTTGGTAACGTCGCCGATTGGTACATAGCCGTAGACTTATTCGCCTCGTTACCCAACGTTTTCGGCCGAATCCAACTAAAATCGTTGGCAAAAGCTTGTACACTAGCATTTAGATTTACATTTGACCTCAATAACGCGTTAAATTTTAAGGTAAAATCTGAGATATGAATGCCATCCCGCTCCTCGCATACAAACAAGTTCACCAAGGGGAGAAAATCTCAGTTAGAGTCAAGTTCGCTAGTAGTACGTTCAATTAAATATTGATTTTATGTTATATTCGTCTAAGAAAAGCGTGGTCAACGATCTCCGCGATACTAGTTCGACTGGTGCGATGTGTAAAAGCGTAGGCCAAGATAGGAGAGCCGGGTGATGTTAGCGAGCCTACACTAAACAAATCTTCTTAGCTGAACCGGAGTTGCCACGTCTAGACTGCGATAGACCGCCATAACGAGTTATGAATTGGGCGATTAAGTGCGGCGTCTGTTGGCGCGAATGGCATTCGGCTAGCAAGATAAACCTGTGCAGTGGATACAGCATTCTTATAAATAGGAAGGTAAGTCACTTTCCGCCGTATGATCTAAAAGTAGAGGTCTTGTCGCTCGTGGACGACGTTGTCGTATTGTAGGCAACGATGGGTTTCTTGCATGTCTTGGTTGTCGCCCTCCCCCTAGTTTCCCCTTCCTTAGCCGCCGATGTCTGCGGTGCCAGTGGTATATCCCTCCAGCTCCCATATTTCACAACAATAAAGTCGAGCCTTAACTATGCATCGGCATGCGGTACTCACTGTATCGGTGATAGCAAATGCCAGAGCTATGCAGTAGGTAATGGCTTCTGTTTGCACTTCACAAAGGCAACGTAGGTCTACCAAGCACATCACATGAGGCGAAGGAAATTTAGGTGGCTAATATACCTGATAGGTCAAAAATAGTCAAGACCATCTCCTTCAGTCCGTTCAAATTCTACGATCGGATATGTGCCCCAGTAAAGGTCAACTCAGCAACTTCGACTACCAGCCCGACCGCCACATCAGGAGGCGACACTTCCACTATTACAATCGACGTTGGAGGCGTCATTACGACTCCGAATATTCAAACCACAGATAGCCCTCCGCTCCCGTCAAGCGATGTGGTCTTCCCGACGAGCGACAAGAGCTTCACCGTTACTTACACATATGAAGACGACCCTCTACCAACTGTCGTGTCATTAGGCACCCCACCTCTTGAAAAGGGTCTCCCAGCCCCAACGACTGGGTTGCCAGATCTTCCATGTGTCATAGACCCGACCAATACCGAAGATCAGTTTAACATTCTCGGTTCCAACTTCGTACCCCTTGTGAGCCAGGCCGGAAACAAGCTGCAGCCTCTTCCTGCGCCGACTTCGGAAGCTCAGGCCAAAGCTATGGGCGCACCGGATGACTATGTCCTGCCTGCATTCTTCTTCCAGAAGCCTGCTAGCGCTCCTGCCGGCATCTACGACATTGTCCTGTCTGGAAAGACACTCCAATACGTGGCCAAAACCTCGCAAGGTGGCCTAGTACTGACAACCTCCTCTACTGGAACGACGCCTGTAAGAAGGAACGGACAGACCATTGTCACCAGCATCTTTGGCGTCGATTGTAAGGGCCGCCTCACTGTAACTCAGAACGGCTCACCGTATACTTGGGACATCTCAGCCGACGGAACCACCACCACCTTCACAGCCGGTAAGGCCGCGTCGAACAGGACCATGGTCGCATACTCGCTTCAGAAGAAAGCCGCGACCAAGAGAAAATTCCGTAAGCGCAATATGTATACCACAGGCCAGGCTCCCCGGTGCCCGAACTCCCCGCCTGATCTGGTAGCTAAGGTCTTTCCTGGCGCTCGGGGTCTCAATCCCAACGGCTGTGGCCCCGCCAACGGTATCGACTTCGTTCCTGATTTCAGCTTTGGGAGCTGCTGCAATGGTCATGATAACTGTTATGATAACTGCGAGCAGGGTACTTTTGAATCATGTAACGATGACTTCCACAGCTGTATGCGAGGTTCCGGGTGCGCGTACCTTGACCACTGGTACTCCTATGTGGTAAGTCGGGCCTGTTATCTTCTCGACATAAGTATTTGTTAATTAACCGCGCACTGCAGGGTCATCTCGCCTGCTTGAAGGCTGCCGATTTCTACGCCTGGGCCGTTGGCACGAGTTCAGGCCGCGATGCGTTCCATTCGGCCACCAAGGAAAGGTGCGGATGCTATTGCAATGGTTCCCAGGGCCTATGCGGTCGAGCGGACGGGGATTACCAGTGCACTTCCATGTTTGGCACAGACGTCAACAATTGCGGTGCCTGTGGAAGAACTTGCTCTCCGAAGGCTAAGTGGTATGTTAATAGGAAATGGACATGATGCCTGATTCGATGCTAATCCGACGCTTTAGTGCTGGGGGTAGTTGTGCCTGCATGAACGATCAATGCGGCGATCGATGCGTCGACCTTCGCACCCATCCCAGCAACTGCGGTTCGTGCGGCAATAAGTGCAGCACGGGATACTGCTTCGAAGGTCAATGCTATGATCCTCCACCAGACAAGTGTGTTCCTATGCAAGGCTTCACCAACGGCGACTTCTCCCAAGGTGGCAACGCGTGGTCGCAGTGTAGTCTCGGTTGCAATTTCTTCGGCGGTGGCATCGACTTCGTCGACCAGGATGCGTATTTTTCCCTTAACGGGCCCGGCAGCGCCGATATCATAACGACCGCCAAGATGTGTCCGGGACAAGCCTACGAGGTGTCGTTTTCGATCCGCCGCTCGTCCGGAAACAACAACTGCGACGTCAAGTACAAGTTCGGCAACCGAGGCTGGTCTCAAAGCTACAGCTTCCCCGGTGCTGGGAACTACGGGACGAAGAATTTGGGACCGTACAACGCCCCTGTGTTCCAAAAGGGGGATAGCGATGCTACGGTGAATGGACTAAGCCTTGATGTGGCGTTTACGGCGCAGGTCACCTGCACAGGCAGTAATGTTGCCTGGGTGGTGTTGGACGACTTCGATCTAGTCCCAGCACAGTGATAATGGGCGGATTGGGTACACAACTCATGTGAATAGACCCGAATACGATTTACGAATGAATATGATAGATGTAAATTTCGTTCCTAGCACGCCGGCGGAGGACGCTATAGCCAACCATAGCCTGCGTAGCCTACGAGCTGACAAGTACTTAACTTACTTGCTTATTAAAAGCGGGCCGTAGCCAGTCGTATCAGATGTATGACCACGCTAAAGGGTCATTCTCATAAGGTACATTAGCTGTCTGACATATTGAGATTGTTTAGGTCGACCGGGTACTCGAATAGCCTATATCGGCCTATTTGCTTTATTCTTCTTTCACTATCATGTATGATATTCTCGCGAAGCTTTTTTTTAATCTCGTTACCAAGTAATGCAGAAAATCATCTGCCAAGCGGTTATATCATGAGGTAGTGTTACGGGGTGGACGTAATGTATGGTACGGGCAGTAAGTAGGGCTTGTACGTTATGTTCAACCACCAAAAGTATGACAGAGTATGCACTTGATAGTACATCTCAACATCTTTTACAAATAGAGATCTCTATTACCCTGTATGATGCTCGGGATAGCAATAGTTGATTGATCATTACTTCTTAACCAAACCTATCACGTTCACCGATATTAGATGGCATTAAATAACGAGGTCGCCGCTTATCTCTTGTAACGGTAATGGTCCGAACTAAGGAAGGCCATACTTTCCTATACAATATATCGTTCCTTGTTTCTTACTGTCTATTACTACATCTCAGGCAGCATCGTGGCGTAGTCATCCGCCTTTCCATAATCGCCGACTAGGTACCGCTGCATAGAGAGGGGAGATATTGCCGTTTGGAGAGTAGCTATGTCTTCCTTCTCAGCTTGTCTCACCATAATGTCGTCAAGGTAGACTCAAGCGAGATTGAGGGCTAACACCTTGAGAGATTTATTTCACGGTTATCTGCTACGATATCGTTGACTTGATTGTCTATAAAAGGTACGTTTCCTTCCACCCATTAATCGCAATATGTTGATGAGCACACGATAAATTAGATACTCCTCCACAGAAGTCCACTTGATATCCAACAACATACACAAGCCTTATCTATAAGACATATATCGAAGATGTCGGATCAAACTCGCACAATCTTTCTCTATGAAGGCGCGGATGACCTTAGAATCCTGGAGGAAAGTAATATGACCTTCCAGCTAGCTAATGGTGTTCTCGGAAGGGATGGAGAGATTAGCTGGAACGTTGTCTGGCAGTCTCGAGTGCGCTGCCCGACCACGGAAATATCCTGGAAGCCAAATTATGCTCTTAACTGGACTATGAATGTCCCCGAGGGAGGGTTTACAGTTAACATGGGAGGCTTGTGGCAGCGCTGCGAGTTGGGCCAGTCCTTTGACATCGAATCTACAGGTTTGTTCACGCCAAGTGTTGATACAAGCAGCAGCAGGCCCGGCTTTTTGAACATCGGGAAAAACAAGTTCAACGCCCAGGGCCAGGGGCAGATTCATATTGTGATCGGTCTTCAGAACTCTCACGGAAGCTATGATCCTGTACGTGTACACCTATTCAAACCCGATATTATGACATTACTAACGATATCTCGTTGGAGATCTGGATCGATCTGGTGGGACTTGGGAAGAACATGAGTTCATGGTACCAACCACAGGAACAATGCCAATGGTGGTATGAAACCGGCATGCGCTCGTCTACCATGATCAGTGGAGCACGCACCGAGCCCCACAAGTACGACATGTCACGGAAAAACCAAGCCACTGGCAGGTTCTATGTCGCGACTACGTATTCCTATGAAAAGGGGGATTGGAAGGACAGTCCAACTAGGCCAGGTGATCTCGCTCGGCTACTGAGTGGTTCCGCAGATAGCGAGTTGAAGCTCCTCCAAAATCAGATGTAAGCTAATAATCACCCCCCCCAATATTCCCTCGAGACTCAAAAGCTCACTGGCGTAGCTTTTCGATTGAGAAGTTGCTAGGCACCCTGATGAGCAAAGTTGGCATTCGGTCTCCTATGTTTTATATTGGACATATCGGATGGTACAGGCCGGAATCTGAGGAGTTTAAAAACGCCAAAAATCTTGAAGTCGCGAACTATCTTAGCGACAACTATGGATACGACACCACGGTAGAATGGCACAACGATACGATCGCCTTGATCCTCATATTGGACCCTAGGGGAATGCCGCCCTATACGCATGTTCCTTTGTCTGTCAAAAACCACTGGAAGGCCGCTTTCGCTCAGTTGGGTGGTATCGTTCATGCAACGGATCTAGGTGTTTCTCTTCATAGGGATCCTGATGAAGTTTAAGGAACTAGGAAAGGCAAAACCTGGGACGCTTTCCTGCTATGGGGTATTATGATGAAGTGTATTCAACTACGGCTTCTTCATGGGAAATCAAGGGGAATCAAGTTTGAGCAAGCGTTCAACCAGGCTTGAGGAAAGCAGTAAGAAATGGTATAAACGATAAGGAATTATGACGGGAACTTTTAGGTGATGCAATAATATAAGCATACTACAAATACGTCGTACTGTGATCTAATCTAGTTGGGTCTCGATAGCAATGGATACGTATACCGAAGAAGTGCGGCCACCTCCCAGAGCTTGATCAAATATTCATTGCGACTATTTTCCACACAGTATCCGATCCAAGATGAGTCCTTATAACCAGATATTAGGCTCCTAGCCCCTATGTCTATTACGAGATACCAATGCTGATAAACTACCTCTACCTACCTTAGGTACCTCGTATCCCCTCAGTTCATGCTAAATTGGTATTTGCCTATCTATTATCTGAATATGTTTAATGCCGAGCGGAAATCCTAATACTTCCAGACTTGCATAAGGTACCTAGGTATGCAACCTTGCTAGTCTTTATCTTAAACGGGCGGTCTATCATATCCTAACATTCATGCTTCCTATGCGCGTCGAGAAAGACACTGAAGCTATGACAGTTGAAACGGCATAACTCGAAAAGAAAAGAGGGGTTCGATGGAGTAGTTCGACAGCACATGCAAAAATGAGGGGGTTTTATTTACTTAATATCCTACATCAATATGCCGTAGTCCCATAAACGTACAAAGCCATATATACACTGAATTGAATCCACTAATCTCATTGCCCATCCACTGGCGCGCCGCTCCTTAGTACTACTTATAGGTTCTTAAGCTGGCGGGCGTGGCGCCTCTTAGCGCCGCCGCATGTCTTCTTAGTTGGGGTAGGGGTAGGGAGCGCGGCGGAAGAAGTGGCAGCGGCCTGAGAGGTTGTGGTGGCAGCCGCACCGTTTGTGGTAAAAGGCGTAGCGTTAGCGCTGGATGAAGCAGTGCTAGTGGGTTGAGAAGCCGCTGTGCTAGTAGAAGCAGAGGCGGAGGAGCCGCTAGTAGCCGAGGATCCATCAAAGGCCGGAAGAGCAGGTCCAGGAATCTTGTAATCCGACACGGACGAGAGGTTTTCATCGTTGTAGATGTTGTGCAGGATACCAGGATCGGTAGAGGTATAAAGCTCAGTTCCAACGACGCCATCCGGCAATTGGGTACCGGATCCAGAGATTTCGAGGTTGATGCATTGAGGGTACATCTGAGCCTTGCCCTCTGTGCCGCCTTCGTGAAGGGCGATAATCTCGTGACGCAGAACGTAATTGCCTGGCTTGATGGAACTGGGAATGTTTACTTTCCAGGTGAGACCATTCTCGATTATCAAGTCATCGGCAAACTTTCCAGTAGCGCCACTGCCGGCGCCCAACTCGAGCTGGCCCCTCTCGGCAATCTTGAACCACTTAAGGGTGGTCTTATCGACGGAAGAACAATTTCCGCCGCAATCAGCTAGATAGTCGATGACCGGCCCCTTGTGGGAGTCAGGCCATTGGTTCCAGGTGATTGAGACGTCTTCACCCGCATTAACCGGGGCAGACAGAGCTGCATTCGTAGCGTCCAAGTGGCAGATGATATCAGGATCTTGAAGGGCAGAAGAGAGCACGAAGCCGTTATCCGTAGCACCGTTGCTCCAAGTGATGCTGTCTGGCTGAGGACCATAAGGCGCGGAAGTGGGATCAAATCCTTGGTAAGATTTGTCGCCAATGCTCACAAGAACGACATGGCCGTGGGCAGAAACCGAGACGGCTCCAGCAAGGGTAGCCAACAAGGCAGATGTGAGTCTAGAAGGCATTTTGAATGGTGAAACTTGTTCGTAATGTAACTTCAATATGCGAGTATAGATGTTCGCGAAAGCCGACTTGCGGTAACGAATGTGAGCTGACTTCAAGTCAAAAACGAATGTAAGTAGTTTAAAGGAATGACTGCAAAAATGGCTTCTAGAGGACAAAGACTGATGATGAGTCTGGCAGAGTAAGAGAAGAAACCAGTGGAGGGGGGATTTCGCTCCTTATATTAACCTCCTCATCCCCATGACGAGCCTCATTTGGGTCTTCCGCCGTAGTATTCGGGACGGGGAGATCATGTCGATCCATCGTTGTCCTGGGTCGGCGCCATTTAACTGTGGGGGTAAATCCATCTGACAAGGGTCGGATCAGACGAACTTTTGAATTGGTGGAAATTTTCTAGTAGTCTGATTTCGAAATGAAGAAATCAGGTGGGAGTCTGGCTAAGGTGAAATGAATATCGTGAGGAGGGCTGCTAGGCCGTTTCAAATGCGGCGCGAAGCAGGGGTGTTGGCCCCTGATACCAGCCCTGTGGCTTCTTCAGCGCCCGCGCCATCATTTTACCTACCTGAAGGATCGTCTGCTGCGAAGCTGACCGTCGTTTGAATGGGACAATTTTGGTGAAGTGAAGACTTGGCGCATGTGTCGCCAAGATAAACAAGGGTTCGTGAACTCCCTGAAGCTGATCATAGTGTGGGATGTATTATGACTACGATCCACTTAGACGACATCAGATAATGGCGCGACGTCCCGAAGGCCTCGGACGCTATAATCAATTGAGAGAATCTCAAACTGCCAAGCCGTACTCACAATGGTTCTGGCCTATGAGTCTACGTAATACTCTTATAGGAGGATTCGTTTCCTGAAAACATGGTGAAAATTGTTGCTTTTGATAAGTTCGTGACTAGTGCTCAGCTTGGGGACTGGCGAGCATGCATCTCTCCGATGTAGAAAGTAGTAGGGCTTGATTTATATAAATATCATCTCGTCGAAAGGTTTCCACCACTAATTATAAAAATTTTCTTGTTTAGAAAGGCATTGGCGGAAAAGACGGTGAATACCTAGGTATTGATACATGTACCTATAAATGAACCCCGCAAAAAGATCTAACTCGGTATTTCGAATTCCCTCTCTGCGCTTTAGCACCCTATCCCAACATTATTCGTTCAACCATAACTTCGTAAGCAGATTCGTGCCGCACCATGTTAGGTACTCAAGCTAAGTTGACTTGCTCTTGATCGTCCGACTCGCTGGCGCGGTGCCTTGTCTCTGGGTATAAAGCATATATCCGAACACAGCAGCTGCCACAGTTCCGAGGATAAAGAAATTGTCTATTAGAAGTTAGAGTGTACACCAATGGCTTGCTGGAAGGAGATGAAGTTTGGACTTACGGATTGCGAAACCAAGAGTGCCTTCAACGAAATGAGCGAAAGCCTGGAAGACGCCAATGATCGAGTTGCCAACCAATTGGAAGAAATGGACCACGGCCGCCAAGAGACCTTGTACCATTTCAATGATGGATTGGAAGAAGTGCCCAATTCCCGATGCGATACCCATGATTGCGTTTTATGGTTTGAAAATGTTTATATTCTGATATATTGTAATGGATCCTTTCGACCTTCGCGATGTTTAGTTGGCGCTTCCACAGTGAATGATTGTAGTGGCTTAGTTCCCCGTGGGACTAAAATGGGCTGCCGTGAGTTTTTATATCCTTCCTCATTCTCTGCTAGGAGCCGCCACACTACACACTACGTCAACGACCTTGAAATAAGGTCGCACCAAAATTCCTGAATTGGCAGCCAAAGATGTGGGATTTGTTGACGGTGTATTCTGCAAATCGCGATCTTAGAGGCTTGTGACGCTGCTCTTCGCCAACTTTAACGTAGACAAGTTGACGTCATGACGTCAACTTTCCCGATTAGGAAATACAGCTGTATATGCGTCATCTCATTGGTCAAGTTCGGAGGCCTAATCACATTTCGCTCATCTGGCTCAGATCAAGTTCATTCATGGACCGTTGAAATTAAAATTTACCGATATGAGCTAACGTTCTCCCTATCTGGCTTCATAATTGCCAACAGGTATCGATCTTTGAATGTAATCTCGTTTATACAAAGAACCAAGATATGTGGGTCGGTGGCTACACCGTCGTTAATGTGATTTCCTGTGACCCGCGCCTAGAACGAGTCAGTCAGTGAGGCGGGAGCTAGGCCGCGCCTTGGCATTCTATGGAGTCGCGGAGAAGGCCTTGCCCAATCCGTCAATGCCATCAGATGTCTATATCGGTTCGCGTGGGCAAAATCTACTCGAGTCTGACCCCGTAACCAGCAGAAGGACATTCAATCTATTACCCGGCAAACACCTCGTCCTGGCCGAAATACTTTCGCATCCTATCTCAAGGGGCAGCGTTGACGCGATGTAGAAAGAGTTGCGTTCAGTCAGAAGGGGCCAGATAGCATATATTAAATGTAATGACAGTCGAGTAGTGCAGCTAGATGGTTTTCATCTTGTTTGTATCATAAGCTTCACTTTATCATGGAAGCTCCCTTGTGGGAGGCGTACTAATACACTTTCAGGACTGGCAGTGCAGCAGACTTAGATGCCCATGCCAGCACGCAACTGCTCGTTCGCTTCTCTGTAGGAGGTACCTAACTATCTACCCTAACCTAGCCTCTCGTGCGAAGATTCTCATCTTTCTCCATGCAGAAGCATATTTGCAGCCATGGAAGAGTTACACAGTATTACTTGCGCGAATAATTCCATTGGTCTAAACCAACGTAAAAGGATAGACCGCCTCATGTCTAGACCCAATCCTCAGTATTGACAGTGTTACCAAAAAAAAAGGCTTGCAATCCGCAGATTGAAATTTCAATAGCGAACATATCACCTATTAGGCGCTATTTTCTTACCGCTTTTGCGACACAACATTTACGGCGGGTATTTTGCAGATCCCGACTTTCTATTTTCATATTCGCACGCGGTAGTGCTCTGTCCAGAAAAGGCTGTCATATTTAGCTATCCCCTATATTACTTAATCACCTCTAGGCCAGAACGCGTATTACCAACCTAAATAACTACCTAGATACTACCAGAATAGTTTTATAGAATCCGTATATGTGCGTAGGTAGTTTTGTTTGCTTGACAATATATTCAACATGGAGAGGCTAGTATTACGCGTAAAATGGCACCTGCGCGTTATTACAGCGTACCTCGGAACGGAAATATGGTCCCACTTTAAAACAGAAGACGGGAACTTGCATAAAAAGGCGGCCGGAGCAGGCGGAAATCTGCGCGCCATTGGAGCCTTTCATCTTGCAGATTTTAACTGGTGCTAATGACCATGATGTACTTGTTGAATGTAGAGATGATGGCGGGGCTCCGGTGAGACTATAGCTTGTACCCACGGGTGTTGCTATAGTGTAGCTGCTATGTATAATATAGAGAGCATAAGGAGGAAGGAGGCAAGAATCAGAGACCATCCACGAATTCACTCTATACCCCACATTATAATTATACTCTAGTAGACTACCCGGGACTCCGTGGGACTACCTAAGTATTCCCTATCACTCTATGCCATTTACTCCGACGACGACCCGAGACAAGTCGCATCCTCCTTCCTAACGACAGATGTATGCCTTATCGGCCAGAATTAACGGCGGTGGCGAATATATCCAATCCGTACTTGTGGCTTATCTACATTATCTTCGACCTTTCGAGGTTTCTACCTATCTGGACCTTGTAATACGTTAAGTGACTCTCATAACCTGCACTTACATTCCACAACATTATAAAATGTATCCTCGAGTGATCGGCGAGATGCGGTGTTCAGGGGCTCGCTGTGCCACAGCAGCAGTCACCGTATGTGCCTTGGGGACTAAGCGGTGACCTGTCTGTCTTAGCCTCGTTTCGAACATGTAGGACATGAACACCCATATTAGTCTTCAAACGTCAGCACACACACATTGAGGCTATTAATTGAGATAAGCGACAGTCAATATTGTGTCTGATGGTGTACTAGGAGAGCCTATCTAAGTACTTATGGAAGGAATTCTATCATCAAATAATAACACCATGAGGATGGTCTTGTTGGTGTTCTCATGTATATGATGAAAGAGGAAATCTTAGAGTTATTGGTAAATAGAACGTTGGACATGTCAAACCCCAAGCAGGGCTGGCCATCAATCAACTCCATCCACCAAGCCTCTTAGTTGAATAGCGTTAATTATAATCTATAATATTTCTTGGTGAAATTATATAAAATGGTTAATTAGAGTTGGTAGTGGAATTGTATTAAATTTAAGTGGATTAGCTAATTAATATTAGCTTGGAATTAAATATAAAGTTATTTATATTTATTTAAATTACCTATTTAATATTATTTATAATATTAAGCCATTTTTTAAATCATATTAATAACTAATTATTACTTATTTTATTAACCTCCTTATTTTTAACCTTATTAATATATAAATAAAATATAAAATTTAAATTATTAATTACTTTTATTTATTATTAAAACTTTAATATTTAATAAATAGCTATTATATTAATTTTTAAGGCGTTTTATATAAGTATTATCATTTAACCTATAATTAAAAAAAGCCTTTTATATTTAACTAATATTAATTATATCGTAAAAAAGTTTAAGGCTATTTTAAATAATTAAGAATATTTATTTTAAAGTTAATATTAATATTAAATAGGATTATTAATATTCTTATCGTTAAGATTAAAATTTTAAAGCTAATATTTATATTTATTAATATTATAACTTAATTTTATATTTTATAATAATTTAAATCTTATATAATTATTATAAATAAATTCTTTAAAAGGATTATTACTATATTTTTAACACTTTATAAACTATTAATCTTATAATGGTTTAGTAAGTATATTATAATTAATATTATAATAATATTATTTTTAAACCTTTTATACTTTAAACTAAGCCTTTATTATTTAATTAAAGTTATTAAATTAATTATTTTTAAATTAATCTTACTTATAAAATAGATAAAAAGCTATAATAATATAATAGATAGAAGTTTTATTAAAAAGGTTATAATATTTATTAAGTTTTATTTAATTATGATTAATATTAATATAAAAATATTCGAGATTAAGGAGCTTTTTTACTATTTTTTTAAATTTTTTAAGCTTTAATAATAAAAATTTAAAGGTGTAAATAATAGTTTAAATATTGCCATATAAGCTTATAAAGCCTCTTTTTCTTTTCTTAATAATGTTATTATTTTCTAAATTATATATAGTTATTTTATAATATCTTAAAAGTTTTAATAAATATTTAAGGATTTTTTAATCCTTATTTAATAACTAATTCTTAAAATAATAAATAAAAGGAAGCTTTTTTTTAAAAGTTATATACTTTAAGAAATTATTTTAATCCCACTATTACTTTTCTTTAAGGATTAATTACTTAATTAATTATTAAAGCTATAGTAAATATTTAATTATATAATATTATAATAACTATTTAATATTATTATCTAATATAATATTATAAATCCTTAATATTAAAAGGTTTTAAAATTATTAAATATTTTTTAAATATATAATTAAATAATCCTTCCTATATATCTTTTATATAAGGTTATAAGCTTTTTTAATAAAACTTTTTTATTATTAAAGTTTCTACTTATCTATTATAAAAAGGCTATTATTAAATAGCTATTTTTTAAAAGCTTTAATATTATAATTAAATAACAAAGTTTTTATAGAAATATTTAACATATAATTAATATAACGCCTTTATTAAGCCAATCCATTAAATCTAAAAACATTTCTTATCTCCTATATTATTATATTGTTATTTAAGGCATTATTAAGGATAAAATAACTAACTTTATTAATAATTTAATATTTTTTTAAAATACTTAAGATATAAGATAATATATTAAATCTTAAATAATTAATAGTAATATTAAAAAGTCTTAAAATTAATTTATAAGGCTTATTTTTTTTATTTTAAAAGAAGTAAGTAATATTATATAAAAAATAGTAATTTGGTAATTTTTAATTATTAAATAAAATATATATAAAGTTAAATAATTTTTTTAAGATTTAAATAACCTTATCCTTATATTAATTAAATATATTAATAGCCTTTTTTCATATAATATAATATAATATATAAGCATTTTTTATTTTAATAAATGGGTTTAAGTATTTAAATATATTTCTTAACTTTTTATTTTTAAATATAAAAAATGGTTAGTTATAAGTGATAATTTAAATAATAATAAGTTATTAAAAGCGATTTTTATTAAAGTAATGAATAAGGTTATTTATAAGCTATTACTTTTTAAGATTATTAAGGTTTAAGTTTATTTTTTATACGATATTTAATTAATCTTTGGTTTATTTTTTTTTATATTTAAACTTAGTTATTAATTATGTTTTTTTATTAAAAGCTTTAATATTATAAGTATTATATAAGTGGTTTATAACGTTTTAAATGTTTTAAATATTATATAAAAAAAGGATGGGATATTTTTTTTTATATAAATTTTATAAGCCTATTTTTAATTAATAATAATAGGATTTTTAATTTTTAAATTATATTGCTAAGTTTAATAATGCTTATCTCATTTATTTTTAGCAATTAAATAGCTTTTAAAATATTATTAAAAATATTAAAGGTTTATATTAGTTAATTTAAATATTAAGATTTAAGATTTAATTACTAAAGGGGTTAAAAAGGTTAATATAAGTATTAGTTTTGTTAAATTAATTATAAAAGTTAAATCAAATAATATATTATTAATTAAAAGTATAAAATTAAAAAAAAATATTATTATTTATTTAATAAGGTTAAATAAAGTGATTTTTAACAAATAATAATAGCTTTAAAAGATAAAAAAATTAAAAGCAAATTTAAATTATTTATTAAATTAATATTAAATAAGAAAATAAAAAAGTTTAATATCTTAAAATAAATAATAAGTATAATAAAATTAGCTATAAAATATACTAAAAGATTTATATCTTAATTTAAAAGAAAAAATTAATGCTATTTTAATTTAAACGCTAATAAGCCTAAACGCAATAAGGCTAATAAAATTAATAAGGCTAAAAGATAATAATAAATAACTTTTTAATATATATATAAATAAATAAATTAAATATTAAAAATTTAAAAATAATTTTAAATTTATCTTATTTTAAGCTTTATTTTAATATAAATATTAAAGGTATAAGCTTAATTATAAAAATAATAAATATAAATAATATTATAAGTAATATTTTTATATTTAAAAAATAATAAAAAATTATTACTTTTTAAACCTTTTTAATTTAAATACAATTTAATTATAACTTTAAGTTAGGATTAAATATTATATATATTAATAAAAAAAGAAAAGTTTAAAAATTTTAATAATATAAATTTTATTTTTATAACTATTTAAACCGAAGAATTATACGCAAATATATACTTATTCTAAAATAAAATTTAAATTTCTCTTCCTACTTTAATAATATTTTTATTAATTTCCTTAGCAAATCTTTTAAGAAATATTAATATTTATGCTATATACTCCATAATAAGTCTACTAGTAGCCACTAGTAACCACCTACAAGAGCTTCAAATTAAATTAATTATATAATTTTCAAAGGCTTGTGGAGTAGAGTTGCATTGCAGTGGATTTGAAGTGGGTGGACACGTGTTGAATAGTGTGGATTGATGGCCAGCCCTAACCCTAAGAGCTGTTAATCTATACCAGTGATAGAATGGGTCTTTATTTAGAGTTTTGCACCGACAAATATATCTAGAAATTGATAATGGGTCAAAACGACCCTCTATGGAGCCGAAATATTGAATCTTAATGCCACCACATAAGCGCCGTCCCCCTTTCCGATGAAGGCCGCCATCTTGGAGAAACTTTGCCTGCCACCACCTGATATAAAGACCTACGGCAAACATAGAAACAACCCCCCGAGCGTATGTAAACCAAAAATCCGCAAGGGTCCCAGGGATTGCGAGTAGTGTATCTTCACTACCTAGGTATATATTCTTAGTGTTAAGGTACAAAGTACACATAGTTGATAATTGTAGGATTTAGAATGAATCAAGAAAGTTACGTACCTTGGAAGGCCATTATCTATAGAAAATCGGTAGAGCGTATATCGTTGTGGCCCAAAGACACCAGAGCCGAAATGTTCTTTTATATTTTGGCTTGTCCCAGGGCCACAGCACCGACGCAGCCAACACACATCCAGTAGTTAGTACGAAGCAAAAGGCTGGCAGAGGTATATGCCAGAACGCAGGACAAGTGATAGACCACCCAACTACTGTGATGGACAAAGCTAAGCGACTACCCACAACTCCGTATACCAGGGGTATAGTTCGACGGCCTCGCGCGAGATCGCCCTCAAGGTCAGGAAAGTCTTGTGCGTAGATCGTGGAGGCGACCATACCCGATACAAGTGATACCCATAGCTTAAGCAAGCGGCAACCTTCAATACTCATGTCGCTCGGTGTTAAACATGCGACTGAGCCCCAGCCAAAACAAGCTATGCCTGCGGCATTGAGAACGTTTCGGTAGAAAGGACTGGAGCTGCTAGCGTCCAGATCATTATATAGCCACAGGAGTGTCATGAAAGTGACACTTGTTATAAAGCTGCCGAAGAAGAAACTAGAGCCAACTGCGACCGGTACAATGATCCGAAGTAGTCGCTGGGCTTCATCGGGACTTAGGCGACCAGCAGGTAGGGGTCTCCATGGCTTATTCTTCGTATCCTCCAAGATCCCGTCAGGCAATCGTTGGTTCCCAACGTCCGATATTAGTAAATGGAGCCAAAGCCAAATCAACATCCATGGGGCCCGCTTGATGATTTCGGCAGGATCCCAGTTTGGCACTAAGATTTGTCCGGCCTTAGACAGGGATATAGTCATAGCGAATACGCTCTGAGGGAGAAGAACGGTCTTGAGGTCCGATCGCGTGAAGAGAAAGACCGTCTTGATGTGGAAAAGGACCGTCCTAGTTTCATACTGATTCTGTTTAGCTGCTATGTGGTCTGAAGGAGAAGTTCTTGCGTACCTTGGCATAGATCCTGTTGCTAGCATCGTCAGCCTTCATAGAATGACATTTACCGATTTCGGTCCGGCACTCAGGCTCGAGAGTCATTCTGTCTGCACGCATTTTGAGATGAGAATTTGCCGGAGAGTGATGCTGTCACACTAAGGCTAGCAATCAGAAAAGGTCAGACGAAGTCAGCGTAGGTAGGTACTCCTAGAAGGCGTAGTTCTTTGCTAGGCTGATTTTTATAGAGGAAAGATGAGGATAGGGGCTCCTTTTTATACTCATTTATGTACATGATGTTAACCACCGGCCACCCGTTCCACGCCTCGGGGAGTCTGATAATCGGTTGAGTCCTAGACATAAAGCGGGGCGTGGCACGAGTATCGAGAAGTGATGCTATCCGACAATAAAGTGCATTGGATTTCCCGTCGTACATTGGGGTTTAATTAATGGATATTGGTATGCTAAATATACCTGATGGGGCGCCTAAGGACCGAGAGAAAGATCAAAACTAGTACGATTTACGTTTAAATACTGAAAACAACCGTTTTGGTTCGTTTAGGGCCCCTCTGCGGGCTGGTGCCACAGCTTATATTCAAGTAATAGCATTTCTGGTCAATAGTGAAGAGCTTGTTATCATTTAACCTTATATCACTGTGAGATAATATAATGTTCAGACGTTTGAGGTAATATTTCTGTTTATTGTGTAGAGCGGTGACTACTTACACTGCGTGTGCTGCTGACCTCAGCTTATCCATGTCTCAGAAGTGTGAATCTATTGCATAACACTACAGAATCAAGATTGAGAGAATAGTTGTTAGATTGAAAATTCTGTTGTCTAGAACAGACAACAGATACAAACGAATATAATTCTACAAACGCACTCTCTTGTGGTGTCACTCACGTGACACCACAAGAGAGGGTAGTCACATGAATATCACGTGACTATCTGACAGAATCTCCACCGGGCAATATTCGCCCCCTTTCATCGTGTTTCAAAGAGCATATCCTCATGTTGATGGTACGTAATCCGATATGGGTTTTTGGGAATAATATGCTACAAGGCCGTGGAGCATGCTTAAGTACCTAATATTCCATCATGCTTGTGCCGGCGACTGCAGGGAATATAGGAGCCGTGTCCCTGGGCTTTGCCCAGTTCGGTCGACAGTAGCTATTGCAACGGTGTTGACTGAAGAATGATAAGATACCATCTGGACCAAGATCAGTCACACCAAATTCGCGATTCGGCGATAAAATGGCGGGGTCAGAGAGAACAATATCGTGTGGGTAGACGCCGCCCTGCAGATCACAAAGAACAAACTGGCCTCGTGAGATATGATAACTGAAGTGGCTAATAGCCTGCATGACCTCCCCCAAATCTGATGTGTTATGGACATATCCGGTGTTGCTATTGAATTTCTGGTAGTTATGGATGAAGGGTTCAACTAGGACATGCTGGCCCGCCCACTCCCCAGCATTGTTATCAAATGCCCATACGTTAGGTACGTTGATCTTGATAGGCCTATTGACTATTTTGAGCTGGTTAAATCGATTGACAATCTCTAGGGCTTTGTCGACAGCTTTTATATCAAGAGTAAAGTAATGTTTCTCGAAGACGCGGCCGGTTTTGAACCATTTGGCGACGCATGCCTGGCCTTTGCGAAGGCCTTCAGTGTAGGTTCCCCTGACCACCAACCGGAATCCACCTTCAGCGAAGGGACAAGCGAGCTCTGACCGTGAAATACTAGCCTTATTGGAGATGTTGTATCTGCCACTATCAATCTCAGCGGCTGGTGGGGGCATGGTTGAGATTTTCTTAAGAGGCAAGTACCTACCTAGGTAGGTATGTGTGCAAGATGTGAGGATCCGAGTTGTGATGAAGCGAAAGCGATGGATGAGAAATGACGGTTTAACCTTAAATTGGGTAATGAAAGTAATGAAATACTCGACTAGAGTAGAAAGAGAACTTCGATCCCAGCAAGCCAAGACTGCAGACCTGCAATTCTTTCGTTAAGTATAAATACCTAGGTACCTACCTGATTTTCAGGGATGACTAACTTAAGCATGAATACATGAAACTATCACAACTACTTCTGTAACAACTATATCGTAAGAAATATCATGTCTTATAAATCAAAAATGTCAATATAGAAGCTCCTTGTCTAGTAAGGGACTCCATATGACTCATAACTTTATGGAGTGGCTTTGTTATGAGTCCAGCTAGAAACCTGGCGAGAGAAACGCCCATAACCACGTAACGCAACATTGAGTTATCATATTGCTTGTTCCATATTTCTTTCATGGGGCAACGTCGGTCATGGAAGTGGAGTCGAATAGTAATAGGTTATTTACTATTCAACCGACATTAGGAATTATTACATAGTGATGACTGTAAGTGATAATATAATTTAAAGGAGATAAGTAGGTACCTGTGGTGACCAACCTGTTTTATAACAGCACCCACTGACGTATTATGCGTTGTCAAGGTTAATGCCAAACAGGTCACACTCTAACCTGAAACCACAAGTCCAACCGTCCTGGCGCAGCCGTGAACTGGTCCCTTAAGTCAGCGAACAACTTCTCGCCCCTATCTTCTCCCCAGAACTCCACCTTGAACTTTCTCACCAACAGAGCAATGACAAACCGCATTTCACTCATCGCAAGCGATTTGCCAACGCAGTTGAACCGACCCTGGGAAAAGGGGGCAAACCCTCGCGCGTCCTTTACCATTTCAGGCCGCGTGGTCCAGCGCTCGGGAATGAATTGCTCGGCACACTCATATGATGAATCAAGCCGGGCTAGCGAGTAGCGAGGCGCGACAATAGTGACATTTCCCGGAATGTATATGTCATTGATAGTCATCCCAGAGGGCGGAGACTGGCGGTAACCCCCAGTAGGCACTGGAGGGTAGAGTCGCAAAGTTTCGTTTATGATAGCCGTCAAGTGGGCACATCCTTGGAGCTGGACGCGATCATAGATGTCTATGCCTTCGAGTTCGGAAAGTAACTTGTCTTGGTGCCAGGGGCTCCGGGCGAGCTCATAAAAGGCAAACACGAGGGTTGGTGCAATGGTATCGCTAGCCAGAGTTAGAGGAGACAGCGGACTGCAATGGGATCTTTGAGCTAACCTTCCGGCGATAATGATAGTGACGGCGTCGCCATTCAACCATTCGCGGTCTGCCTCTAGCGAGCCTTTCTGAAGGGATGCATCAATGAGCCAGTGCGAAACATCTGGCCTCGTTACTTTTGCCTACGACTTATTAGACCATGAATATCGTGCCCAGAAACGGGGGCTTGCCTACCTGTATCCTTTCGCCCATGCGATCTCTGCACCATTGCATCATTGCAAGCCAATCGCGAACTACATACATCCAAGGTGTGATGTAAAATGCAATCTGCGCAATCCACGGTACCGGACTAAATGGTCCTAGTAAGCTCATGGCCTTCCTCAATAAGCGGATAGCGAAATGCCATTTCTCATCTTGCAACATCCCAAAGGATCGCGCAAAGGCAAATTCGCCCATAACATCAAAAGTGAACCAGTAGAACCAGTCCGATACATTGACGGGTGCTCCTTGGTATGCAAGCCTCTCGATCTGTTTTGCGAGCACCTCCGCATATTCCACGACCCGCTCTTCGTAGATTGCAAGTGCTTTGGGGCTGAAGCCCCTGTCCCAGATTCGTCGTCGGGAGTTGTGGTCTTTGATGC
The DNA here is from genome assembly GCA_002120305.1 of Hypoxylon sp. CO27-5. Lineage (NCBI taxonomy): Eukaryota > Fungi > Ascomycota > Sordariomycetes > Xylariales > Hypoxylaceae > Hypoxylon > Hypoxylon sp. CO27-5. Next base: position 257,825 of record KZ112442.1, on the reverse strand, counting down.
TTCGAGTTGTATTTAACGCGATTTCGGGTAGCAAAAAGTCGTACCAGACAGCTTTTGTACATTCGTTCCCTGGACCGTCGACTGCTAGAGGAACGGCAGCGTCAATAATCGTAAGTTCCTCCGGGCCAGTCCGAATAACAGGTCCATATTGCTGGCGCAGCTTTTCGAGAACGAGGTAGTTCTTCCCCGTACGGCATTGCCATACATGCCAGAACTTGGTAGCTCCAGCTGCCCAAGGACCAGGAAAATGACGCAGCCTGTGAAAGCATTTCCGATATATGATGATACTACTGAATAGACCAGCCGCGTACGAGCTTATTGCAAACGTAGTCGTCTTGAAACTGGTGTTTACATCTGCTCCCAGACGGTATTCGACTATAAGGAGGGCGAACGCAGTGAGAGAATAGATCTTTACTAACGTAGGAGCTTGCATATGCCATTCTCCCCGTATGAATATGAGAAGATGAGATAAAACTCCTAGGATGGCTGTTACCAAGTATGTGTAGCCGGGTGCGCTCGACAGCATCTTGGCGAAGTGAGGCTAAGTGAAAGGCGTATTACTGAAGAACTATTCGGAAGAAGCAAATGTCTGGGAGATTGGAACAGAAAATTCTAAACAGAAGACTCAAGAACTGTTGAAGCTGCTTCGCGATGACTCGGCTAGCATAGCTATGGACTTTCTTTTCTCTGGGAGCTTTATCATGCAGCATGGTGACGTTTTTGTCCTACCATATTATTTAGGGACATCAGGAACAGTTGTGACGCTACGCTACCACGCGAGGTGCGGTTGCATTATTGGAGTGGCCACCGGCCCCGAGCTGTACATGAAGCATTCCCATATGGGAACCGTAGTAATCGTTTAAAAATGATTGCGACCACACTCTTAATATTATATCTGCAGTTTCATATTGCGCGGCTGTAAATGGCCATCTGAAACACCTGATTACGTCTGTTTGGTCAACTTGGTGTTGACGATCATTCTGTGGTTTCTGGGACGCAATACCCCCTAACGATAAACGCGGCTAATACGCCTGACAGAGCATTACAGGGTCCATATTATGCAGGTGATTTTGATAAACTTCATTATATTTCTATCTCCTTCAAAGGCAGATGGAGAGAAGCACTTCGGACAGGGTGAAGAAGATCCACCAACTCGTCAATTTCTAAGAAAGCGATGATGCTTGGATCTACGATATACTTATTATAGGAAGCATGGCATTATAGAACTAATAAGTTGACCATTTGATTTGCGATATTACACGACGTACGGCCATACTGACCGAGCAGTTTACTAATCTATCAACAGTCAGTATGTTCGTCAGTCAGTCAGTTAGTCAGTTATTGAAGCCAGATTAGATCCTTGGGAGGCTCGCGTTTTTATTAGTTGAATAACAGGTAATTAGGTACCTACCTCTAAGGTACAAAAAGCGCATACGCTATAACTTGCTATAATTATAGTAGCCTTATAGCGCTTTTTGCCTTGTAATTATAGCTTACCCTTGTTTAAAAGTAAAGAATGGTTATAAAGGTAAGATTATTTAATTTTATTAAATGTAAGGCTTTTTTTAAATTAATAAGTTATTTAATTTAATTTAATTAAATTATTAAATTTTAAGTTTTAATTAAATAAAATATTAATTAATAATTAATTTAAATAAATATTAATTTTATTAAAGTTATTTAAACTTATTTAATAAACTTATAAAATATTAAACGTAATATTAATATTATTAATTAACTTTTAATTTTAAAGTTTAATAATTTTAATATTATTTCGGTTATTTTAAAGCTTTTATATATAATATTAAACTATAATTTTTATAAGCTTTTAAAATTAAAAATATATTTAAAGTTAATAATGTTTAATTTAAATAAATTTGTTTTTAACGATTCGTATATAATTATATTTATTTACTTTATTTATATAATTATAATTATATAATATATTAATAAATTTTTATTTTTAAGTTTTATATTATTTAATTAAGTTATAACGATTAATATTTAAAGTAATAATAAAGTTAATAATAAATAATAATATAAAAATTTAAAAACTTTTATAATATTTATAAAGTTATTTAATTAAGCTTAAATTAAGTTGCGAATATTATTAAATTAGTTAAGATTACGAGATAATTAATTTGATTTAAATCAATCCAAATATAAGGCTTTATTTGGTTTGATTTGGTTTGTAAGAAGTCCTAATTAAATGTCCTTTGCCGCTTATAAGATAACGTTATTGTCAAATTAAGCGAATAGATCCTTCAGTTCAGCGATAGGCAATATGTGATGCGACCGACCAATCGGTAGTCATGCTGTCAGGTTAGGAGTCCAATCACTTGATCAATGTACCGAGTAGACACCTGGAGTGGTCGGGTTAATAGATCTAAATCATCTCCCGCAGAAGGATCTAATGTTACTTGATACATACCTCTACCTTATCTATATCTGATATGGTAGCAAAAATCAACATAACATAGGTACTTACCTAATTCTATTTAGGTAATATGCTTGATGAATCTGATCTGATTGGCGTCGTACAAGAAACAATAGCATCAGGTAGCTATGATATGATGTTGGGGATGAGAACTCAGTTCTAAGACGGCACAGCCAATATCCGTGTTAACACAAACTGCTATTTAAAAAAGTGCCTTCTTAAATATCTCTACAACGTCATATGATTACATCAAGTAGACTTGTAATAATACCTTTTAGTTCTTTTCATTAATCGAAATGTCTCAACCAGTCTTTATTCTCCTTCATGGCGCGTGGCATAGTCCTCGATGCTGGAACACTCTTATCGCCGAACTTAACAAAAGTGGCTACCAAGCTATTGCTCCGGCGCTGCCCTCGACCGGTTCTACCCCGCCAACGCCCGACTGGTCCGAAGATGTCGAAACAATCCGACAAACCGTTTCCGAACTCGTCCAAGAGCATGATGTGGTTGTAGTCGCCCATAGCTTCAGTGGCATGACTGCTGGAACTGCTTTAGAGGGTCTCGATAAGCAGACATGCGTGTCAAAGGGATTCAAAGGTGGCGTCATAAGATTGATTTACATCACTGCGTTTCTGGTTCCCGAGGGGTTCCAGCACTCTCCACATGGGACCCGAGATAACATGGTCCCCGAAATGAAGACTGATTTAGAAGTGCGATACACCCACCTTACCACTTCCTTATATCCACTTATCTATCATTTTCTAACTACTAATTTTTTTCCGTTTTAGGCCGGCATCATCACCATCCGGCCCGAGGACGCCAAGGACATGTTTTATCAGGATCTCGATGACGAAACAGTTGCCGAACTTGCCAAGGACTTGCGCCCGCAGAGCTTTGGGTCTTACTGGAGCACCACTACATTCGCTGCCTGGCGCTACATCCCGACCACCTATATCCTGGGCACCGCGGACAGACCAAGTACCGTGGTTGCCGCGCAATACCTCATTGACACTGCAAAAGCAAGCGGAACACACAAGATTGACAAGATAATTCGCGTAGACGCTGGTCATTCTCCGTTCATTAGTAGGCCGGAGTGGACCGCCCAAACTCTTATCGCGGAGATTGCTAGACAAGCCTAAATTTACAGAGGGCTTTCTGGAGGGGAAAGATTGGTGAAGTTCATCGAGTCTTAGAATTTAAACAGTGTCAAATCTATGCGTCTCCTATTTATAAGGTACCTTATGTAAACATACGTACTAGATAGAGATTTCACTACTCTATTTCGATAGCCACTCAATTGAATGGTCGCTGTCCAACTACTGTCAATCGCCCGACGTTATAAGCAAGCTTCTGCCTGTTCTGATGGACCTTTGATATCAATTCTCTACAGCGGCTCCCTGAACCATTGCCCATGCGATCTAAGGCCTTATAACTTACTTCTTCGCATGCCATCAACGCCGTGTCCAACTGGAAAAGTAACAATTCTAATGGGAATGGTCGACTGTCAGTTTCGATGTTCGTCAGCCCGTATTGTTCAAAGAACTTTGGCAATCTGATTGGCCAGCTATGAAAGCGTCAACTCAATTTCAATTCCTCAGAAGGGTATTCTTACTCATCGGTTGTCCAGTTCGGTCTCGTTCCGCCTAACGTCCCTATCATCTCCAGGAGTGGGGTCAAGTTATCCTCGACGTCGTTTCCCTCCTCCGTCCGTACGATCTTCCAACTGCTGTAATCCATTTCTCCCCACGAAATCCATCCCCCGGGTTCTGTAGTCATCGTAAGTATGCGGCATAAATCACGCGTAGGAGATACATACTGAGAAGTTTGACGAGGTTCCGTATGATGGGTGCCGGATCATTGTTATGCACTGCCAGGTGAAAGAGTTGGATATGAACAATATCATACCGCTCTAGTAGATGTTCAGGCAGCGGCGCCAGGCAGTCAAGTTGGTGCAGGGATACATTAGATGGCAACCACTCCTTTGGCGAGCTCTGAGTAAGGTCGATATCAAACCCATCCAGATGAGCGGACGCGGGGAGGTATCGCGCGAGATCGACTAGCCAGATCCTATGGTACCTGTCTCAGCGCGACTGTAGGTAGTATCACACCGTGGTAAGGAGACAAAGATACCCTGTTCCCACGCCAATTTCCGCCACTCGAAGATTTTCCGCACTCGCAGGTATGCTAGGATGCAGAGAGAAGCCCCCATCTTTCCAGAGGAAGTATTGGAGGTTCAGCCTAGTTCCCTCGTTAATCTGTAGATCGTGATAGCAAGGGGACGCGTCGTGGGGGTTTAGACCTGGCATTTGCCGAAAAGCTGCGGCCTAGGATGTACGCTTCTTGCTCCATCCTATTAAACTCGAGATTAATGAAACGAAACAAATGGTGCAAGTAGGATGATTGATGTAAAATGACAGAGTTTATTGGAAGCAGGTAGGGGAAGGGGGTGACATGCATATAGGTAGCTTACTGTAATCCTTCATGAAACAGATATGAGAACTTGCATGTTTATATCATGTCGTGTAACTGGAGAAGTAGACGATGGACCTACATGTAGGTAGGTAGGTATCATTTTTCATGGATGTAACTTCATCTTCTAGTCCTGTCGATGGGTGGTGGTGGGAGACTTTTTATGTGCGATTTCTCAGAGCCGGGGGAATAGGCTTCTCTTACCCCTTATCAAGTTGATTGAAAGGATCGTGAGTAATAGGCTCAGTACTACCTAAGTGCGTATAGAACCAGAATAAAGAAATTTATAAATGATATGTATCTGCATTTGATATCGGGTGTCGGCAGATCCAGCGGATCCTTTCCATTCCGCGCTTCATTGGTTCCTTAGATGTAACCCTGTAGATGATAATGCCGCGTGTGTTGCAGTAGGAGTAACGGCACTTATCCCCGCTATAGTTCGCGTGCGGCCCGCTGAATAGCGGCGCACAGGCATACAGTGGGTCGGCTCCGAGGATACGGAGATCCTACGGGGATATCTTTCACGATTCTAGTATTTCTCAAACGGGCCCGCCCTGAGCCATCCTTCTCGCCCATGAGATTTCCCATTGTCATTTGAGTCCTCACTCACAGAGAAATTCAACTAGTTGTAAACATGGCGCCTTACTCCACGGATATGGAATTTCCCACCGCCGTCCTTGTGGTCAACAGTTGCGGACTTGCTCTCTCCTTTTTCGCCGTGGTGCTACGCTTTTGGGCCCGTTATGTTCGACGTTCCAAGGTCAGGTTATCGGACTATATGATAATCGCTTCGTGGGTAAGTTAGACTCAATAGGACTTGCCTCCGGATGTGTGGTTGATAAAATTGTGCAGCTGTTTGCGTTTGGACTTGTTGTCAGCGAGAATTATTGTATCACAATTGGAGGGATCGGTCAGAAAATGTCAACTGTTACTGCGGAACAACTCCTTTTCTCAACTAAGGTATGCTTGAATGACTTATCCTTCCTTTCATGGGCGCATTCTGACTCGAGCCGCAGCAATTCATGGTTGTAGATGTCTGTGGATCACTTGCGGTGGCATTAGTGAAGATCTCGATCCTCGACTTTCTTCTTTCCGTTTTCTCAACCCATGATAGGTTTCGAATTGCAGCTTATGTCCTGATGGGAATTACAGCCGGTTATGGACTCAGTTTCCTTATTGTTTCACTGGCAGGCTGTAGGCCCTTCCAAGCCAACTGGGACAAGGTATCGTATCCGGATTACCAATGCATCAACACATCGCATTTCTATGTCGCGCAAGCAGCCATTGGAGTTACTCTGGACTGTCTGATTCTCTTCCTCCCCGTACCAGTTGTGTGGACCCTTTCTCTAAAAACCAGTAAAAAGATCGGCTTGACCTTTCTTTTCACCATCGGCATATTGTAAGTTTCGGGTCTTTCGCTAACTTTACGTGAAACTGTGAGATATCGATGAATATTGACTGACTATTGAAACAGGATCTGTGTTATCTCCATGACTCGTCTCGTGTACAACACCCGAGAGGAATGGATGCTTGCCCACTTCACCGAGTACGGAGGCACTGCGTGTCTCCTTGGTGCCTTAGAGGCAAACCTGTCGATTATCTGTGCATGTCTCCCACTTATCAATTCCCTCTTCACCTCTCCTGAAGGGGTAAAATCAACCGGTAGTTCTAATGATGGAAGGTTTAAGGGGCTGTACAACAGCTTCTCTTCCAAATATCTCAAGGCTCCTCACGGCTCGGTCAAGCTTGATTCTATAGCTGACAGGCGAGAAACTTCAGCAGAGGATGACTTAGAGAGTGCTCGACTTCACAGGCAAGTGGATAAATTGTATCCGCTGAACTCAATGACGACCCGTACTAGTCAAAGTGAAGACCCTGCTTGGATGCGCCAGACAAGTATCAGCTTTGCGCAAGTGGATTCGAATAATTCTAAGACAGGCGACGAGGTCATAGAGATGGGAAAGCTAGGGGAAAAAGTCGAACCATACAGCGCTATAAATGTGACTAGAAGTTGGAAGGTTAATTAGACGAGGTTATTCGTGCTACCTCAATTGTATATCAGCATATTATTAGCCTATGAATTATTAATACGTCGATTTCGTTCCAGGACCTATCATGGCCGTCGAAATTGAAAAAAAGACTGACGTTTCCAATGTATCACTGTAGACAATGCGAGGGGAGAACACAGACAAGTGGCGAAAAACAACCTGGATGTTACAATGGTCGATATCCTAAAACTTCCGCCAAAGTGAGAGGGGCTCGCTACAAGTACAGGAGCTACAGCGCTAAATGTTCCCACAATTACAAGGGCTGTAGCGTATTGGCCTCCTGTATTTTGGGTAATTGATCCAGCTGGAGGCGTCTAGCGCGCCAAAACGCTATTATTAGAGGGATACACCTTTCTATAGGTACCTAATTTCCTAAATAGGTCTTCATAATTATGAGGCTGTAGCTCTAATAAGCTTTGACTCTATACCCCTTGTATTTACAGCGTGCTCTTAATTATAGTAGGCCTGTAAATTGTATGGCAATTTAGCAGAAGTTGAGATATCTCTTTATTCTGTCAAAACGGTTGGCGCTAGCGACAATAACCTGCCGGCCTTCGTTTCTATCAGTCCATAAATAGTCAAATCATCAATTTATATCTGTCCTAGTTAAGTAAACTAAGCGGCTAGTAGGGCGATGCATACCCGGTCAACATGGAGGCAATCTTTTACGTCAATCCAAACAGCCAAGATCGATGAGGAGCCAATGCTCCATTTCCCAAACATGCATTGCTAGAAGCGTCAGCCCAGTTATGGCGATGATATCTCGTTCACTCTAATCCGTCTCAGTTTAAACCCTGTTGTAGCCACCCCCCACCGTCCGGTTGACCTTGCAGCGTTCTGTATATAAGTTGCCTCGATGACCTCAAGAGACCGTCCTTTGGTCTCGAACATGAACATGGCAACAACTGCTGTAGCGAGCATAGTTGAAAAGGCGAAGAAGTAGTACGCCCCAAATATAGACTTGTCAATCAATATGGGAGTTGTCAGCGCGACGATGTAATTGGTCACCTAGCGAAAGCAACCTAGTTAGCTCTAAAAGAAGCAGTTCTGATAGCCGGGGATTTCGCGAAGGACTTACCCAGTTGGCACTTTGCGCCAAAGCCGAAGCACTGCTACGAGTCCTACTCGGCAGGCTTTCGACGAGGAACGTACGAAACGAGAGCGCCCAGGTTCCATTGAACACGATAGCGAACAGATATAGGCCAGCGATAACAATCCACCTGCCTGCCCCTCTGTCGGGGTGCACATCTCCCGCGGCATATAAGCTGCCCATTACCAACATCAGCACTGATATGCCCACACCGCCAATCAAGCTCGCCGTGCGTCGTCCCCATACATCTGCCAGCATTGACGCTACCACCGTCACCACGAAGATGACAATGGCGGAGACTCCAGACGCGAGGAATGTGGCCTGTTCGCTGCCCAAGCCGGCTGCACGGAAGAGCACGGGTGCGTAGTATAGGATAGCATCGATTCCAGAAAGTTGTTGAAACGACATCAGGAAACAACCGAGGGCCGTGCGAGCGCGAAACGGCCTCGAGAAGGCTACGCCAAAATCGGCAAAGGTTCGGCGCAGCGCCTCGAAGAAAGATGCGTCGGGCGGGTTCTCAATGGCTACAGACGACTGCGCGAGAAGCTCCTCCTGCTCTGCTTGACCGATGCCTAGGCTGGCTATTACGGCACGGGCATGTTCAATCTCACCCTTGGCTAAGAGCCAGCGCGGAGATGGCGGACATAATGAGCAAGTCGCAGCAAAGCCGAAAGCAAGAAAAGAAGCGACACCGATTGGGAGACGCCACGAAAGGGACGACCCCTCAATACGGACGGTGCCATAACACGTGAAGAAGCCAGCGAGAAGACCCGTCACGATGGCGAACTGTGGCAGGGAAGACATGGTACCTCTGTTCTTAGCAGGCGAGATCTCGCACACCTGCACATAGACCGTACTAAGGAACAGCCCTTCCCCGATGCCCTTAATTAGCCTGCCTAGAATGAAGACTCCGAGAATAGTGGCACTGCATTCAACGGCAGCACCTAGACCGTAGACACAGCAGCCAATCACAATAAGGCGGATCCGACCATACTTATCCGCAAGAAGGCCGGTAACTAGAGCGGATATAGCACCCGGAAGGAGAATCGATGAGATGACAATTCCGTGAATTGTCGCGGAGAGCTTGCCGAATGTCTTCTCGAACTCGGGCATGGTGGTGACTGGACCGATAGTACCGGTATCCATGCTGCTTACTTGTCAATTCGGAATGTTCAATGTTCAATATATCGGTCTCAGACTTACCCGAAGAGCATGGCCACGCATGATGTGACGATACTAGCTCGGATGTATAGCGGGAATCGAGTCACGGGACTAGATAGTGATCTTAACCTATCGAAGATCATCTTGAAGACACGATAGAGATCATAATAGTTGAGCCGATAAAATGATTACTAGAAAGAAAGGTGTTTATGAAAGAAAATAAAATAAAATGACAACTGATAATGCAGGCGGGTGGGCAACTTCACTTCTCGCTGTTCCCGAGTTCGCATGGACTATTCCCAGTGTGGAAACTCCGACATGTCCTTCTGACCCTCTTATTCTCTCTCTACCTATGACTTTGGCGGTTTCAATGACATATAATAATGCCAAAAATACTTAAACCTCCCTATAAACATCACTGGAGGTATGTTAATATATTATCTGTGGCAACCTGTAAAATAGTAGGCACCTACCTACCTCTAAAAATGCGCATTTTCAAAATAGCCCCCACAATCAGCCCCTTTCTCCCCTCCTTTTCAAAATTTTACCATAGATACCTACCTACCTACATACTTGAAGGTTTCTTAAAGGTTTCTTAAAGTGTTCCTAATCATAGACAGCAAAATGAGCGCAGTCTAACCTCAGCAATTGCTTAGGCTCGCCGACTGCTTCGAAAGCCTTCTGTCGTACTCGTGGATCGAAAATAGAATCATGCTCAGCAATCATCATGAGGAGGGGCTAGATGAGATCTGTGCCACGAAGGCAATTGGTTGTGCTCGAATTACATCAAACATGATTTGAGATGTGATCTTATTCTCATTCTCAGGGTCAATATGAGAATACTTTAACCTTAGTGAATAATTTCTGCCATATGATAGGTTCGCATGTCTTCCATGGAAAGAAACATTTGGATCAATAGCGGAGACGAGCAAGAGGCTCTTCGAGGGTATGGACAGCACACTGCACCCGAAGAGTGCAACCTGTACTCCTCTTATAGTGTAAAGGGACCCGATGAGTCGTACGGAAACTGCTGGTTGTGCGCTGTAGTGAGTAGTGGGAGAGTGCTGAAAGAGTGCCAGAAGCGTCGCTAGAGAAAAGCCGAAGGGCTTTTGGTTAGGGGCACAGAGTCACTGCAAGGAACCGGGGATAGCAAATTTGGCTCACGTGTATCTCAGCTCTAAGAAACAAAAGGTATCAATCAAGACTTATCCTATTTTACTTAGAGTGATACAGTAGCTTCTCGCTATGGTACTGGTGCTCAGTTTCCCGCAACAAGTGGGTCCCGTTGTTTAGTAATCACTGCCTAGGTGCCGAGGGAAGACACCGGGGATTCAATGTTTCAATATATTTCTCCTCGTCGTGTGTACTAGAAGATTTAAAGATGGAAAAGCTAAGTTTGACACTTTGATCCTTGTACCATTCAAGTATTTAAGTATGTTAGAAGCATTCTATCTTACTTTCTACCTCCAGATTGTCGCGTAGCCCCAAGATGTCTGAACTGCGAGCCGCAGTATATGTCGCACCTCCAATCCCTATTCACTCCCCAGGTACAAGTTCCAAAGGAGTGTGGTCTCCAATCTCGTGCACCTTGATCTACTCAACAAATGAAGCCGTCCTAGTTGATACTCCAATCACAACGACGCAGACCGAAAAGCTTATTCAATGGATTGAGAAGATAGCCCCGAATCGCAAGCTATCCTACATATACATCACTCATGGCCATGGTGATCACTTCTTTGGTATTCCGGTTCTTCTCAAGCGTTTTCCCGAGGCCGTACCCATCGCTACGGCAGCTGTGGTTAAGCACATGGAACAGCAGATTGAGGAGCAAGTTTTCAAGGAAACATGGGAATCTCGTTTCCCAGGGCAGATCTATCAGCCATTTGTCTTGGCAAAACCCTTGCCAGCAGAAAATCAATTCAAATTGGGAAATCGTTGGGTCTTCGAAGCTGTCGAGTGTGGGCACTCTGATACCTACGACACTACTATTCTATGGGTTCCAGACTTGAGACTCGCAATTTGTGGCGACGTCGTCTACGGCCAGGTGCACCAGATGCTTCTCGAAGCCAACACGAAGGCCAAACGCCAAGAATGGATCCGGGCTATTGAAAAGGTCGAAGCGTTGATGCCTTCTTATGTAGTCCCCGGCCACAAATTGCCCGAGGAGATTGACGGGGTTTGGCATCTCGCGGCGACTAAAAAGTATATAGAGGATTTTGGGAAGGTCCTTGAAGGGGACCCAAAAGACGCCAGAGAGGCTTTTGCGCAAATGAGCAAGCTGTACCCGGACAGATTCAACCCAGGAGCACTGATACTCGGCTGTGTAGGAGCTTTCAGAGTTCCCAGAGAGCTTCGCATTTGAGCCACTTGAAAATTCAACACTGCTGCCGCCCATCTTTGGAAATAGCCTCGGGAAAGGCGAAGAGAGATTATTTCAATTCGCAGCTATTATTTCCAGAGTCCATTGATCCTCCCAGGGCTGCCAGGGTGGAGGAGTCACCTTTCCTTACACTTATCATCCGTGCGCATGCAACTGTTAGTTGCACTGCGAACGCATCATCAAAACTATTAATAAATGCTAAAATTAGCGCTAAAACGCTATAACACTAAAGGGTTTAGGTAGGAATACTTTTATTTCTTACCTATATAAGAACTTATTATTTTATTATATTTTAATATAACCTTTAATATTTTATATATAATAGAAATATTATTAAATATTTTTATTATAATTAATTTATAATAATATAAAAAATAAAAAAATTTTAATATTATTTTATTTATAAAAATAATTTTAATAATTAAAAAAAAATTTATAATAATAAATATTAAATTTTTGCTATAAAATTAAATTAATAAATAATATATTAAAATAAAGTAAAATATTAAAATATAAAAAAAAGTAATTATTAAATTAATAATTATTTTAAATGATTTTATTAAATTTTTTAAAAAAAATAGTTAAGCTAATTATAAAAAAGTAGTTAAAATTATATTAAAATTTTCGAATAATATTTTAATGTTTTAATATATGTTTAATTTAAAAAAAGTTTTATTATATTATTTAAATTAATTAATATTTAAGTTAAAATTAAAATTATAAATTTAAAGTTACTTTTATTAAATTTAACGTTATATATTAAAGTTATTAAAAAAAACGTTAAAATTATATTTAAGCTTATAATAAAAGTATTTATAATATTTTTATTAATAATATTTAATAAAATGTTATTAAAATTTAAAAGTAATTATTTAATTATAATATAAAAGTTAAATGCTTATATTTTAATATATTTATTATTAAAATAACTAGTTAATTAATTATTTTTATATATTATAAAAATAGTTTTAATAAAAGCTTTTAAACTTTTAATAAAAACTATTTAAAATGTATAGCTTATTAATATAAGGTAAGTAATTAAAATAATGGATTTAAATATTAGAAATTAATTATTAAAAAAAGAGAAAAAAATTATTATAAAGAATATTTTATATATTATTATAATAAAGATATTAAAAAAATGATTAGTATATATAATGTTTAAAATGTTTATTAGTATTATTAATTTTATTATAAAATTATTAATAAATATAAATAAAAATATAATAATAGAAAAAATAAAGTTATAAATTAGAAAAATTTTAATAAATGTATATATTTTATAAAGCGGTGTAAATTTTATTATTAGTAAAGTTATTTAAGTAATAGTTTTTAAGGAAAATGTTAAAAGGTTTAAGTTATTTTTAATTAATAATTTTGTTAGAAAAATAAATAAGTAATTTTATATTATTTGTTATAATTTTAAGTGTTAAAAGTATTATATATTAAAATATTATAATAAAAAGGTAATTTATAAAAATTATAGTAATTAAATAAATATTTATAAATTATTAAAAAATAATATATGTTTAAGATTTGTTAAATATATAAATTATTATAGTTTTTATTTAATAAATTATAAAAATTACTTAAGTAAATTTAAAAAAGTTAATAAAATAATAATATTATTAAGTAAAGTTAAACTTAAAGTTATTAAAAAAGTTAATAATTAAAAATATATAGTGAAAAATTTTCTTATAAAAACTATAGTTTTAATATTTTTATTAAATAAAAACCTTTTAACTCGAATTTAATAATAAAGTATTATTAATAAAAAATAAGTATTTTTTAAACCTATTAAATAAGCTTAAAGTAAGTTAATAATATTTACTTTTAATAAGGATATAATAATTTTAAAAAATAAGTAAATGGAAAAAGTAAAAGAAATAATAAAAGTAAAAAAATTTAAGGTAAATGTAAATATAATAGTTATTTCTTTAATAATAGAGAAAATAATTATTATATTAATACTAGTATTAAACTTAAATATTTTTATAAAGTTAACCTATTAACCAATTAATAATATTTATATATTTAAGATAATAAAGAAAATTAAAAATATTAAAAAAGTTAAATAAAAAGGGATATAACTTTTAATAGTAAATGATATAAAAGTATAAGTATAAAATAAATAAAAATGATTAAAAAATATAATTATTATAAATCTTTAAAATTAAAAGTTATTAATATAATTATTTATAATGTAAATAAAAATAAAAATATTTATAATTTTTTTATAATAATATTAATATAAAAATATAAATATAATAATAATTATAAAATCTTAAATATTTAAAATATTAGATAATATATTTTAAAGTTATTAAGGATATAAATAATACTTATTTATTAATATTTAAAATATAAAAGAAGAAAATTGTTTTAAAATAATAATATATGTTAAAATAAGTGTTAATTTATTAGTAAAATATTGTTAAAAAGTATATTATAAAAACCTAATATAATTAAATATTAATGAATATTTATTATTAAATTATTATAAATAACTTTAAAATTTATTAATAATAAAATATTTTATAACTTTAAAACTTTTAAAGAATTATTTTATAATAGGTAATATTAATATTTATTATATAAATTAAAAATTTAAAGTAAAAATTAATAATAATAGTTATAAAATAGTAAAATAATTAGTTAAATTAGGTATAAGTTTTATAAAGGATTTAAAAAAAGTTATTTATAAAGATAAATATATATTAAACCTTTTTTTTTAAATATATTTTTTACAAAAAGCTATATAATTAAAAAACTAATTATAAAATTAAATTATTTATTATTAAAGATTACTTTTTAAAATAAAGGGAATAAACCTTTTTTAAAATGATTAAGGATTTAGAAAATTTTTAAAGATAAATTAAATTAATTAAAGAATTTAATAAGGATTAAAATATATAAATTATTTAATATAAAAATAGTAAATAATATTAAAGAAATTAATTAAGTAGTTAAAGCTTTAATAAACTTAATTAGCGATTATATTAAAGTAATAAGTAAAGTATATTATATAAGAAATAAGGTAGTATTTTAGTGGATAAAAAAATATTAATAAGCTTAAAAAAATGGAAAAAAATAAAAGAAATAAGAAAGGATATAATAGTTAAGAAAGAGTTTTTAGTAATAATTAAAAAAGTTAAAAAGGTTTATATAAAAAGGCTTAAAAATAAAATTAAAAATGATAATGATTTAATAAAAATAATAAACTAATATAAGTTTGTTAATTAGGTAAAAGTATTTTTAATTATAATGGGAGAAAAAATAATAGAAAATATTAAAAAAAAGTAAAGTATTTTATAAAGGTAATTTTATTTAAATTTAATTTTAAAGATAATTTATAAAGGTAAAAATTAGAAAAATTAAAAGGGTATTTACTTTAGAATATTATAGTTATAAAAGAAAAAGCGAAAAAATATATTATAAGGATTTTATTAATTTTTTTAAATATAAATGTAATAATAGTTAAGTATTTAAAAGTGGTATGGTTAGCTTTTTTAAAGTATTATATTATAATGTTTAAGAAATATTTAAAAATAAAGGTATTTTTAAATATATAGAAAAAAATAAAGGTGGTAATAATATTAAAGATTAGGAAAATAAATTTTTTAATTTATAAGGTATAGAAATTTATAATTTTATTATTATATTTAAGGAAAGGATTGGAAAGGATAATAGCGAAAAGAATAATATAAATAATATTTTAATATAATTTAATTAGTTTATAATATATAAAAGTAATTTTTAAAAGATTAATTATAAATTTAATAGTTAATTTAATATATAATATTAAATTTATATTAACGAATAAAAAAAAAGTTATATTAATAATTTTAAATATATAAGATATATTTAATGTGGTTTTTAAAAATAGGTTATTTAATTATATGGTATAATAAAGGTAGTTAAAATAAACATTATAATTTATAAAGGATTTTTTTATAAATAAATAGGTTATTATATATTTAAAAAATATTATTATAAAATTTAAAAAGGTAAAATGTAATATTTTATAAGGATTATTATTATTGTTTATATTATATATATTATATTTTAACGAATTAATAAGGGTAAATAGTTATAAATGAAAATATATAAATAATATAGTGGTATTAATTTTTGAAAAAATATTAAAAAAAAGTGTTAAAATTGTTTAAAAAAAAGTAAATAAAATATTATAATATAGGGAAGAAAATAAAATAGCCTTTACTTTTAAAAAGATAAAAGCTATATATTTTATTTAGAAAAAAAGTAATAAAAATTTTAAAATAAAACTTAGGAAAAATATAAGGATAAAGTTAATGTTATTATTAATATTTAAGGTTATAAAAGTATTTTTAATATTATAATGGTTTGAAATTTATTTAAATAGGAAGTTAAAGTTTAGAAAATATATGAAAATAAAAGTTATTAAAGTTATAAAAATAGCTAATTATATTAAAGGTTTAATGGTAATTATAAAAGATTTATTAGTAAATAAGTTATATAAAATAATATATATAATATTAATATTAGTATTATTATATAAGTATAAGGTATAATATAAAAGTAAAAAAAAATTATTAAAGAAAATAACTAATATTTATATAGTATTAATAAGTATATAATTAGGGAAATATATAGCTTTAATATAAAAAGCTTTTTTTAAGGTTATTAAAAGGGTATTATTTATTTAAAAAACCTTTTTAAAAAACATTTTATTTGTAATAATAAGTATTTTTATAATAGAAATAGTATTAAAAATAATAAGGTATTATTACGCTTATAAATTATTAATAATATATAAGGATTATTTGTTAATAATTCAAATAATATTTAAGAAAATATTTAAAAGGAAAAGGGTAAAATAAATGTAAATAATATATATAAATTTTTAATTAATAGTAAGATTATTATTAATAATTTAAAAATAAATATTATATACTTTTTACTTTAAGGTAAGATTTAAAAGGAATTTTATAAGAGGAAAGGATAAGGATATAATGGTAAAAAAATTTTAACGTTAGTTTAATAAAAAAGTTTTTTAGGATATTATAATATTTTTAAATGGTTTTTAAAGAAAAAAAGGTTTAAAGTATAAGTATATAATTTATAAGGGATAAAATAAAGTTATAAAAAAAAAGAAGGTATAAATTTATATAAAGTAATATTTAATGTTAAAGCTTTAAAAGTTTTTAAAGGTTTAAAATAAGCGATAATATAATTTTTAATATTAGAAATAACTTTTTATATAAATAATATAATAGTTATTTAAAATGTTTAAAAAAATATATTTAAAATATTTTAATAAATATTTATAATAATATATAAGTTAATAGATTTATTAAAAATAAAGTTAAAATAATATTTAAGGTATTATAAAATTAAAGGAAATAAATAAGTAAATATTTTAGTAAAGAAAAAGGTAAAAAAAGGTTTTTTAAACTTAAAATTAAAGCTTATAATAATAGGGATTAAAATAATAGTAAAATTTTTAAATTAGTAATTAATTATAAAATAATGAAATAAAGTTAAAATATTAAGTGGTTTTTTAATAATAAAAGTTAATTATAAACTTAAAAAAAAGTTATAAATATTAGAATTATTAAGGAAAATATTAAGGTGGTATTTAAGTATTATATTAATTTATAAAAATTATAAATAATATTATAATAAGTTTAATTATAATAAGGTAAAAATATATTATATTTATTTTTTATATATAAAAAAGGTTAAAAATAAAGGCTTAAAATATTTGGTTTATTATAAAAAATTAAAGCTTAATAAAAGAAATAGCTTAAGTTATTTAAACTAAGCTTAAAATAAAATGAAATATAATAAAGTAAAAAAAGTTAACTAATAAAGTTTTATAAATTAAATTTATAAAGTTTTAATAACAAGTTAAAATATTAAAAATAGTTAATATAATATTTATTAAAATTTAAAAAGTTTTATAAAGTTATTAAATATTTTAATAAAATATATCCTTTATTTTTAAAAAAAAGGAAATAATATTATTTATAAAAGAATATAAAGTAATAAAAAGTTTTAAAGGTAAAAAGAAAAAAAAATAAGAAAAAATTAAAGATAAAAAACTTAAAGAAATATATTTAATAAAGCTATTTATTAGAAAAAATTTCTTTTATATAAGCATTTAAAAGATTAATTAAAATTATTAACTTAATATTTTATTATAATAATAACTTTAATAAAGATTAAATTTTATTATAAAATAAAAAAAAATAACCTTAAGGTTAAAAATTAATAAAATAAAAATTATAAAGTATAATATTTAAAAAATAATTATTAAATTAATTATTTAATTTAAACTTATAAAGTTAATAAGTTTAAAATTAAGCTAATTAATAAATAATAATTACTAATTAAAAAATATTAAGCTTTTAAAAATAAAAAATAATATTATAATATAAATAATTTATTAAAATTATATATATTAAAGCTTATTATATTTTATATTCTTAAAAAAGTTACGTAAAGAAGCCTATGCTTATACGCTTAAACGTTAAATAATATAATAATAATAACAATAATAAGGTAGAGGAGTAATGAGGGGAATTATCCACAAGTCCTATCAGCCCTATAATTTCGTTAGTGTCCACTAATAGGCTGGTCTAAAGCCCTACCTAGGGGAGACTTGTGTATGTTCTTGGAATCAATCTCTCCTCTGACATATGCGTTTACTTCACTTTGCCGATATGTCTACCTTATACTAGGTTAAGCTATTTATTCAACCCGTCAAATGTGTCGATAGCAACAGAAAACCCGATCGTCGTAAGCATCCAACCTCGAACTACAGGGCGGAAGATGGAGTACACACCCTCTGCCCTACAACAGTGGAGACCACCCTACCGGTAGATTTTGCGGGGGGCCTAGACTGTATGTACCGGACCGCGGCAAGTGGGTCTGTAGGGGAATCAAATGCCGGATTCTTTAGCACCTACTATATCCAAGTTTATATCCAGGTTATTCTAGCATACATGAATTACTAGCTTAGTATGTGGCTATTATTAATCAGACATAAAGGTTGTGACGGCGGCAGCGGTAGGCACCTTTCTTCACGCCCCTGATTAGTGAAGCCGAGGCGCGAAATATCGCGTCAACTGGTCAAATAGCGGCTGCGTTGCCCATCATGATGTCTTTCTTAATCAAACCGCGCCTCAACCTTTCAACTTCCCTTGCAGTTGCTAGCTAGATTTACTGCACCTATAAGCCCAAAAATGTCCGGTACAAGCTTTCAACCTCTTACTATGTCTGAAGAGAACAAGTCTACGATTGAAAAATGGCGTCCAAAATACCTTCGGCCCTTCGTTCTCTTCTGGCTAGGCTCTTTCATTTTTGAGGCCACCATGCTTCTGGTCAGCATTGCCGTCTTCTCAGGCTTCCGAGACATGTTTCCAAGATTCATGTGGACTATCGTCTTTTGCCCTCTCGGTATGGGCGGAGCCATGGGTGGGATGATAAACTACTTCATCACGGATCAGTACTATGGAAAGAAAGCAGTTCGCTTGGTCGCCATACTAAGTGTTCTGGTCCTCGGAACATGCAATGATCTCTGCTATAACCTCGACCTTGTCTTCGGCTGGTTTGGCGCTGCTGATCATTTCTGGTGGTGGCACGCACGTTACCCTTTCGTTCTTGCTGCTGGGTATATGAATGGCAAGCTACTGTTCACGGATGAGGGACAACAGACGCTTACAGGATGGGGGCTCTAGATACCTAGGTACTCAACGACTCCCTAAAGATGACGGGGTACAAACAGAAGGCCCAAGGTCTAGTCTCGGGATAGCAGGGCCTTCGATATGAATCAGTCGATGATACTATGGTCCTCATTACTTCAACATGGGCCCGTATAAAGTCACGGTACAACTGGATAAAGTCACGATATATCCACACATATTAAGCCTAATATAAATTAGTAATATAAGTACCTTGTTTAAGGTATAGCTTTAATAGAAATTTTTATACCTTTTTTTTTTATTAATGTTAAAGTTATTTTCCTATTATTATTTTTTTTTTCGATAATAACGATTATAGCTATTTTTTTAATAAGCTTAATAACCTTATTACTAAGCCACTTAAAAAGCTATTTAATAAATCTTCGAATAAGCCTTTTATAATTTTAAGAAATAAAATATAAGATAATTTTAATAAGGCTTAAAATAATTTTATAAAAGTTATAAAATTTAATATAAATATATAAAAAAGGTATAAAGATTTTTATTAAAGCCGTATTTTAAATTAAATATTTAAATTATTAATTTATATTAGGCTTAATATATATAAATATATTATAACTTTATTTAATTACACCGTAACTTTATACGATCTTTTTAATATAGTTTAAGTTATATTTCGGTTCATTTATATAAAACATATAATGGCACATATAAATCTTATACATGTAATTTAAAACTTATTTACTTAAAACTATTAAGTCGAATTACCTTAACGCTTAAATTTATACACTTACACTTTATTATATAATAACACTTTAAAATCTTTTAACTTTTTAATTAAATTATATTACATTTATTAGTAATAATTCCTATAAAAAATATTAATAAACTATATTAAAATTATATTAAATTTTATTTTATAATTTTTAATATCTTTTTTTCTAAGATTTTAATTTTTAAAGCTATTTATTACTTATAATTATATTAAAATTAAGTTATATTTAAAATTAAATTAAAATATTTATATCTTAACTTTTTAAAGGGATTATAGCTAATAAAAGGGATAAAATCATAAATTTATTAAAGTTTAATCTTAATATAGTTTTAAAGTATTTTTAATAATAACTTATCATTTATACTTTTATAATTTTCCTTATCTTTATTTTTAATTTAAACTTTTTAATTATAACATTAATTAATATTATATAAGGATTTAATAAAAATAATTTTTTATTAACTTTATAAAATATTATAAGAACTTTTATATAAGGATATAAAATTTATAAGTTCCTTATAAGGAAGGTTGCTTTAAATTAAAAATATATATGATTTGTTTATAAATTATTAGTATTATTATTTAATTAAATAAAGCCTAACATAACTTATTACTTTATACTTAAGTTTAAATAAAGAATAATTTAAGATTAATCCCTTATAAAATCTTTATAACTTTTTTTATTGTTAAACTTATAACTTAATTAGGAAGTTAAAATTTAAAGGAAGCTTTATTTTAATTTAATTTTATAATTAATTTTATTTAATTCATTAATAATCTTTTATTATTATTAAAAGGCTAATATATTAGGATTAAAAGTATTTAAAGTTTAATAATAATAATTAAAATAAAAGTATAAGATAACTTTATAAAATATAATTATTTAAATATAAAATTAATAATATAATAAAATAAAATATATTTAATAAATTAAAGGAAATATTAGCTAAAACAATTATAAAACTTATTATTATATTAACTATAAAAATTAATATGGATATACTTTTAATATAAACTTTATAAAAGGGTATATGTTATAATCTTACATTCTTAAATAAAATAAATAAAAGGTAAAAAAGCTAGGTTTTTAATCTATAATTAATATAATAAAAGATAAATTTAAAAGGATTAAACTTAAGTTTATAATTAAAGTAAAATTAACGCTATTTATCAAATATAATAAACTAATATATAATATTAAAAAAGAAAAGTTAATATATACTTATAATAAAAAGATTATTATTTAAATAAATATACTTATATATTAACTATAACCATTTTTATATGGTTAATTAGCTTATAACTTTAATAAGGAAAAGCTAAAAAAAAAAAAAAAAACCATTCTTAATTTAATCTTAGAATAATCTTAAACTATACTTACTTTAACCATTATAAATATAATATAAGTGCCACCAAAGCTAAAAATAATTAATATAAGTTTTTAAAGAAATTTTATTAGGATAAATTATATTAATATTTTAAAATATTTAACTATATATTAAATTAATATTAACAGCGATAAAGTAATTAAATAAATTAGCAAATATAATTTTAAATTAATTTAAAAATATACTTATATATATAATATAACTTAAGTTATTAGCTAAGGAAATTTTAATATAATTATTAAATTAACTTTAATTAATTACTTAAGGAAAGGAAGTATAAATAATTAAACATATATATAATAAATTAATAACTTAGGTTAATATCATTTAAGTTTAATTAAAAACTAGTTTTAAATTATATTTAATAGGAAAGATATACTTAAAAGGTAAAACTTTAAATTAATATCTAAAATAAATCCTATATAATATTAACAATAATTAGTAATAAAATAAGATAAAAATATCCTTATTATATAAAGCTTAACTTTATTTATAATAAGGAATAAAATAATATATAAAATATTTTCTAAAAATAAATTTAATATAATATTAATTTAATTATATTTAAGCTATTAACTTACTAATATTTAATTAATTATAAAGAGCTATAATGTTAAAAGTAGTGATAATCATTTATATATTTTAATATAAATAAAATTAAATAAAGTTTAAGATTATTTTAAAATTATACTTAGATTAAAGCTAATTTAATTAAACATATATATAAGAATAAAAAAGTTAAAAAAATATTTATTTCCTTAAAAATAATTATATACTTAATATTAAATATAGGTAATAAGTTATACCATAAATGTTATAAATACTTTAATATATTAAAGATATATAAATATTATATAAAAATTATATAAAAATTATATAAAGGCTATTTAAGTAAGTTAAGATTATCTTAAATCTAATATATAATTAACTATTTATACTTAATTCTTTAAATAATATTGCCTCTTTTTTATTTAATATATAAGCTTTTTTCTTTTAATGAATTTAAGCTTGCTTTTTAATTATTCTTTTATATAATTTTATTACTTTTCTTTTCTTTTCTATAAGTTAAGCTTTAAAAATCCTTTTATTTAAATAGTCTCGTTTATATTAATTTAAGTATAATATAATTTTAAAATATATTAAGATTATTCCTTCCTTAAAATTATCTTATAATATTTATAAAAGTTTATTTAATAAGGGTATCCTAACCCTTACATTTTATATAAACAATTATAAATTATATTTAAAATATTCCTCCTAAATATTTTAAGTTATAAAATATAAGGATTATAAAAATTAAGGCTTAGGCAAACTTATCCCTATAAGCTAATCTTAAATTAGATTTAAATTATTATTCCCTTATAATTTATTAAAGCTAAGCTATTAATAAATATCCATTTATTAATTTAAAAGTATATTAAACTTATTTTTAACTAATATAATACATTTACTCTTATAAGATAAATTTTTATTACTAACTTACTATAATAGATTATTAACTCTTAATAATAATTTTAAACCTAATTTAATTAGTTCTAAAATAATGTTAATATTATTAAAAAGGTTTAAAGGATTAAAAAAAAGTAATAAATTTTACTTTTTTTTATTTACTTATTTATAATAATTTTTAATTAGTAAAATATTAAATTAATATTTATTTAAATATAATATTATCTTAACCATAATATAAATATAAAATAATTTTAATTTACTTCATTCTTTTATTCTATATATAAAATATGCCTTTATAAATATATTTTTCTACTTATAATAAATTCTAAACTCTTTAAATAACATTAACTATTTTTCACAATTATTAATAAACTTATAAAGATTAGGTAATAATTAATTAAAGATTATCTTATAACTAACTTAATATAAAATTTATAATTTTATAACCATTAATAATAAAATAAATTATCTAATAAAATTATTAACTATAAAATATTTACTTTTATTAATACTAGTATATTTTAAAGCATTTAACCAATTTATAAGATTAATCTTAGAATAAACTTAATATAAACCCCTTTAAAATTAATTGAATAATTTATTTACTTATTAATTAGCGATGTTTATAAAATATTAACTTTATTTATTTAATAATTAAATTAAAATTAATATAAGAATAATTTATTCACTTAGGTAAAGCCTAATTGTTGTGTTAATTATCTCAATTAAATAAGTTTATAATAATAAGCTAAAAATCTAATCTAAAAATTTACTTAAATTATAACTAAGGAATTTACTTTAAAATCCATATTATAAGTAAACCTTATAAAATATTATAATATATTATAAGTAATCCTTTTACAATTTAAAACTATTTAAATCTAAAATTAATTAATAATTAATCTTAGAATAATTTAAGGCTATTATTATATACCTATTTATTAAATAATACCCCAACTTATATACTTATTTTTTATATATATTTAAAGTAATAGTGTAAATAAAGGTGTTAGTTTATTTTTAATATGTTTTATATATATATTTAAAATATACTAAGGTTTTAAATATAACTTTAAACTAATAAAACATATAGCTAAATAATTAATAATATAAATCCATTATTTCCTAATTAAGGAATATATATATAAAGATCTTAATTTTTATAAACAATTAATATTAATATTTATAAATAAAAGATAATTAGCTTAAAATTATATTATATATTTTTTTATTTTAATTAATAATTAAATATAAATTAATCTTCTTATAAATTATTTTAAAAAATAAATCCATTTAAATATAAGCATAATCTTAGAATATTTTCGCTTATTTCTTTATTATATAAATAATAAAATATCTGCTAATATCTTTTTTTACCCCTAAATAAAATATCTCTTAAATCTAATACTTATTTTTAAGCTATTTTAAGTTTAATTCAAATTTTTATTAAACTTTAGTAAAAATAATTCCTATAAGATATTATAAAAACCTTTCTTTTCAAATAATAACATTTATAATATACTTTATATTAAATATTTAATAAATCCTTTAAAACTTATTTATACCAAATTTTTAATATAATTAATAATAATTTAATTCTATTTAAAAATAAATTAAAGTTAAGTTTAATATCATTTTTACTTAATTAATATAAAATTCCTATTTATTATAAATCTTAATAACTTATAACCTTTAAATACTTTTATAAACTCTTACTTAATATTAATAAATAATTTTATTAATAATAATAAATAATATATATATAATTTATAAATAATAAAAATTATAAATAAGAATATTTTAAAATTATATAAAATATATATATTATAATAAATATTATAAGATTTATAAAATATTTTTCCAACTCCTTATATATAATTATAATTATAGTTTAAAAGCTTAATTATAATATATCTTATAAATAAATAAAGATTTAATTAAAATAGGTTTAATAACCTATTAATATATAATAATTAAAGAAAAATAGGATTAATATAACTAATATTATTCTTAATAGATATGGTAAAATGATAAAATTTTATATTATAGCTTAATAAATATTTAATAAAAAGTATTTATATAAATATATTAAAACTGCTAGAGGTATTTAAATAATTAAATATATTTAATTTAATTTTAATTTACCTTATTATACTTAAAAATATATAGCATTTCTTATTCGCAAATATTCCCATAATAACCTAAAACATAAGAAAATTAAGGAAATTTTTAGTAAAGGTAAAAAATTAAATAAAATAATTTATAACTAAATAAGATTTTATTCTAAATAAAATCAAATTTAAAGATTTCATTTATATAAGTATTTTATCTTATAGTTTATTTATTAATAATTTTTTCTTTTTATTTTAAAAATACTCTTAATATAATAAATTAAACTTAATAATATTTATCTAATTATATTTAAGATTATATTTAAACAAGATTTTATTATAACTTACAAATATTTTTAAATTTACATATTTATAATAATAAATCTTAATATAAATATATTATTAATAATATACTTAATACTAATTCTTAAATCCCTTATTAATATTAATATAAATTTCATTTACCATCTTCCCTAAATTAATCTAAGATTAATTTAAAAATAATATCCTAAGATTTATATTTATAATAATAATTAAAGAATATTTATTTTAAAACTTCTTTATTATTTAAAACAAAATTAATTATATAATAACAATTAATTAATAAAATAATAATTTATAAATAATTTAAATACTTATTTTAAATATTATATTTATAATAAGTTTTTAAAATCCCTTTTCTTTAATCTTATTATTTATACTCTTCATTTCCCATAAGTAAGATCTTAAATTAACCTTAATAAAATATATAATCTTATTAAATTAAATATTAAGATAAGCTAACATATTTAAATGATTTTATATCTTTAATATATTAACATTATATTTTTTAAATAAAGAAATAATAACCTTAAATAAATAAGTAATTACTTAAAGTAACTATTAATATAAATTAAATATAAGCTTAATAATTATATAATTTAAAACCATATTAAAATTAATCTTTTAATATATTAAATCTATTAAAAACTAATTATATATATTCTAGATTTATTTTTAATTAAAATCTTTAAGGAAAAAATTTAAATCCTTCTTTTTTTCTTTATTAAATACCTTTATATTATTTTAAATAAAATTTAAGTAAACTTTTTTAACTTATTTATTCCTAATATTATTTTATTATATTATAATAACTTATTAATAATTCTATAATTTTTTTTTTTAATAGATTTTTGTTATTATTTCCTAAAGATAAAAAAATATTTCTCCTAAATATAATTAAAATCTAATAAATAAATAATTTAATTAATATAAGTTTAAATTTAATTTAATTTTTCTATTATTTTAATTATAATTAAATTTATATATAAATATATATAAATTTAATAGGGGTTTCCTTTTCTTTTATTAAAACTTATTTCCTTTTATAAGGTAAATATTTATTCCCTTATATAAAAAAATTAAAAATATTTTATTATTTAATATCCTAACTTATTAAGAATTTACCTTAATTAAATATTTAAGTAATTTAATAATTAAGTTAGAAATTAACTTTATAATATCTTTTAGTAATTAAATACTTAAATAGTATAATATATGGCTTTTGTTAAAAATTTTTACCAATTTTTATAACTTATAAATTAATCTTAAATTAATCTTACCTTAACCATTAAATTATTAGATTTTTTATTATTAATAAGAATTAATTTAAGTTAAGTTAAGTCACTTCCTATCTTATTAAGTAATATTAAATTAATAAATTAAAAAATTAAAGATATTTCTTTAATAAGAATTTTAATAAAAAATAAATATAGGTAATTTAAGGTTAGCCATAAACTTAAATAATATAATTAATTAATTTTAAAATAATATAAGAAAATTACTTAAACTATATATATAAAAAAGATTTTTTAAAGTATGTAACCTTTAAGGTTAAGGATTATATTATTAATATTTATTATATTAAAGGTTAATTTAAATTTTTTATTTTAAAGGTAAAGAAATTTTATAATAGAAATAATGTTAGGTAGATTTATATATATAGCAAATTATATAAATTATAATTTAATAAAAATATAATTTGATTTATAAATTAATATTAATTGATTTTTAATATAACTTAATAATTATTAAAGTTTTTATTCTTTATTTCTTTAAACATTATATTATCACTTATTTTTCCTTATGGTAATTAATATTAGCAATATATTATCTTAAAAATTATTATTTAAAAAAAATTCTAATTAAAATATTTAACTTTTATTATTATCTTTCTTCCCTATTATAAAAACCCCTAAAGATATATTCTCCTTTTTAATTATTAGGTTTTTCATATTTTATATTATTAATTTAATATATGTAGCTTTAATATATTATAAGTTTAACCTTAGTTTTTAAATTAAATAAGTAAAGTTAAAATTTTTGTCTTTAATAATAATAGTAGCTTTAATAAAAATTAATTTTATTAAATCCTTTTATTTAATTTCTTTAATTTAACCCTTTTTATAAATCTTTTTTTATAAATATGATTAATAGCATTAAGAGGAAGATGTTAAGATTGGCTTTAAATAAGGCGTTAAAAAAAGTATTAAAAAAAAGGTTTTAAGAAAAAAACCTAATGAAAATATAAGTAATATTATCTTATATAATAAAGGGGTAAAGTATTTAAATTATTAACCTTTTTATCCTAATTAGGGAAATTATATTAATTAAATTTATATATAAAATGTTTAATAGTAATAACTTATATTAATTTATTAAAACCTTTATTATAAATATATTAAAAAATATTATAACTTATAAAATTAATATATAATAGCTAAGGCTTTTATATAATATAATTAAAGAAAAATATATAAATAAATAAATAATTAAATATAAGGTAATATTAAATTAAAAAAGTAATAACATAAATATTAATTTATTTTAATTTATGTTAAAAATATTTTAAACCTTTTTCTTATTATAATTAAACCTATACTTATAATTATTTTTAAATATTTTATATCTTAATTAATTTTAATATTATATTATTAAATATTAATTATTTAATTTTATATAACTCTTTTAGAATATAATTTCATTTAAACATTACCTAAAAAATATCCTTAATTTATAAATATTATATATGAATATTTTTATTATATATTTGATAAGGATTAATATAATTATTATAATTCCTACCTTTTATTTTATTATTCCTTAATTGTTAATATTATAAATTAATAAAAAAAGAAAAGATATAAATATATTAAGTAATAAACTAATTATATAAATTAATTAAATATAATATTTATAAATTATCCTATTAATTAATATATTAGCTAGCTTATTAGTTATTATAATTAAAATATACCCTAAACTTTATTCCCTTATATACCTCCTTTCTTTAATCTTATTAATATAAAGTAACATATAAAATATATAAATTAATTAATTATAGTATTTATAAGTTTATCTATTATTTATTATAATCCAATTATATCCCTAAATTTATTTATTATTATACCCTCTATTCTATTTATAAGTAAAGGATATGTTAATAATAAACTAAAGCTATATTTTTTTAATTTTAATAAATTTATATTAATAACAAAAGGTATATTAAATATAATATATAATAATATTATAAATAATATTAATAAATATTATATAAGTATTTAAATAAGATATAAATAATTTAATATTAAAAAAAATTATAAAAATAATAAAAGTTAAATTAACCACCTTCTTTTATAAAATTAATTAATATCTTAAATATATAATATATTTCTTAAAAATCTTTTATTAGCTATTAAAATAATTAAATAAAGTAAGGATTTAAATAATAATTTATTTTAAAAAGATTTTCCCTTTTTATAAAGCTAATTAATATTTTAAATATATAATATATCCTTTAAGCCCTTTCTATTAGCTATTAAAATAATTAAATAAAATAAAGATTTAAATAATAATTTATTTTAAAAAGAATTAACCTTTTTTAAATCCTATAATTATACCTTATAATTAAAAATGACATAAATATTGGAAAAATAATTAAGATAATAATTGAAATAATAACCATATTTTAAATATTATATTTTCAATTTATTAATATTATTATCACTAATCCTAAGTTATAATAGTTAATTTTTATTAAATAATAACCTTATTATCTTATTATAAGTTTGAGGAATATTTTAGAATTTTACTTTAACTTAAAAGTAAACTATAATAATAAATATAATATTATTTCTTTATTTTTTCTTCTATCCTATTTAATATTTAAATTATTATTAATATTATTTTTTAAGAATTTTTTATTTATTAATTTTTTTATATTTTCTTAAGTATTTAGTTTTATAAATTTTAATAAGGATAATATTTTTAATTTTATATCCTTATTAATATTATTAAGGGAATATTTTTTTATATAGGAAAAGAATTTTTTTAAATAAGGAGGAAAGAATTATAAGTAAGAAAAGTTAACTACTTTATGAAAAAACTAGGCTAATATTAATATAAAGAATATATTATAACCTAATTATGCTTAATTATTAACTTTTTAAATAAAAAAATCCAATACTTTTAATAATAGCCTAAGCCTTATTAAATCATTTATAATTATAAACCAAACCCTTATTAAAGTAAGTATTAGGTTTATTATATTAAAGAAGAGGTATGGTATATTAGTAAAAAATATTATAAGGTTAAATATATAAATAGGTTTAATTAGTTAGGATAAAACATTAAAAGCTTTTTTATTTACTAATATCTTTCTTAAGCTTATTAATAATAATTATCTTAAAGTAATAAATAGCTTATTTCTTTTATTATCTATTATTAATCATATCTTATTTTATAATATAACCACTAAAAAGTAAAAGGCTTATAAAATATTAATTAAATTTATTAATTTATTTAATAAAAATAATATTAAAATTTATAAATATAATATTTACTAATGGTTAGATTTTCATAAATAGGAATTTATATTAAAAGATTAGCTTATAAATATCTACATAATATTCTTTCACTATAAATTAGTTTTAATAAAAATAAAAAAAAAATATATATTTAGTTATAATATTATAGCCAATATAAAATAAAATAATAAACATTTACAATAACAAACTAAAAATAATTTTATATCCTTAATCTCTTAAGTTTAAAGGCAATATATAAATATATTTTTTATTATTAGGATTTAAAAATTAAGAAAGTGGTAATATTTTTAAAGATTTTAATAAATTTAATAAATAAAGTGTTTTTTTTTTAAGTTTTATAATATTAAATTTTAATAATACCTTATATTATTAAATACAAAAAGTAATAGGTTATTACCACTAATTATATATAAATATAAGATCTTTATAAAGATATTTAAATAATTTTATTAATATTAGGTATATATAATTAAGGCTTATATCCTTTAAAAGAGCTATTTAAGGCAATTTTAACAATATAGGTTTTATTTTAATATATTTTTTTTTAAATATTAAAATCGGCTAAAAAAGTAGGTAATAGCTAAAAGCTTTATATTATATAATATCTTTAATTAACATAATACATATTAAATTAAATTAATTAAATTAAACTA
The DNA here is from genome assembly GCA_002120305.1 of Hypoxylon sp. CO27-5. Classification (NCBI taxonomy): domain Eukaryota; kingdom Fungi; phylum Ascomycota; class Sordariomycetes; order Xylariales; family Hypoxylaceae; genus Hypoxylon; species Hypoxylon sp. CO27-5. Next base: position 227,308 of record KZ112442.1, on the reverse strand, counting down.
ATATAAGGCTTTGATTATTATCTACCTTTTTATTTAATTTATATAACTAAAAATGGATGTATTAAAATAATATTTATATTATTAAAATTACTTTAATTAGCTTTTTTAAAAAATAAAAGTTTTAATTAAATAAATATTATATTATTTAAGTTATTTATAATCTTATATAGCTTTTTAAAAAGGATTAAAAATATTATACAATTAGTGATAATTACCTACTACTTTTTAAATTTAATAATATAAGATATTATTGAAATAATAAAACTTTTTTTTTTTTTTAAGTATTATTATTTAGGCGACCCTTTTTAAAAATAAAATCCTTAAGTTTTTTTATTTCTAAAAGAAGATAAATTAAATTAAAAATAATTAATATATTTAATAATATATTTTAATCGTATAATATTTATTATAATTAATTAAATATTTTATAATAAATAACTTATTATTAGGAATATTTATAATTTATTTTAAGGCTTAATATAATGATGAGATTATAATTTATTAATAGGAATATTAATAATTTAATTTAAGGCTTAATCTTATAAATATAATTCCTATTTAAAATATCTTATCATATTTTATAATATTATTATCTTTAAATAGATTAAATATTATTATTATTATTAAAGTTTATTCTTAAATAATATTATTATTAAGTTTATTATAAAGATAAAGCTTAAAAATATTTCTTATTATATTTAACTTTTTAATAACTTTTAAAAGATTAAACTTTAATCATTAGTTAAAATTTATTATTTTAATTATATCCCATCGGTTTTATTAATTGTTCTTTAAACTTTTAATAATAATATACTCTTATATAATATAATTTATATTATATGTTATATTATCCTTAATAATGTATGGATAGATAATAAAGATTATAATATTTTAAATTATATAAAATTATTTTTATTTACATTACCTAATTTTAAAGATACATAATATATACTTAAAAATTATATAGTTTTAGCTAATGTTTATTATTTTCATTATTCTAATTATAAGAAAAGTTAAATTAAATATTTTATTTATTTTATTAAATTATTAATATTTATTAATAGGAAAGTTATATCCTATTATGCCTTATTTTAATTACTAAAAGTTTTCGGATAAATTATTAAAATCTTGGAAAGATTTATATCCTAATATTTTAATAGCTAATGTTTTTATATTTAATATTATTAACATATTTATTATTATAATAGTTATTTAAATTCCCTTAGTATATAATTTCAATTATACCCTTTATCCTTTTATAAATTAAGTTAATACTTTTAAATTAAGTTATATCCTTCCTTAAATAATAAAAACCTTTATTAGAATAAATAATATATGATAATTTATTACCTTATTAAATAAGAATATATTTATATATTTACATCTAGGAAATTTTATTTTCTTTTATAAAAATATTTATATTTTTTAGGATTTAAATATTATTATTTTTATCCCTAAGCTTAACTTTAAAAATAAGGAGTGTTTACACCTAACTTATTATATATTAAATCCTTTAAGGAAGTTTATTAATTTTAATATGAAAATTTATTTATTATATTATAATATTTTTATTTTATTTATTAAATATCTTTTTAAATTTCTTTTTGCTTAATTTGGTTAAGTTTTATTTATTAATATTATTATTATACTTTTTATAAATAATAATGATAAGATTTAATATTTTATATTTTTTTAAGATATGAATAAAGATAAAATGGTTAAATAAATACTTTTTTTTTAATTACTTCCTTAATTATTTAGCAAAATAATTAGTGGTTAAATTAAAGATATTACGGGTGAAAAACATAATTACTAAGATTTCGAAATTATTTAAAATGTTAAAGTTTTAAGTATAAATAATATTACCTTTAATATTAGTGATAATAATAATAACATTTCTAATATTAGTAACCTTAATATTAGTAATATTAATATTAATAACTTTAATATTAATAAGGGTAATATTAGTAAGCTTAATATTAATAAAGGTAATGTTATAAATTTTATTTATTTAATTTATACTAATTAAATAAAATATTTTAATAATAATACTAAGTTTAAGAATTATAGTTTTAGTTTATATTCCTTTTATAACCTTTTTAATAACCTTTTAAATAATTTAAACCCCTTTTATAAAAAGCCTTAATCTTTATTAGTAAGTAAGGATAATATTATAAAGACTTATTATTTACACTTATAGTTAAGATTTAATAAAAATAAATCTGTTTTTATTAAAAATTAATTATCCTCTAAATAAAGTAGTTAATTTAAGTATAGATTTAAGCTTAAAATTCCCTATATTTTTACTTTAAATTAAAAAAAAGGTAGTAAAGATAATATATTTTCCCTTAATTAAATATTAAAATGGAAATTTTAATAAATTTATATTATTACTTTTATAAAAAATATTATAATATATATAAGAATTTATTATATAAAATAATTTAATAAAATAATAATTAAAACAATATAATAAAGATTATATATAAAATAAGATAAAATAAGATAGATTTATATTTATAAATAACATTTAATTAAATTTAAACTTTATAATTAAAGTATTATATAGCTTATATAAATATTTAAGCTAAAAGCTTTTAAGCTTTTAGCCTTTTTTATTTTATAATTAAACCTTTCCTAAGCTTTTAATACCTTAATTTTATTAAGTTATACTTATAAAAAAAAAATTGTTAAATAATTTTAATTTAAGGTTTTTATATTTTAAAAAATGATTTAGAATTATAAAATATAAGCTCTAACTAAAATAAATATTAATGCTAAAGTTGAAAACATGGTATACTTTATTAATATTTTAATTAAAAAAGAAATCTTAATATGACATATTAATAATAATTATTTATGTTTTTTATTTATAATAAAATAATTAATTAATTTTGTGTAATTTAAATAAATATTATAAGATATTTACTTAAGAGTCACTCATAGCTTTAATTTTAATTCTATTTTTTTTAATAATTAAAATATTATTAATTTAAAATGCTCTTATCTTTAATACTTATTTATAAATATTAAGGATAACTTTTTAATATTTTAAGAATTAATTATACTTGTTTAGTATAAAAGTTTTAAATTTTTTTATAATATATTAGTTACCTAATTTTTATATAATAAAAAACCTAATATTTAAAATATTTAAAATAATATTATAAATTATATATTCTTACCCCTTAAAGACTTTCTTAATTATATTAATAGCTATTATAAAATTATTAAAATATTAATTAATAATATCATTTAACTTATAACTAATTAACTTTACCTTCATAAAAAGGTAAGGGAAAAAAATAAATAATAAAATAATATTATATAATAGGTAATTTGGCTAAAATAATTTAAAAAAAATAAGGAATATATTTAAGCTATATTTAAAGATTAGATTTATAATAAACATTTTTAATTTTAAAATAAGATAAAAATCTACCTAAAAAATGCAATTTTTTAACCATTTTCTTTTAATAAACCACTTAATCTTTTCACTTATATTAGAAATTTTATTAAGTTTAAAATAGGTAAATAAAACTAAAATATTATTAAATTTTTATATTATATAACTTTTAATAAATTTAACTTTATAAACGTTAAAAAGTATATATATGTTCTTATAATTAAAAAATATACTATCTTTAATATTAAAAAGCATTATAATATCCTTTATATTAAAATATGTTATATTTATAATATTAAAAAATACCATACCCTTAATATTAAAAGATAGCCTTATATCTTTAACATTTTTATCCAACCCCTTTAATATATCCTTAATACCTCTTTATATAAAATCTAATAATATTAAATATAATTCTTTATTATCTAATATAATATTAATTATTATTAAATATATTTTTTAATATTTTAATATATAAATAAGGTTTTTACTTAACCTTACCTTAATAATATTATTACTTATAAATAACGTCATTAATATAAAATTTAATAATGAAAGTAAGGTATAATTTACCTTTTAAAGATCTTATTAATTTAATATAAGATTTAAATTAATACCTTTTAATAAAAAGATTAAATTAATATTTTATAATAAAAGGATTAAATTAATATTTTTAAGCTAATTATTCATAAGATTTAAAATAGATTTTTAAAAATTAATAGAATAAAAAGAATTATTTAATTTAAGGAAATTATTGGGAAGATTATTATTAAAAAAAAAGAGTAATTAAAAAATGGAAGATTTTCGAAAAAATAAGGATTATTAAAATTAAAGAGCATGTTATAATCAAACAAATTAATAGGATTAGATATATTAAAATTAAGAAAGGTATTAACTTTAACAAACTTATTAAAATTAAATAGGTTAATAAAACTAGGCACATTAAAATTAAAAAGAATATAAGGATATAATATATTAAAAAGGCTAAAAGATAAAGAAATTTATATAATAGATTATAGAAATAAATAAAGCTTTTTAGCTTAAATATAATTAAAATAAGGCCTTTTCATTAATAAGGACCTATTTTTATTATCTCATTTCCTTTTAAATTAATAATATATTATATTATTAAAAAAGGAATTAAACTTAAATTTACTATTTAAAATAATAAAAGGAAAATATTTAAATAATTTAAGCTATATTTAAGGCTTTATAATTAAATAATTTATAATTATAAAGGATAATAAGGTTTATTCTATTTAAATAAGCTTTTATATAAGAATATTTTATATATATAAATAATAACTATTAAAATAAAGGATTAAATTAAGTGTAATAGTTAATAAGGCTTAGGTATTAAATTTAAAAAGTAATAAGATATTATCGCCAATTACATATTGTTCTAAGTCCTTTTTAAAAAGCTATATATAATTATAAATAATTTTAATATTAATAAGTATATATAATTATAATTTATATTATTTAAAAGAGCTAATTAAAACAATTCTAATAATATAAATATCATTTTAATACATTCTTTTTAAATATAGAAATTAGGTAAGAAGGTAAATGGTAATTAAAGCTTTATATTACATAATATTTTTTAATTATCATATATATATATACATATATATTTAAATTAAATAACTAATTAAATTAAATTAATTAAAACATTTTATCCTTAAAGAAAAGCCTTAAGTAAATGTTTTATCTTTTTTTCCATTTACCTTATACCTATTAAATTATATATTATTAAAAATATATTTCCTTTTTATTTATTAAGTTTTTTAATCCTAATTATTATTAATATAGTAGATATAATATTTTAACCTATTATAAAAGATTTAATTTATAACCTTTTAAAGGATAAAAATATTAAATTAAATTTAGGAAATTTTTTAAAAACCTATCCTAATTAACTTAAAATTTACCACCTAAAAATCCTTAAAGTTAATAATAATCCTTTATTAACTTTTATTATTATAAATAATAAAGATATTTTATATCACCTAATTTATTATTTTTATTATATTATTATTAAGAATTATTAAGATAATATTAAAAATAGCTTATTAAATATATATAATAATTCCTAAAATAACAATCCCTTTTCCTAAGCCTATTTATCTAAGAATATTAGGAATTAACCACCTTATATACTTTAAAGGGAAAATAATATTATCCTAATAAATAAACAAATAATTAAATTATATTTTTATATACTAGAAAACCTTAAAGATTATTATAAGTTACTTTTTTTTATTATTTTAATATTTTATTAATAATATTTATATTAATAGATGATTTTAAATTAAAATATGTTATTATTTTTTACTTTAAATATTAAATTTTCTTAAATTAATTATTAATATTATAGTAAAACCTTTTTAAACTTATTATTAATATAAATATATTATTAAATATATATTTTTTAATTAAGAAGACAAATATTATAAAAAGTGATTATATAATTCCTATAATATGTAAAGCTTAGTTTTTATAAAATTTTATATAGGATTAAATATTAAACATAAAAAGGGGTAATTTTTTTAATAGATTTTTTAATTAGATCTTATTATATATAAATATTTATAAGCTTTTTAATAATAGCATATTTATATTACTTTTAAATAAAATTAATAAGGATATTAGGCTTAAGTTATTTATATAATTAGTAATAAAGCCATTTAAAAATATAGCTTAAATTATATAGGAATTAATAAAAGATTATTATAATTATTAATATTATATAATTAATTAAATATTTTATAAATATATCTTTACTCATTTTACCTAATTTATCTTTTATATTATATATATGTTACTTCTTAAGAAACTATAAAAATTGTATATAAATTATAACTTTTATTTATTACTTTTTATAAAAGATAATAAGATAAAATAGAAAAGATAAAATATATTAAATAATAACTTTTATTAATCATATATTAACTTTAATAAGTTAATAAGCTTAATAAGATTTATTAAGAAGAATAATAAATAACCTTATAGGGAAAGGGATAAATTTAATAACTTTAATAATCTTAATAGCCTTAATAAAGCTTTAAAAATAAAACTTAAATTATAGGATATAATATTAAATAAATAGTTTTATATAAATCCTAATAACTTTAATAACTTTAATAATATTAACTAAAAATTATATAAAATAATTAAATTATAAGTAATGATGGTAAAAAGATAATTAAATATAATACTTTAGCTAAAAAATAATATAAATAAGGAAGTATATAACCATTTATTAAAACACCTTTATTCTCTTAATAATTTAGGTATTACTTATAATATTAAATATAAATTAGATTTATTTATTACCTATTTTAATAATTTAAATAATTTTTAATTAGCTTTATCTTTTAATAATAATAAGAATAATTAAATAAATAAGAATAATAAATTAAATTAAGTAAGTAAAAATAATACAAATATTAATAATAATATTAACAAGCTTATTTAAAATATTAAAACTATATTTATAATTATATTAAGGGATTTTATAATTAACTTAAATACATTATATTAAATAAATTTTACTTATTAATCCCTTATTACATAGGATGATTAATTAAATAAAACTTCTTTTATAATTTATATATTAAATTTTTAAACATTTTATTTATTAAAAGGTATAAGAATTCATTAATATCTTATTATTTATTCTTTTTTTATTCTATTTCATTAGTTAAAGTTATTAAGATAACTTTAAGTTTAAAAAATCAAATATTTATAATTAATACTTAACATAATATAAATATATAATTAATAATAATATTCTTATATTATAAATAATACCATAAGTTGCTTAAATAATTACGCCAAAAAGCTTTTTATTTTATTTAGGGTTAAATATAATATAACTATATTATAAACAATTTAAATCTTTTTACTTAAAATAATCTAATAGGATAAATAATAAAATCTAATTAAATTAATAAATCCATTTAAAAAACTACCCTATTTTCAAACATTAAGGATAGTTAAATATTCACTAGGATAAAAATAAGGTAATTATTTTTTAACAATATTAAATCTTTTAATAAACTTTTAAAAAATATATTTTAAAATAAGGATATATATTATAAAGAAAATTTATAAAGATTATTTAATATATATTATAAAATATTATATAATTTCACAAATTTTATAATTATTAAGTTACTTAATTATAAGTTTAAAAAGTAATATAGTAATTATAATAAAAGGATATTCTAAGTATTAAAATATTCTTATAAAGGATAAAATTAAATAAAAAAGGATAAATATATAAATATTTAAAACTATTAATTAATAATATATTAACTATATCTATTTAAGTAAAAAATAAAGGGATAATACTAAAAGAAAATATAAGAGGTTTAATTTTATTTAAAAAGGTTAAGGGATAATATATTATAACTTAATGGTTTATTAAATAAAATAATTATTATATTATTATAATTTTTACTTTTATTTTATAACCACCCCTTTTATTAATAATATAAATAAATACTTATTTAGTTTGTTAATATATTTTTTATATTTTCTTATTTTATTTTATTTCTTACTTATACTTTTTTATAAATGCTTTATTTACTATAAATTTTTAAAATAAAGATAATATAATATTTTAAAAAGGATAAATAATTAGGTGGGAAAACTTAAATTAATCATACTAGGCTTATAAATATACTATTATATTTAAATATAATTTAACTTTAAAAATAAATTTAATAAAATAAATTAAGCAAGTAATAATATATTATCTTAAAGGTCTAACTAACGCTTTAAAGATCTTAAGCGGTGAAAGTAAGTTATTAATTATATAAAAAGAATATAACTAATTAACCAATTTTATTAAAATAAATATTAAAATATTTTTTACTATTAATAACTTTAAGAATGATTAAATATATAAATATTAAAATATTATCTAATATAATAAATTAAGACAAACCACGTTTTTTTACTTATACCATTTATATTTTATTATTTTTATAACTTTTTATTATTTAAACAAGCTTATATATATAGTTAAATTTTATTTACACATTTTATACTTTAATTTAATAACATTTACATTAAATATTTATATAAAAATAAATAATTAAATAAGATTAATTTATTTAATATACCTTACCACTATATAATATATCTTATAAGATATAATATATCCTTTAACTTAATGTTAACATTTAATAACTAGCTTTATTTTAATATAAATTAACATATAATTTTAATATTTCATTAATAAAGCTAGGATTAATTTATATACCATATAATGGATAATTATATTTATGTATATACATTTTTAAGATATTACTTATTTATAAAAATATATATATATAAATATATAATATTTATATTTAAGTAATAATATATTAAATTTTTAATATATTAGTATTATATATTAATATTTATGTTTATAACATATTATAATATATTTTTTTTTAATATAAGTATTTAATTTAAATTTTTTTAATTAGGAATTTATAATTTTTAAATATATATTAAAAAAGCCTTTACTTTTATATTAAAGTTTTCTTATTAATATATATTATATTTATTTACTTATATATTTAGTTATCTTTTTTTACTTATATATATATATTAACTTAATTTTTTTTTAAATTTTATTATAAAATTAGCCCTTTAATATTTTTATTATACTTAAACTATTTAAAATATATTTAAAAAAGTTAAATAAGTTTAAGTTTAATTTTAGCTAGAATATTATTTCCTAAAAATAAAAAATTAACCTTATTAAGTTAAATGAAAAAAACCTTTGCCTTATTTCTAAACTAATTTATAATAGCCTAGGTTTTAATTAATTTTAAGTGAATAGCTTTGATTAAGATTTAATAGGATAAAATCACTTTTTGGCTTAATTTAAACCACTTATTAAGAACCCTTTTCTTAAAGATAATAATAATAAGCTAAACCTAACAAATAATATAAATCTTACCTAATATATATTTTAAGTTTTAATTAAGGTAAAAAAGATATATATAAGCAATATTATTAAATTAATAATTAATAACTTAAATATATAAATATATATCCTTTTTATATTTTATTAATTAAAAAGGTTTATTAATAATAATTTTAGCTTAAAATAAAATAGATTATTTCCTTAAATAAATATTATAAGGATAAAATATACTATTATTAAAAAATTAGGTTTAATCCTTTACTTATTTTAAATTATAAAAGCAAATTTAAATCAATTATTTTCTAATATAGTAATAGGTTTTAATATATCTTAACTATTTATATAATAATAATTAGAATTATTTTATCTTTAAAATATACCTATAAAAATTATTAAATAAATAAAAACATATTTTAATATTATATAATTATACCAAATTATTTAAATAATACTTATATTATATGCTATTATAATAATAAAGATTATAGGTATTTTTATAAATTAAATATATTAAATATTTCAATTAGATATAATTTACTAAAATATTATAATTATTTTAACTTTTATAAATATAAAAAAGCATATAAAGGTTATTAAGCTATTTATAACATTAGCTAAGGAATAATAATAATATATTTCTAATAAATTATTATATAATATAAGTAATATTTAAGCTTATTTACTTATTATTATAAATAAAATTAAAAATTTAAAATATTAGATTTATATATAAGTTATATTATATCTTTTTTATTATTTTTATATAATATATTTATAAAGATTTATCTTATAATTCCACTATTATCATTATATTTTAAAAATTAAAACATTTTATATAAAAATTAAATAAAATTAATAAAAAAAATAAGATATCATATCTAAAAAAATACAAAGAAATAAGAAGTAAGAAAACTAAATATAAGCAAACACATCTTATATACCTAGGTATTTAAGAAATAATTTAATACTAAATAATATTTTAAAAAATATATTACCATTCCTTTAACTATATATTAAGCAATTAAGTATTAGTTTTAGCCTATTTACTTTATAATTCTTTATATCTTTTTATAATAGGCTTATCTTATATTAATTATAAAAGAAGTATAAATAATTATAAACGCTTTTTTATTAGATTTTTATATAAATTATTATTTATCCTAATTAATCTATTAAATTATAAACCAATCTATACTTTTTAATAATATTTTAGGATTAACTTAAATAAATTATAAGTATATATTTAATTAATAATACTTTAATTTCTTTATATATTTATTATCTTATACCTTTCCAACTTATTATCTTTTATTTACAAATAACTTTTATAATAAATGCTATCTTCTTAAGTAAAAATCTCTTTAATAAAACTTATATTTTATAATATAATTAATAAAAATCCTTCTAATAAAGAAATCCTATATTATCAAAGGAATATTATTTTATATTATTTAATTTTTAAAAGATAATAGTTTTTAAAGATTTAAAATAATAAAAATAAAATCCTACCATCCTTAATATAGGTTAAAACTAATAAATCTATTTATTTACTTATCTATTTCATTACTCCCTAATAAAAAATAGGGTATAATATACCTAATAATTATTAGAACTAAGATTTAACATATTATTAACATCTAAAATAAAATAAATTTAAAATTAAAAAGATAAAACCACCTATTTAATTTTTCCTAAGTTAAACTAGGAAATATTTAAAAATTAATACCTAACCTTTTTTATATAGTTATTATATTAAGTTAATAATTATTACTTAATTAATTAAGGGATATTTTTCCATCCTTATAAAAAGATTAAAGCAATTAATTTATTTAAGTAAGTGCCATGTCTTATTTATCTTTTATTAGTTAAAAATACCTTATATATAAGTTATAATACTATTAAATTAAATAAATTAAATAAAGGTTTATTACTTAATACCTATTTTTAATATTTAAGATATTTTATATCTAATAAAAGGGATATAGTTAATAAAGCTTTAAATTAATAATATAATTATATCCTTTTATTTAATAAAATTTTAAAATATAAGATAAATATTATAAAATATATATATATATCTTATAATAAGCTAAGCCTATTAATTTAAATAAACCTTAACTTATTATTATTTATTTATTATAATTACCCTTAATTAAAATTTTCTAATTATCTTTTTATTAAGATCTTTTAATATATAATTTATTAATATTTTAATTAAAGTTAATAAAGGTTATATTAAGTAAATTGCTAAAATAATAAAAATATATAAATTTTAATTAAATACTTATTCTTATAAGATATTAAAAATCTTATATATATTATAAAGAAAGTTTATTATATTATATTATATTATATTAATAAATTTAATCAAATAATAATAAAGAAAAGAGAATAGAAAATATAATTAAAAATATACCCACTTTCTTATAAACACACTTAATATTAAATATATAAATTATTAATATTTTTCATATTAACCTATACCATATAATATAAATTTAATTAACATTATATAAAAATATATTTCAAATAATAAAATATATTTATTATAATTAAAATTAATTATAAATTAATTATACCCATTTTAAACCTATATATATATTTTATTTTTAATTATATATATAATTTTACTTATAATTATTAAAATTTATTTAAGGAAAATATAAACATTTTTAATAGTAAATTATTATATAGTTAAATAATATAGTAGTAATTTCAATTTAAGATTTTATACTTTATATAATATAATAAAACTTACTTTTAATATTAATATTTTTTTAAGGGATAACTATTTTAAATATATAGGCCATTAATGATTAAGCTTTTTATTACCTATAATTTAAAATTATAGAAACTTTATTAATATAATAAAACATACACACTTATAGTTTTTATTATTAATTAATAGGTATATAGAAATAACATCTTTTATCCTTAATAATTAAATTTAATGATATTATTAAAGATTAAATATTATTTTTATTAAATTAAGGATATTAAAGATTTCATATCCTTTAACCTTTACAAAAAAGATATAAAATTAAATAACACTAATATAATCCATATTATATTATCATATATTATATTCTATTATTAATAATATGGCTTATTATAAATATATAATATAATATAAGATATTAATATTTATATTTTTACCTTAATAATATATATTAATAGTTAGGCCATATAAAAAAGGAATAAATTAAGAGCTAATAAGGAATTATAATTATTTATAAAATTATATTATAAAATATAAATAATTAATACATATATTTAACAAAAAAATCCATATAAAAAAGCATAATTATTTAATATAAAATTAGGTTATATTTTCCTTAAATTTTACTTCGTTTAATTTATATATTATCCTTTAATATTATTATAATAACCCTTTTAATTAAAAATAATTTAAAGTTTTATATCATTTGATTAACATATTATCTTTTAATATTATTATTATTAACTTATTAAGTTTAAAATATTTTAAAATTAAAAAGGTGTTTTACCCTAATAACATTAAATCTTTAAACTATTTCTACTATAATACCTATACTATACCTATTATTATTATTCCTTAAAAATATCCCTTATTTATTTTATTACCTTTATTATAGTTATTATTTAAAAACCTTAACCACTTCCCACTAACTTACCTAAAAAACCTTAATTAAACTTTATAATAATTATAACAAATATAATATAAGTAATAAAAGAATTTAGAAAATGCAATAATTTTCTAATAATTTAAAATAACAATTAAATTTTTAAAAAACTTTAAACAATTTAAAATACTATATTTAATTTAAATAATATAAATATAAAATTAAACAAAATTATTAACCATTTTAATATTATAAAAACTTAAGCCAAAGCTATATAAATCTTTCTATTTTTTTTATAAGAATATATATTAATAATTAATTACTTTTATAATAACATATTAATCATTAACTTATTATAATAATTATAATATAATTATATACCTTAATAACTAAACCATTTTATACAATTCCTATTGTACACCCTTTAAAAACCTAATTACTAATAAAATTATTAAAAAACTTAAAACAATTAAAGTAAAAGATTTTCCAAGGCTACCTTATAAGAATTTTTATAATAAAAATATAATAAATAGATATTAATATTAAATTAGCTATAAGAATAAACCATTTTTTATAACAACTATAATTGCCTATTATAAGTAACATTTATATTAAGCAAAAAAGGCTATTAATAAATTATAGCTATATTAATATACACTAGATATTTAATTAAAACCCCCATTAAAATTAAAAAGATTAAAATTAAATTAATTAAGATAATTAATATTTAATTAATTCTAATTATTAAGTTTACAATTTTAAATAGGATAAAATATATTAATTTAATTATATATTTAACCTTAAATTATATGATTTATCTTACTTAAATAACTAGTAATAAGCTTATAATTTTAAATTATAAAAACTTATTAAATATTTTACTAATATTTCCATAATTTTTAAAACTATTATTAACTTTATTATTACTTTTATTAAAAGTTTCGTTAATAATAATAATTTATATTATTAAATTTAAAAAATAATAAGCTATTACCACCAATTCTATAACTCTTTTAAAAAGTTATACCCATTTATAAATAACTTTAAACCTATATTATATAAATATTTAAATTTTATATCCTTTGGAAAAATTAATTAAGATAATTTTACTAATATATATTTTATTTAAATATATCCCTTTTTAAATATTAAAATTAACTAAAAAGATAAATAATAATTAAAAAGCCTTATATTATATAAAGCTAACCTTAAAATAATTAATATAATAGAATAATATGGCTAAAGGATATTATATAATATAAGGCTTTAATTACTATTTAACCTTTACCTAACTTTTATACTTTATAATAAATATACTTAAATAAAACTTATATTGTTAAAATTGTTTTAATTAATTTTTTTAAATAATATAAATTTTAATTAAATATGCCATATATTTCTAAAATTATTTATAATTATATATGGCTTTTTAAAAAAGTTTTATTATTTTAATAATATTAAATTTTAATAATACCTTACTTTACTAAATTTAGAAAACGATAAGTTAATATTATTAATTACATATAAATCTTAACTTATTATAAAAATATATAAATAACCTTAATAATATTAGGTATATATAGCTAAGATTTGAATTATTTAAAAGGGTTAATTAAAATAATTCTATTAATATAAATTTTATCCTAATATACCCCCTTTTAAATATTTAAATTAGCTAAAAAAATAAATATTAATTAAGAACTTTATATCACATATACCTTAATCACTTAACATAGTTATTATAATAAATTTAATTTAATTAATTTAATTTAATCTATACATATATATATATATAAATATAATAGGATAGTTAAGTTAAAAAATGCCATATAATATAAAGCTTTTTAACTACTACCTAACTTTTTAACTAATTTAAATATTTAAAAAAGGGTATATTAGAATAAAATTTATATTAATAAAATTACCTTAATTAGCTCTTTTAAAGAATATAAATCCTAATTAAATAAACCTTATATTACTTAAATTATTTATAATCTTATATGGCTTTTTAAAAAGGATTTAAAATATTATATGATTAATAACAATTACCTACCACCTTTCAAGTTTAATAATATAAAATATTATTAAAATATACTATTATTAAAATAATAATTCTTTTTTAAAAATGATTTAAAATAGATAATAATTATTTACCACTTTTTAAATTTAATAATATAAGGTATTATTAAATTCTAATATTATTAAAATAAAACTTTAAAAACAACTTTTATATTATTACCTATATAACATTAAAACTTATATATAAATAATTTATAATAAATCTATATAATATTATATTTTATAAGTTATTTAATTTATTTATTCTATTTATTATTATAATTTTAAAATTAAGGGAATATTTTAAAAAGCTTACCTATTTTACCTATCCTCCCTAACTTTTTTTCCTTAAATTTTCACCTTTTCTTTTCTCAATTTTAAATCATATCCCCACTTACTAAGCTTTTATATTCCACTTTATTTATTAAAACATAACTACCTAAAACACTTATCCTAATTTTTCTATTATAACTAATAATTTCATTAGCTTAAATAATTAAATATACTCCTTTAAAAATTTACTAAACATAATTAACATATAATTAATATTAAATTATTTCAATACTTTTAATTAATAATTATAATAAAATAATAACGCCTTAAATAAATAAATTAACACCTTTAACCAACAATTATAATAAAATAATAATACCTTAAATAAATAAATTAACATTATAAATAAGCAAATTAACACTATAAATAGGCAAATTAATAAACTTACTACTAATATTAAAACCTTTAATAACATTATTTAAAATTTTTAAAATAACATTTAAATTCTTAAAAATACCGTTTAATGATTTAAAAACTATATTTAAAATATATAAATATATCTAAAAAAAGTATAAATCCTAACTATTTATATTTTTATATTTTAATATTAAATAAATACTCATTCATTTATTATAAAAACATTAATAATAATATATATAGATTAAACGCCATTATTATTAATAAAAACTCCACCTTAACCTTATTAAAAATAATAAATAATGAAATTCCTTTGGAATTATATTATTTATTAATAATATTAATCCTTAAAAACTTTATTAATAAGATTTTACTTAAAGATTTATTTATTAATATATTTATAAATATTAATCAATTAATTAAATAATATTTTAAATAATTATTAATTAAAAAAAAGCAATAATAAATAAAAGATTATAAAAATAAATAAATTATTACTTTTTTTAAATACCACTTATATAGCTAATATAATATAATAGTATATATATATTATAAAACTTTTTCTTAATATATGGTAAAATAATATTTACTAAAGATAATAAACCTAAGAAATTAATAAGATTCTTATATATAATTAACTTTTATAAATAGGTTTACTTATATTTAATACATTCCTTTAATTAACTTAATAATTATATCTATTTTAATATACACACTCCTTTAACTTTTTATATAATTATTATCATTAATATATACTCTTTTTATTTAAGTTTTAAATAGCCTTACTTTAATTATTTAACTTTATAAACCTTATAAATACAAAATAGAAATTAATGGATAAGGGGAAGAAATATAAAGATATATTAATTTTTCATTACTTATAAAACTTAACCTTAATTTAACAAAGGCTTAACGAAGGCTTAATAAAGGCTTAACAAATATTTAACAAAAACTTATTAAAGTTAATTATATAAATATAATTTAAAGAATAATTTATACTAATAATTATATAAATTTAAATATTAAAAAACTAATATAAAAACATAAAATAAGAAAAAAAAGTTAACTATTTATAATTTATATAAAAAAAATTAAAGATAAAACTTCAA
This sequence comes from Hypoxylon sp. CO27-5, assembly GCA_002120305.1. NCBI lineage: Eukaryota > Fungi > Ascomycota > Sordariomycetes > Xylariales > Hypoxylaceae > Hypoxylon > Hypoxylon sp. CO27-5. Next base: position 210,514 of record KZ112442.1, on the reverse strand, counting down.
TGAAAATAATAGTTTAATAAAACTAAAGCTAATATTAAATTAACATTTAGCTATAGCTAAGAATAATCCCTTATTGCTATAAATAAATAAATTAAAAGGTTAAAAAATAATAAAACAAAAAGATAAATATTAAATTATAATTAATATATTTAAAATATTTTAAAAATATAAGGATTATTAAGCTATTGTTAAACTTATATTAAATAATTATTAAACCTTTATTAAACCTCCATTAATTTATTCCAAAAGTTATAATATATATTTACTTTTTCATAAATCTTAATATTTAAATAAAAATTCTTTAAGATATTTTAATTAACTTTTAATATTTTATACATAATAGGTTAATAATTAATACACTAATAACATATACATAATAAATTATATATCCATATTATTATAATAAATTTAAATAGGAAATAAGCTAGGAATAAGTATTACTTTTAAATTAACCATCATTTAAATAACACCCCTAATAATAATAACATTTAACAATTACCTTAATTTAATATATGGAAAATAATAATAAGATAAATATTTAAAACATATCCTTCTAATCTATTTAATTTATATAAAATATAACTTTATATTAAAGCATATAAAACACCCTTTTATTAATGAAATAGATTATCTTTAAAAAATAATTAACAAAAGATTACCTTTTATAATAACTTATAAGATTAATATTAAATTACCACTTAATAACAATTAAATAATAATATTAATATCTTTTAAACTAACAACCAAATATCTTAAACTTACAATTTAATTTAAAAGGAAGAAAATATCCTAAATAATATTAACCTTAATTATATTTAAAAGTTTAATTTTAATAATAAATAAATAATATACACTAAGAAATATAAATTTTAATAAGATATTACACTTTAAAAATAATAACATAATTAAAAACGGTTAACTTTATTAAATAATATATTATTATAAATCCTTTTAACTTATATTAAATAATAGCTAAGCATAAGGTTAATATTAACTTAATATATATTAAAAATATATATTAAAGATAAATTAAAAAAGTATAAGATTAAATTAATAATTAATATACTTTAAATAAAGAGAAATAATTTTAATTAAATAATTATTATAAGATAACTTATAAGGATAAAACATTTATAAAAAGCCTAAGTTAATTATTAATAAGAAAATTTAAGCCTTTATTATAATTCTAAGAATTTATACAATATTAAAGCCTTAAATTTAACCAAGGTTTTAATAATACCATTAAAAAACAACAATTAACCTTTAAAAAGCTTTTTTAATAACCTTATCTTATTCCTTTAATATATCTCTTTTAATAAAGGCTTAATAAAGGCTTAACTTAAGCCTATTTTTATTTTTATATTATTTTTACTTTAACTTATTTTTAATGGACTTAATAACTACCTTTTTATTTTAAGGAAAAGGCTTAAATTTTATCACTTAAAAACAATAACATTATTATATAATAATGCCATATACAAACTTTATAAGCTAAATAGAATAAATTATTAATAATAAAAAAAAGGAAAGAGTAAAATTAACTTAAATAAAAGCTTTAATAATTAAAAACTAAACTTAAAGATATAAATAAGGATTTAAATAAGTAAATTTTTATTATATATTAAGCTACTATTAAATTAACACTAAAATATTACATATTTTTAATAATTTATTAACTTCTCAACCTTATTAAAAAATTAAAATAAATTAACATAATTAACATTAATATATATTTACTTTAGTTTTAATAATTATTTAATACTAAGGGAAAAAAAAATAATATATTTATTCCTCTTTAATTTATAAGGTTATTAAATATTTTTTCCTTTTAGGTTATATTTCCATTTTAATTATAATAGTGACTTTTTTTTTTAAGAACTAATTACTTTATATTACTTTAACTCCTTTCACTTTATGCTTACTAATAAATTTTACATAAAATAAAAACTAGAAAAAAGTATAAAATATTTTTAAAATCACTTAAATTAAAAAAAGGTTAAGTAATAATTAAAAAATTAGGATTATTATTAAATTTAATATTTTCTAATAACTCCTTAATCTTATTATTTATATTAATAACTTTAAAATTACTATTATTATTAAAGTTCTTATTAATTCCTTAATTAACCTTATTTTTACCTAAATTATTGTGATTTTTAAAAACTTTGCTAATTATTTCCTAATTAATTTTGTTTTTATATTTCTTATTAATAACTTTATAATTAGCCTTTCCTTTAGAAATTTTATTATATATCCTAATAAATTCTTTAATTATAGCTTTAACTTATTTACTAATAAGATTAATATAAGATTTAATTAATGTTTTAATAAGAAAGTTAATTAGTATATTTAAAATAAATGTTAATAGCAATAACTTTTTAAAGTATAGTATAGATTTTTTAATATTTAATCCTAATTTAATAAAGGTTAAGTTAAAGTGAAATATATTAAGAAAATTTATTTTAATTAAAAGCTAAGGCTTAATAAACAATTTAAGTAAAAGTATTTAAATATTATAAAGATTAATAATCCTTTTAATATATATAGTTATTAAAGGATTGGGGAAATAAAATATGTTAATAATAATAAATAAACTTGTATTTAATATTGGTTAAAACTTTATAAAATTAATATTTAATATTGGTTAATATATTATTAAAGGGAACGTGATTTATAGTTTATACATTAAATGGTAAGGATTTAGCTTTAGCTTTAATTCTTGTAAATTTATATTATCCTTTAATATATTATCATTATTAAATTTGCTATTTTAAATAACTACCTAAGCTATACACTACAATCATTATTTTATAATAATTTTAAAGCTTTTAATACCTTTAAAAAATTAATAAAGTTAAATATATATAAGGTAATAATTTAATATATTTTATAATAAAAAAATAAGCCTTATATAGCTATAAATTTAGGATTTTCACGCTTATAAAAGAATTAACTTTAGCTTAACATACACTTAATAAATATTATACTTATATAATAACCTTTAATTAATTTATAATAGAACTAATTTTAAAAAGAAATAAATATTATAATTTATAATTAATATAACTTAATAATAAAATATATTACCAAATATTATCTTACTTAAGTTTATAAATAAATACTATATTTTATTATCCTTTTATTAAAATAAATTTATAGAAGGTATTATAATATTAATTTAATTTATACTTAATATAAGATAAATATAAAAATATATAAATCTTTTATAACATTCTTAATTGTTAATATTATTATTAGTTATAAAAACTTAATTATAATATAATTATTATAATATTTAAAATATATTTAACTTAGATAAATTTATATATATTAGCTTTAATATAAAAGTCTTATTAATATTACTAAAATTAAATATATTAACTTAAGAATATTAAGCCTATTATAAATTTATACTAACATTATCTTAAAAGATAATCTTATATATAATATTTAATCCAAAGATATTCTTTATTATATAACTATATAATAAACATTAACCACTATTTAACATTAATTAAATAATAAAAACTTATATCCCATTATTATATTTAAAGATTATTATATATTAATTTGAAAATACTATTATATTTAATAATAATTAAACATAAATTAAACTAATATAACCACATATTAATATTTATTATAATTATTATATTAAGTAAGCCTTTTTTAACATTAATATAATCTTATTACCTTAAATAAATAATTAATATTAATCTTATTTTAATTTAATATTTATTTTATTAAATAATACCTATCCCATTATATTTTAATTAAATATAAAACTTATAATATATTAACAAATCTTTTACATTATTAATTACTATTTAATAACAACTTAACAATAATATTAATATTATAAAAATAATTAAATTTTAAATATAGATTTATTATATTTAATACCTTAAATAAAGTTTAATAATTAATTAATAAGGATTAAACATATTTTTAACATAAATTACCAACTTATTAAAAATTATAACTATTATTTTAATTAAAAAAATAACTTTTAAGTAAAGGTTATTAAGTAAATAAAGCCTTTAATAAAAATATTAATTAAAATATATATTAAATATAATAATAATAACTTAATTTTAATATTTTTAATATTATTAATAATATTATTATTATTAAAGATTAAATTTTTATTATATATAAGTTATTATATTAATTTAAACTATTATTAAACCGCTATTAAATTATTATTAAATTGCTATTAAATTATTATTAAATTGTTATTAAATTATTATTAAACCGTTATTAAATTATTATTAAACCTTTATTAATAATAGTTAAATTTACATTTAATTTTATTTTTATTTTTTTATATTAACTAATAATAATTTTTTATTTAAATATACTTATATTTAAATCTATTATTATATTTAAATATAATATAAAATTTATTTTAATAATATATACTTATATTAATATTTATCAGCTTTTAAATAATAATAATGCTTAAGATATTATCGCCATAACCATTTTTTAGTGATTAGTCACGTGATAAGGTGGTGGATTTGAGCCTTTTAGGTAGGCCAACCAGAAAACCTATTCACTCACACGTGTATTTTGTTATAGGACATCGTATTATTGTTACCCCTTTAGCTCTTTTTGATTGTTTTCTAGTAAAATTTCACAACTCCAGATCCTGTACAGTCTTCTTAGCTCACAGCATATTTGTATAAGATACTACACACCTAGGTACCTGAGCCATAGCATCAAAGCTCTTTTTATAATTCATCGCTAGCATTTAACTAAGGTAGGCCCGTATATTTTATTGGCTTTCCTTATTCGGCCATGCGTCTACCTAATGATCTCAAGAGCCTTTCTAAATCATATCGTTTGGTACCTTAGGCAACGTAGCACTCAAGTAAAAGTAATCAATTATAAAAGTAAAGTTAAATTTTTATATTTCTCCCATCTCAAGACTACCGGTACCTAAACGTTCAGGTTATACCCTTCGGCCTCCTCATGAAAGTTGATGGTGGTACAGTGAAGAATCGTCGTACATTAGGCACATTTTGGGCTGAAAAGCGGACAATTATATTAAACAAATAACAGGTACTTACCTAAGGAAACAAAACTATCGAAAATGACATTCTTAAGAGGTATTCGTAAAATATTTCGAAAGGTAAGACCAAGTTAGCTACTCACCACCTTCTTTCTTGTAGAGTATCTGCGAATTCCAGAGGAATACGGCGGAATTGATCTTCAACAATTTCCATCATCATCGCTGCCTCCTCCCCCTCTATTTTGCGTTCTCTGATTCTATTACGAGCATTATATACGCCCTTCGCACCTAATATCAACATCTTGATCTTTCTCTTCCGAAGAGCTCTTCCTTCACATTTAGAGCAGTTAGGAGGGATAGCGCCTCCCATGGGGAGAGTCTTTGGCAGAGTGCAGATGGTGTCACTCGTGATCAAGAGAGGCAGAACAGTATGGCGACACTGGCTATATTTCATTTCCGTTCGGCAGGTGGGACACGCTTGGTGTGTATCTAACCAAGTCTCGAAACATCCATAACAAGCAACATGTCCACATGGTAGAATTGAGACATTATGGCTGCTAGCCTCCTCAACTCTCCGATCCATCGTGAGCTTCTCTCGACATATCATACATACCACCCGTGGAAGGTCTATTAAGAATGATATCACGGGGTCGGGAAAGTAGCACTCAGTCTTCGAGTAATGGATTCGACCAGCGTCGTCGATTGGTACGTCTTTGAAGACAATTGCATCTAGATAAATGTCAACTAAGCGCCTCATTTCTACCTTGCTTTCATCTTCCACTCTTTCCCTTAGATTATCACCTGGCATATCGGGAATTATTCGTTGACAAGAAGGAATGAAGTCTTCTGGCTCGTCGAGGTTGTCAATATAATCACCTACTCTTCGGTAGGATATGTGGTCGGAATTTGTTATACGATGTATTTCTAGATAGGAGTCGTACTGAATGGGAATTTTTCCTAAAACGCTTCCGTTTGGTGCTAATATCACTTTCGTGTACATTGCGAAAATCAATATCTTTTTCGTCATGTGGGCTTACTAGCTTTTATATCGATATTCCGAGATGAGATCAATGGTTCTATCAGTAACCGATTTGCAATCGACTTAGATATTAGGGCACTTCCGTCGGGTGCGCAATCACGTCTACCCTGTTGGCACGCTGTTAGCTAACAATCCCCCCCATCTTTATGAGGGTACAGTCCTTATTACGGAACACTGTTACGCCCCTAGCGGTTCAGCAAAGCTATTAGGTAATAGAATGTCACATTTATGCGAACTCGATAGTCCCTTCATCATAATAAAGTATCAGTTTCAATTTCGATGGACTTATAGACGTAAGAAGGTACCTAATGCTTGTCTGTGCCTCCAATCTGCTGCACGCCAATAACTACCTATGTACCTGCTAGGTAGGTACCTAGGTACCTGTTAAGGTACATCGCTGAGAAATCTACCAGCCGCAGATCGAGGCTTACTTGGCCCTTCAGACCCCTTGAGCCATTTTATCGTCGCTTGAGACGCGTAAAAGAGAAGTGTCAAGGGATGTTATCAAGGAATGTAGTTTTGTATCTAAAGGTTCTTGATAGTGGGGATTTTCGATACTAAATAGAATCCTCTATTAAAACAAGATTCTTTGATTCTATCTATCAGCTTTGTCCTCGCCCATAACATAAGATACAGGGTATAAAAGTGGGACTAAGGGTACTTCTTCACCCCAGGAATTAGAATATAATATTGATGCTCTTCGGAAACAAGAGTGTTGTCCTCTTTTTTCCGGGCATAAAAAATAGCTAACTAGGTACTACGTAAATAAGCCTACGGCTCAGTCGCTTCTATTCCATATCTCAGACTGCCAACCCCCAGCCTTGGTAGTAGGTACGAAAGTATAGTGACTATTTCGCATTTGTTGTGTGAAGGGGCAAGAATTTTGTTGCCATCCATAAATAAAACGACAATAGCCATATAAGCACGACAACTAGTGTCAGGGGTATCGTCACAATCCAGTAAAGACTCTGTGATGGCTCTAAGGTTGCCATAGCAGGAGTTCCAAAGTAGGTCTTACCCATGCGGTCAGTCAGCTCAAGTTCTCACGTCTTGGTAATTTTGACTCACCGCTGTAAAAGTAGCAGGGAGAAACACCATAGTCAGAATCGCAATGGATTTCATAGCAGAACTGTCTCGCCTAGTATCTCGGGCGATACTTGTGCTGGACTCAGCCAATCTGCGGTTCGTCTCGTTGTTGCGTTGTGCGAGTAAATTTGTGATCTATGTTTGTAGAAGTCAATGCTAAATCCTAACGCTGAATAGGAGAGCATAAATGACGGAGAGCAACGTGAGACGACTGACCGCTGTTGCTTGCATGTTTGATCGTTGCTTTAGATGTCCAACTCGAATAAGAGCAAAGTCCAATGTTCGGCTAATGAAGTCGAGCTGTTTCTCAAGGAACTCGCTCTGTTCTCTCACACGATCATAGTCCACGGAAGGAAATTCTTGCCAAGGAAATTCTAACAGTTCCTTCTTGACCGAGTTCACAGTAAGCATGTGGCCTCGTATGTAAGCTTCAATAGCAAGTGCTTGTTGACCCACGCCAAGAATGGCTGTTGATAAATTAGGGTCCTCGCAATTTCCGCGTGGCATGGGCATCCCGTTTTCCCCGAACATCATGATACCTGTCTGGCCGCTGCCGATTTCTACCTGATGCAATTGATCGAAATTGTCATCTATAGAGGCGAATATAACCTCACTAAGACGCTGGCAGATCAGTGTAGGGACAAGAAATAAGTTATCAGCCAAAGCTGAAAGGTGTTCTAAGTCTTGATGTAGCCAGGCAAGCCCATCATCCGAACCGTTTCCTAGTAGTACGGCGTTGATGATACCTGTAGCTGGGTTGTATGACATCGAAACGCTGATTTTGAGACCAACTAGTAGACTACTAAATGAGCCCATAGCTAGACCTATTAAGAGGTTAGTGTACCTTGATCTGAAGCAATACGTATGATGAGCACATACCATAAATCAAGTTCTTTTCCTCAGACATCATCCTTACAAGTTGGAAATGGCCTCTCAATGGCCGAGCTCCGCGCGTCAGTAGTAGAGATGTGATTCTAGGCAGAGTAAGCCGGTCGCATATGAGTCGATAATTATCTTCCGAAAACGGTAGCGTAGTTATTGATGCGGTTAGGAATACGTCTCTAGGAGCTAATCTCTCACCGTGCATCATATAATCATACTTCGCCCCAATTCCGAGGTATCCGAGACTGGGGATGTAGATTTTAGATTGAAAAGGTCTTGGTTGATATGCCACTGGCACTCACATAACACGCAATTTAGGTCTCCGTTGCTCACGACCGCTCGGTATATCGGATGAGTCCTGGCCATCCCTTATCAGCTTCATAGTCGAATCGCAGGGGTCGCGAGGGAATACTTTCGTTAGCCAGTCCTTAACTCGGCCTGGTCTGACCAGAAACGACTTCATAGCAGGTGTATCTGTCTAGAGGTTAATGGTTAGCCTAGCTAGTCTAACTGTCTTGAAGGTGACCTACCTGGAAACCTTCCACCTCTATGACCTTGATATCGACAGATCTGAAATCAACATGGTATTGGTAGTGCCTTTCCTGAAACTCTTGAAAAAAGGTATCCGTCGGAAGTTTCGTCATAATGGTCCCAGAACATACAATTATACTCTATAGACATAGAGCTAGCTACAGATTAGTAAAGAAGAGATTAATTTCAAGGAGTTCACCGTCCCATCCAACCGGGCGATAGTCCAGCTGACGACTCATCAGTGCGGCTGAAACTCCGGGTGAAGATTCTAGAATATGCATTTAACCATTAATCGTGGACGCCACCGCACCGCGAGGGGAAAAAAAACGCATGGTCAGCTCTAGAGAGGTAATTTTCAGCTTCCACGATATTTCTCTCAGGGCGTTATTGACATTTTTCCCGATATGTTCAGATCAAGAGCTCTATATAGCAAAATGTTATCTCTAGAGAGTAGAGACTTCACTCGCAAATTCTAAATATTTTAGCAAATACTTCAATAATTCCCATCCTTAATAACGCCGTGTCTTGCAATCATGCGGTTTCCCCATCAGAATTACTCACACTTCCAGCTTTGTGCTTCGTTCAAACCACCAACACCATCATACACGGCTTTCTTCGGATATGGGCAAAGAGGACGCTGCTTCCATACTCCAGAACTCGGAACGGTCGAATTATGCCAAATTGTCGCAATGATCTGATCGACCGCCTTTCCACCCTCGATTCCATTCCATTAGCGCAAGCAAGGGGAACCGGGGCACCGAGTACACATTCGAGCCAATACCCCAATTCTGTCCAGCACCATTAATGTGCCACGGAGCGTCAACGCCAGGTGCAGTGTTGAGACAGTGTTACATACCGGGAACGAAGAAAAGGCGGAACCAGTCGGTGATGAGATGCGATAACCCAGTTGCCAATTCGACTTGCTCATAGAAATAGGAGGAACCTCGAGTAATGATCAAGGGGTCCGATAACCCATGATACATCAAGATCTTGCCGCCCTGGTCTCGATAAGCCGACATGTCGAATTTGTTCGCATCGATGTCGTTCATAATATCGAGGCTCTTTACACGTTCATAGACGCTATCGTTATATGCATCAAGAGGCCAATCCAGGTCTTCGAATACTGCGTTTCTGAGGTAGTCCAGGCCATAGGATATGGGTACGCCTGAGAATAAGAATTGATCCCATCCTGCTTCCGCAGAGAGCTCTAATCCCGGATGCGCCAATTCTGACCCAACATAGTAATCGGTATAGACTTTTCCTAGAGTTTCGAGCTGTGAAGGCGTAAGACACGCAGATAAGTTGGCACCAGCATTATTGCAGTTCAACACTCCAAAATCCGGGTGACAATTCTCAGGGGAGCTGACAATACCGTCCTTAACACCGTCAACCTCGTCGCACTGCTCAGTTACGGTCCGAGCTATTATCGTTGAAAAGAATTCCTTCGGAATGCTCTTCGGGTCGTCTACGGGGTAGTAATCCTTGCTGATCTTGGTATTCCAGGATACCTGATGGCTGATCCACCAAGCTGGAGCCCCGACGAGCATGCCATCGAAACTGTCGGCATCGACCTGTGCTTCCTTAAACCCCTGGCGACCGCCAGTTGAGCAGCCAGAATAATAGGAGTACCGGAGGTCTTTTCCGTAATAGCCTCTAATAAGTTCCTTAGCAAGCTGAACTGATCCATGCATAGCGCGCCAGCCCCAGTCGATCTGTTTCTCGGGGCTTTTATAAGTCCATTCAACAGCAAAAGGGTCACTCCTATGACCGTTGTCCGTCGACATCGTGGCGAACCCGTAGTGGACACCAACGCCCATATCAAGATAATTGATGTATCCGCCAGTCCCACCGCCTCCGAGAGTGAGGAATCTCGAGTTCCAGTTCGATGGTAGGAATAGAGCGAACGTGTATGACGATAACTCAGACGAAGTCACGTTAACTTCTACAGCGCAGAGTTCTGGAAGGTCTGTCGGGAGCATGGGAGGAAGACCTAATAGAATTTCGGAATCGCCATAACTGCCATTCGCCGGGATAGGAGTAACCGACACTATGGTCGCATTATGGGATAGGGGATTGTGGATCGAAGAGAGCTGATGTGATAGGTTTTCGAGATAACATGTTGGATGCGCTCCCGGAGCACAATTTGCGTGATGTGCCAAGGCGAGTAACGACAAGAATGGTAAACTCTTATATATATATACATCTTCAAGAATTCATGTAGGTGTTGGTAGTAGAATGTGAGCTTTCATTATCGAGGTTGAGTAACTACCTCTTGTTCTTATACATGATTCTATTCCTTCTCGTTCCTCTCATCTTGAATATGGTTAACGTAAGATTAGAGGTAGCAGAGATCGCCCGACCATCAATATCAACCGAGTTGAAGCCTCCATGAGTGCTGTTTTACCGTGTCCGATTCATATTTCTCCAGAGTCTAGTTCATTTCTTCAGTTGTCGCGGGCTCCGGGATGACTTTAGCCCGCACCTGGTATGCAGTGAAATGGTAGTTCGGACCCCCGAGCCCTAAATCCAGGATGCTGGCATCAGCAAAAGAAGTCAGAACTTATCCCTTTTCACCTGATTGGATCATATCTAACCTTAATTACCTATTAAAGGTGGCTCTATAAGTTAGGAGCTGATATTTAAATGTCATATTTATATCGAGAAAGTCCTATTCTGTTTTCAATTCATCCGAATGCTAGGGTATCCCGTTAATACGGCCTCACTATGTTATACTTGCTAAGATTCATATACCTCCCTAAGCCACCAAATTCTACCCCCCTAAGATTATCTTCCCTAGCCATCCACCCCACCCCCAAGTATCTGTCGCCCAAACTTCGTGTTCCTTGCATTCCTGCTCTCTTCCGGCACTCATACTACTTCATGATCGTTATGATAACTTCTTCCGAACTTGATTGAAAGGAGCAATAAAGGCAAAGCCTTGGTGACTAAGGTTAATACGATATACTAGCGAGAGTCCTACTATCGCTTTCCTGCCATGGGTAAATATCTTCGATTGATCTAATCAATCTTTCGTGATGAGGTGATCTTGGCTTGAGAATGTTCTTGTATGGTGAAGGGTGGCTGACTACACCCGGCTCCGGCTTAATTATTGGTTCAATCTCTTGTCCATTCTCCACTGCCTTACTGATGCTGAATACGGCCAGAGATTGTGCAATGTTTAGGTATAGGGCGTTGTCGGCTAGGTAGCGCCCAGGACAGATGCGGCGTCCGAAGCCAAACACGAACATGTGCGGGTCCGGTTCGGGTTCGCGTCCTTCTATCGCCAAGAAACGTTCGGGCTTGAAAGTCATGGGATCATGATAGACGTCTGGGTCATGTGTGAAGTGCCTAGGTACTCAACCTGTTAGAGAGTGACCATATCAGGTAGTGCGTGGCTATATGTGCTTACCAGACATTCGCTAGTAACATGGACCCTTTCGGAATGAAGTACCCTTCGCAGATGTCATCTTCGGTGCTTGTGTGAGGAAGAGCCATTGGGGCAACAGGTTGCCAACGGAGCACTTCCTTCAGTACAGCCTCGATGTAAGGTAAATTCTCTCGATCTTCCATGGTAGGCAGTCGATCTTTCCCCACAACTCGATCAATCTCTTCCTGTGCCTTTCGCTGGACCTCTGGGTAAACCGTCATTGCTAAGAAGAAGCATACGATCGCCGACACGGTCTAAAAGGATCAGTACACTGCGGATCGAAGGAGTGAAGAGACGAGTAGAACCTACCGTATCTGACCCCGCAGTATAAAGAGCCATAGCTGACCATTTATACTCAAATTGTTTCTCTGGATCCGCGTCCCCATCTTCCAATAGCCGCGATAGGAATGACGCCTCATCCTTGCCTTGCGCCATCTGGTGTTTAACAAAAGCATAAGGCCTTTCCGTTACATCAGTAACTTCATTCCTCCATTGTCGGGCAAGTTGCTTGAAACCTGTTCCAGGAAACCAGTCCGGAAGATTTCTTACTGTTTTCGGTCAGATCATATCATCCATCTAGTGATTTTGAATAATACAACTACTCACGGAAAGGCAACACATCAACTGCGAAGGCCCCGGGGACAGCGGCACGAGTGAAATTATCCATGGCAGCCCCAGCCATGTCAATCAGAAGGTCATCCTGATGAGATTCTGCCGTATATCCGTATGCAATCTTCAGGATGATTGCACCCGCCTCCCTTTACGATCGAATTTGTTAGCGCCGGTTCGACTCATTCAGACTACTTAGACGAACGGAAAACCAACCTTCTGATGTGATTTACGAAGTCTTCCGGGTTTTCCAGTAGATGAAGCAGAAAGTGGCCTACTTCAGCTTCCTGCAACTTGTTGAACTGAGAGGTATTCGTCTTGGTGCCCATAACGCGGCTCATATTCTTGCGATACGCCCGGAACCGATCGTTGTACGGACTCAATGCGAGCGCATTTCCCCAACCAACCCTATGGAAGTCTGTTAGCTAGTTGTAGACTATGAAGCGGCTGTATCTCGATCTGATACTAGGTTGATGGGTGAGCAATTGATACGCACATCTCACCGGCAAAAATTTGCCTCGGCCTCGACGAATACTTCGCTGATCGCTTCTCTAAGAGCTCGAATGCTAGCCGTGCATCGTTGATGATTACTATGGTTTGGCCCATTACTGTTATAGAGCTGAGAGGGCCTATCCGAGTAAACGGGGTGTCACATTAGTGTGAAGATCATGATATCTAGACTGAATGCGGCTGGTGGGCTACAGAACGAACCATAGAGTTCCTTATGCTTCAACCAGTGGTGAGCTTCGAGCACACCCGGTTTAGGTAAGTCGTTTAAGTTCCCGAGAAGAGGGAGGCCTCTAGGGCCTGGCGGTAGAGGCGATGGTGCTTGTGTAACATTTGATAAGCCTAGGAGCTTGGTGACGAGATACACGAACGCGACACCAATCCCCAAGCTGATGACCAGCGACGAGTAACTCATGGCGAACAGGATAGATGGAAGAAGTTGTTCAACGTGAAGAAGATGGGTTTCTCAAGGGTCTCCATCTTGCTTTCTACTTTCTTAATCTCTTGGCTCTTGGTGGCGGCCCGAATCGTAGAGTCACTAATATAATATCCTGCAGCTAGATGAAGATGCCGGTTTCACGAGACTCCACATACAGATTTTATCTACGATAGGTTAGGCACTATCGGTATATACGCCTATCACGCCAGGGGAGTATAACGATTACTACATTAGAGTCGTGTTCCTAATGTGTACTATGTGGGCATGTGAAAGTAGTACCAAGTCGTCCTGCATAGTATACTAGCATATATAGATCTTATTATCCGAACCCCTCATCTTGGAATCTTGTGTGAACACCTATCATTCGTTAGATTTAGGTCAGCTAGAGGGTATTCGGGTTCATTTCCCAGGTTGGTTGGGGGGCCGCGTGTATCTAGTATCTATCTACCGGAGACCCATAAGATTTTTTCAGCTGCAATTTAAAAGAATGCAACGCCCTAAAGCCTGGGAGAAGGCGGTCTGAATGATTAGCTGTCAAGAACCGATCCATCGTTGCTGCTTCACTCTATGAAGCTAGAATGTCTTTGTTGATTTAAGGGAGTATCAATAAATGATATCCAATAATATCTTTAAAAGGGGTAGATCTATAATCATTTGGATAATTGAATACACTGGGAACTTATTCTTAAAACGAGTGAATTGTATTTACGGTACGAAGTATTTCCCCCGCACTCCACAAATTGGAGGCTGTTCAGCGCGCTAAAACTGGCGTCACAATTTTTGCTTGCTACCTGGTATGCAAAATTCGAGCTCTCAGCCTCGTTTTACTAAATACAACATCAACACGCGACAGCATTCAATTGAACAAAACGGTCCGACATCATCCACGGAAACCCACCGCTAGGAACGCGATCTCTCAAAAGCATATATACTGAAATTGTAACGGTAATCTATAAGCAAGAGCCCTGCCCATCATGAGGCTTACGGCCGAGCTCCTCCAGAACTCTCCATCTTGGCTCAATGCGCTGAAGGAGCGCGAGCTCGAGCTTCGAGGTACGTCAGAAAAGAGCAGATACTACACACTTTTTGATCTAGAAGAGCAGAATTGATAGCGATGCCCTCGTCGGCTGTGAACAGGACATCGGATTCCCGCCATTGAGAATCTGGGTGTTGCAGGAGTAAGTCCTTTTGTTTTTCCCTTGTTAGGCTTGGTTATATGATGTGTAGCTACTAACAAGAATGTGTTGTGTAGCCCCAAGATGCCATAGATTTCGTCGACAATGATATTCAAATCCTAGGGAACTTCCCTTTATCTCCCCGAATACGCACCCTCCTGCTGCAGCGGAACCGCATTTCCTCCATACAGCCAACTCTCGCAAACTCGATCCCGAATCTTACCAACCTGCAGCTGGAGTCCAACAATCTGACCGAGTTGGCGGACTTAGATCCTCTGGGATCCTTCCCCCGACTCACACACCTCGTGCTACGAGACAACCCGGTTACGAAGAAGGAGGTAAGTTTAACCAGCCGCCTCACCGCTCCTCGAAGAGGAAATACAGCTATAGCAAATACTAAACACCATCATGCATAACAGCACTACCGCTACTGGGTCCTATGGCGCTGTCCCGCGGTCCGCTTCCTTGACTTTGAGAAGGTCAAACTGGCAGAGCGCCAGCAAGCCGCCACGCTCTTCGGCAGCGCAGAGGAGCCTACAGAGCTGGCGTCCAAGATCATGGGCATTAAATCCAAGGCATTCGACTCCTCACTGTCTTCTAATGGAGGGCCGTCTGGCGCACTGCCGACGCGCATGTCGCGCATAAAGCTCACGGAGAAGGAGAAGAAGAGACTGCAGGATATGATTAAGAAGGCGACGAGCTTGGATGAAATTACTAGGCTCGAGGCTATGCTGAGGGAGGGCAGGATGCCGCCAGGTGTGCATCTCAATGATGAGATGGAGGAATGAAGAACCAAGCCTGGGATGGTAGAGTGGAAGTTGAAGCCGGGCGAGGGATTTGGTAGTAGTGATGGTGGTGGTTAGGCGTACAGATGATTCTCTTCGTCATAAAATGAAGATTCCGGTATACCCAAACACAAGGCAATACTACTCCTTCATCTGAAAAATTCCAAATGCACATGCATACTATTGATTAACCCTGAACGCCTAAAAGCTGCTCCTTACACAGGATCAACTTCCCAATCGCGAAAACAAAATCCCTCCCTCGCATTCACGATGCTAGAGCATCAAGACTGACTACACCATCGGCTCCAAGTCCTGCCTACCCCCTAGCCAGTCATATGGACATCACCCTGTCCTCCCCGATTCGCCGCTCTGATCTCATCGTGTAGCTGATCCGTAGGATCCTCAGGGCCATCATCATCGCTCATAATCCGAGCACCACTAGCGCCCACAAAGCTGCCATTCAAGCTTGAGCGACTATTACTAGCCCTATGCTTCTTGCTTCCTCCTCCTCCTCCTCCATTCGTCGTCACCTCTCGCTGCGTCTCGCCCGGCCTGTCCGCCGGCGCGGCGCTGCTGCTCAGCTGCGCACGCGTAGCGGCTGCTTCGGCCTTGATGCGTCCGTAGTGCACCGTCTTGGGGATCACGTCCCCGAGGAACTCGAGGTTATCCTTGGCTGCGACGGCGGCAGCTAGGTCCTTGTACTGGATGTTGCGGCGGGGCTTGCGCTCCATGCGCGCCATGTTAAGGCCTGCGCTGGCTAGGTACTGGATGAACATCTCCTGTATACTGTGTTAAAAGTTGTTTGGGGGAGTGAGAGTGAGGCTAAGAGGAATAGGGTGAAGGCTCACGGTCGCAAGGGTGATGACGAATGCGGCGTTGTTGGAGCAGATGTTGATGTCTGGGTCTTGTGCTACTATCTTCTTGACCCGCGACACTGGATGGTTAATTGGGTTAGTTGATGGAAGCGCATAGTGAAGGAGGCATTCGAAGGATGGACTCACAGGGAAGCTGTGTCTGCCCAGTAACCTCCTTACGAGGCGGAATTGCAGTTGTGTTGTACGGCATTTTGATGGAATTATCCTAGGATGTTGGAAATTTCCAGCTGATTTGCAAGACAGGATAGTGATAGTTCGTAGCGCTGAGAGCTGGTGAGGTTGATAGCGCAAAAGGGTGAAAACTAAGTGAATGTTAGTCTATGTGAATACATGTAACTAGAGTGAGATGTATGTGCGGGATAGGATAATTATAGATGTATCCACAATGGGATTCACAAATTGGACCAATCGACCAAGTAGCCGTTCATAGAGTAAATTCTTGACTTGTAGGTAACGCTATATTTGGTCTTGAAGGGGGGTTCATCTGACCTTTCAGATCCTGAACTGGTAACGGCAGAATAAGCAACCTATAGTAGAGATTACAGTGGTTCCTTTTGAAAGATAAAACCTAGAGCAACTTTATTTGTGAGTTGGTGTGATGATTATTGTGGAATATGAGTTCTTCTTAAATTTTGGTAGGTAAGTTAACAGAACGCGTGAAGGGGTTGAAGGGACGCGATTCCCATTAAACCCTAGAAAGGTAGGCGGTGATCAGGTATGCTGAGCCGTGTGGAAATACGACAGTGGGATGTCCATAGGTATACTGTGTCGAGGCAGGGGGAGTGGCACTATATACTACACTAAAAGTCGAGTTATTAGGGGAGCCTCAAAGTATAGTAGACCATAAACAGAATACCCCACACCGTGCAAATCGCACGCCATATCCCCTTCTAACCTTATCGCCAAGTACTGGGCATCTCTTAACAGCGATAGACTGCGCCAGAATAGGTACATAAATAGCCCGAGTAGGGACCCCTGTCCAGGTTGCTTATCAGCCTCAAAGTCGCGATTACGTAGCAACAATTGGAGGGCAGCTAACTTGGCAGCTTGGTTTACCCTTTTACCACATGCATTCTATGTAATTCAACATTGAGCATCCATCAAATTCGTCACTCTATTTGTGCAAATCGCATCACGATTACTTGTATCTAGTACCTAGAATCCCCATAATTGAAAGAGTTGAGAATGATCACAATTCTATTTAAGACTAATGTCTTCGCGCACCACTTCCTTCTCCATAACCCGCCCTCAGCCATCCCGCCGACCATCTGTTAGCTCCAGGTTATCATTTGCAGTATCAACTGTCGAGCGAGGAGAGGGGGCGGGACGTAATGCGCCAGCAGAACAACAGATTGAGGAGGAGATCGCCGAGATCAAGAGATATGAGGTGCGCTCTTCCGCGCAGTCCCGGAACGCTGCTTGCGCCTCTCACTAACGCGTTACTAGGACTTCACTACAATAGGTATGCGCGCCGAACAATAACCGACTTCATCCTCTAGAAGAATAATACTAAACTGATGGCACAGATTGGGTACAAGATGCAGCACAAGAGAGATTGCGCCGGAAAGCCAGGCGTAGGAAAAATGCTGGTTCATTCGACCATGGCAAGGTGTCTTGGAGATACAAGCTGTGGGAGTCCTACGATGCCGCACAAGGATGGATTGTGGTGACCTTGATAGGCGCCGCCATCGGACTGAACGCTGCCTTCCTTAATATCGTCACCGAGTGGTTATCTGATATTAAGATGGGTTACTGCACAACTGCCTTCTACCTAAACGAGAACTTCTGTTGTTGGGGCGAGGACAATGGATGCGACCACTGGCATCGTTGGACCGGATTCGAACCTGCCAACTATGTGTTGTATATCATGTTTGCGGTAAGCTGGTATGTTATCACGTATGCTACCTTAAAACTAAACCCTCTAGACCCTCTTCGCCTTCACTTCGGCAATCCTCGTCAAGTCGTTCGCGCCATACGCTGCTGGCTCGGGTATTTCTGAGATCAAGTGCATCATTGCGGGGTTCGTTATGAAAGGCTTTCTAGGATTGTGGACCTTGATCATCAAATCCATAGCCTTACCCCTAGCTATCGCTTCCGGCCTCTCGGTCGGCAAGGAAGGACCCAGCGTCCATTATGCAGTATGTACAGGCAATGTTATCTCGAGGATGTTCGACAAGTACAAACGGAATGCGTCCAAGACCCGAGAGATTCTCAGTGCTTGCGCAGCAGCAGGTGTGGGAGTCGCATTTGGCAGTCCTATCGGGGGCGTCCTATTTTCTCTAGAGGAGATGTCGAGCTATTTCCCCCTGAAAACCATGTGGAGGAGCTACTTCTGCGCGCTCGTCGCAACAGCAGTCCTTGCGGCGATGAACCCTTTCAGGACAGGTCAACTTGTCATGTTTCAGGTCAAATACGACCGGTCCTGGCATTTCTTCGAAACCGTACCATATATATTCATTGGCATCTTCGGAGGCTTATACGGCGCGTTTGTGATTAAATGGAACCTACGAGCGCAAGCATTCCGAAAGAAATATCTAACAAAATGGGCCGTCCTTGAAGCCACCTTACTAGCCGCGGGAACAGCTATCATCTGCTATCCCAACGTCTTTCTTCGGATTGATATGACAGAGAGCATGGAAATCCTTTTTTTGGAATGCGAAGGAACCGAGGACTATCAAGGGCTCTGCGACAATGATAAGCGATGGGGAAACATCATCTCATTACTCCTTGCAACCATAATTCGCATCTTCCTAGTCATCATTTCGTATGGATGCAAAGTACCTGCAGGTATCTTTGTGCCGTCTATGGCTATAGGCGCATCCTTCGGTCGGACTGTTGGGATCATCATGCAGGCTATTTATCACGCTCATCCGGACAGCGCCTTTTTTGCTGCTTGCCAACCGGATGAACCATGCATCACTCCTGGGACATACGCTTTTCTCGGAGCCGCAGCTGCTCTAAGCGGTATTATGCATATCACAGTATCGGTCGTGGTCATTATGTTCGAGCTCACAGGTGCTCTGACTTACATCTTACCCACTATGATTGTCGTCGGTGTTACGAAAGCCGTGTCTGACCTATTTGGTAAAGGCGGCATCGCCGACCGGATGATTTGGTTCAGCGGGTTCCCGTTCCTTGACAACAAGGAGGAACACAATTTTGGTGTCCCAGTATCAGCGGTCATGACTCACGACGTAGTCGCCATACCCGTTCATGGCATGACACTGAAATCTATCGAAGATCTACTAAAGCAGCCCAAGTACCAAGGTTTCCCCATCGTGGAGGACCTATCGTCGAAGATTCTCGTCGGTTACATCGGCCGCACGGAATTACGTTACGCAATTGACCGTCTCCATCGTGATAGAGCGATCACCATCAGCCCCGACGCCAGGTGTAACTTCTCACCCCCTGCATTGAGCGCGGTAACGCCCATCACGCCCACCGTTACTGTTAGCAACGCAGACTACATGACGTCATCGGTAGATTTCAGTCGCTATGTAGACGCGACACCTGTGACGGTACACCCTCGGCTGCCGCTCGAGACGGTCATGGAGCTCTTCCGTAAGATTGGCCCGCGCGTCATTTTAATCGAGCACCACGGCAAGCTTTCCGGTCTAGTCACGGTTAAGGATTGCCTGAAGTACCAGTTCAAGGCAGAGGCAGCCGAGAACCCGCGCGATGACCGCGAGATCACGGAGAGCTACGAACGGCTCTGGGGAGTGATCAAGAGCGTAGCTGGATGGGTGTCGGGGAAGATCGCGAGTGTAAGCGGTGGACGTATAAGGCTTGGGGGAGCGGATGAGAGGAGAGGGAATGGCAATGCACAGATTATTATGGATGGCGATGAAGATGTAGCTGATGATGGGGTCGAGTTGGAGAATAGATAGATAGATAGATGATTTGGTATGGTAGTATTGGCAATTTCAGACACTTTGCACCAACAATTCATAACGTTGTCAATATGAGATCTGTATGTGAAGACATTATGCCCATGAGATTTAAGACTATAGATCAGAATGATGGGGGAATGAACTCGGTATTTTAAATCTCAGCCAACTTATCTAAAGTTACTTATGTGATAGAAAGCAGTCATTGCAGTTATTTAGGTAGAGTAGGATACCTGGGCTAGTACCTACCTATGTAGTAGTAGGTAGGTTACGGGAGTACGGCAGTGGTAGTTCCACCGGGCCGCAACGGTGGTGACCCCGTCTCAGTTTAGCTTGGGACAGAATAGCGGGGACTATCTTACTAAATGCGAATCATATTGTTTCCTTCACTGCAGGAACTGATTAATAAATGCCGGATGAATCTTGGAATTCATGCACGTAGGGCATCGGCATAGGTACAACACACATTACGCAACACGCTGGTGGAGTATGCAACCTGATTGCCCAGTCGCCAAGCAAAAAGGCCACGCATCTCGAAGGAGTTTCGGCGATAAGAAAACGATCACGTTCCTAAAAGAAGGGATTTATCAGATCCCACTGAAACATCTCGGCGAACCAGCGCATCCCCGTGGACAATTCCATTGGTCCTAGCTTTCCCAGCCGTCAGGCGCAACTTATCTTTGTACCTTTTGCCTTGCCTTACATGTACCTAAACCCCCATTACGACTACCGACGGATCCGGTCCCTTTAATCCACAATGGCCCGTCCCCGGAAAACTCAATCTTCTACTAATGTTACTTCTTCAACTACGTCTGCTTCCGCGTCCGCCTCTACTACCGCCTCCGTAAGAGCAAGGAAACGCACCGTTGCTGCTGCCAAGGAGACACAAGGCTCTAGTAAGGGGAATAACGGCGGTGGTCCGGCAGCGTCGGGAGACGGCACCAGCGAAGATTCTAGTACCATGCCTTCTTGGACGGTTAGAAACCGATGGATCGTATTCGCGGTTGCCAGTGGCGCTTGCGCTGCTTTTAACGGCGTCTTTGCGAAACTGTGAGTTTACTCCGTGGTTTCTATGTCTCCGTTTATATCCGGCGCTCCTAGTGCGGTCTGCTCTTATTCGTTTCTCATCTCACCTCAAGGCTGCAGTCACTTCTGTGGCTGAAACTTCTTGCCTGACATATACGCACATAAATAATCCCCGTAAAATATGTTCTCTATAAGATGACAAAAAACATACTATGAAACTTGACTTGGTCCGGGGCTAATTTAAAGTCGTTTCCTTTAGGACTACAAATGATCTGTCTACTCAAATAGCTCAGGGGATTTCAGGGTTTCTAGGGCTGACGGACCTAGAAAAATTTGTAGAAGTTGTTGTTCGCGCTGTAAGTCTTGTGTTGTCATTCGAATTATTAAGTGCTAACCCGTCTTTTCATGTAGGCTTTCTTTGGGTTGAATTTGGCCTTTAATGGAGTGGTGAGTCTAGTGCACCTCTCATATCTATCGCACCTTGATTGAATTTACGACAATCGGGATTGGGCTCGGCCCAAGGTTCCGAATCCCCCAATCTCTTACCATCAAATATGTTCATATTCAAGCTCCATCTATACTCATCATCTCTTGTTCTCCCCCTTTCCCCTTTAAGTTCCAATGAGCCACCCTAACACAACCTAAAATCACAGATGTGGTCTCTTTTCACACAGGCCCTTGCGAAGGGCAACTCAACGACGCAAGTCTCCATCATGAACACGTCCACGAACTTCATGATCACAGCGCTTCTGGGATTAATCATCTTCTCCGAGTCGCTGCCCCCACTATGGTGGGTTGGTGCCGCAATGCTAGTCGCGGGCAATGTCATCATTGGCCGGGGTAATAAGCAGGAGGAGGGCGACGAGACAGTTGGTGGCTCAGAAGAGCCCGAGTATCACGACGACGACGACGATGACGATCGCGATGCAGTGTCAGCAGCTGAGCTGGGCCGCGCGGTAGCACAGACCGAGGGCATTGTGCCAATAGAGAAGGATGATGAAGATGAGGATGAGGATGTGGCTTTGTTAGGGGATTTGAGCTGAGCTGTGCTTAGAAGGAGTGATGATGGAGTTGCTAGAGAAGACCTAGAATGTGGATAAACTCGTCTTTATACCCCTTTCTAAACTTGCTTAGAAGGACAGATACCCAACATCATGAAGATTCTATACAGGTTAGATACACTTGATAGAGATAGTCATCGCGTTTCGAACATACGATTTAACTTCCCTCGTGTGTATTTTGAAGTCCGAGATAGTGAGAGATCTTCGACTTACATGCCCGATATTCAAAATATTAATGATACATAGGTAGCTTACGGGTAAATATGTGGGACCCGTGTCTCCTTTAACCTAGAATCATTACAGAGAAGCATATCACCTACGCTTAGCTATATGGATCTACATATATCACGGGAAGTGAATGTCAAACAGAATGGAGAGGGAATAATCATTTAGGGTGCACATTGTACTGGTATTTGTGGGAGGATCAAGGAATACGTCAACCATTTTCTATTCATTAATAAATCAATGCATGATCCGGATTGCCAATGCAATGGTAGCACAATCTGAGTTTACCCATCCCGTGAAACGCCGTGAAAACCATCGTGATGCATTCCGCCACCAGATGCAAATGTCCCCAAAAACCGTCACAAAAGAAAAGTATAGCTACATGAGATTGGAATCTTATTAGACTTCGATGCATCAGAGGCGAATTCAGAATCTCAATAGAGTTTGTCGGTCCTGATTCATGTACAGATTACCATCCAAGTCGGGGCATTGTTGCAAGGGAAAGAAAAAGGGCATTGGCGGTCGACGGTCGAAATACGTGGACTAGTCGTCTTCGACACATTCCTAGACGCACAGCGTCTCACGACGTAAAGTGCAGTATTTTAGTGTCGTCACATCGGTTGGATGCTAATCGTGAGGAGAGAAATGACGGCGCGAGGTCCAAACCAAAAACTAACGTCCCTCTAGTATCATCTAGGCTCTTGGGTTCTTGATTCCGAGGAAGCCACGGGACGATCTCCTTGGAGATTTATTCAGCTCCCCCTCTAGGTGGCGTTGCTAGTCGGCTTCGCGGTGCAAGATACTATCTTGACCTTGTCGGCCGAGACAACCTGACCACCATTCTCCATCTTGAACGTCACGTTCTTGAGCTGGAAGGTCCAGACTTCGTCGCAAAATCGGTAGGTGTCCAGGCTCCCCTATAGAGTCGCGCAAAAGAGAGCGATTAGCTACCGTCTATGCGACGCCGTTTGCTAAAGTTATCAAAATGATATTCACCTTAAACGTCAAACGAGCCTTGACCTTCTCCTGCAACACCTCTGTTATAGCGCGGTCGAAGTTGGCCAGGATCTTCATGGCGAGCTGCGGGTCGATGCGGTGCTCGGTGATCAGATCATCGAGAGTATCGGTTAATGCGGTCCCGACGCTGTAATAGACATTGTGTCAACGGCTGATCTAGACCATGCGAATTAATAATGAATGGTGATGCTGTACCTGCTTCGTCGATACAGCTCGTAGAAGTTCTGCCCAGTAGCCGCCATCTTGATAATCTCTGCTGAGTGTTACTTGTATCGTGTCGCAGTATTATCGCGATGATGTAATGGGCAGTTTCCTGAACGTCCTGCTCGAAATAAGTTTACAGAAATAAGTTGTTGAAGGCGGCAAGATTGCGGCTGACGGAATGTTTGAGATAAGGTCTGATAGAGACTGGAACAACAGGGACGAGGATGACTCAGCAATAAGAGTGGGTTGGTACCGACTACATGTACGGTACCTACCGTATGCTAAACAACATTTGAACATGAAAGAATTGGGGAAACAAGGGTTTGCGGCTGTGCAACAAGTGGGTTGTGGCACAATGCAACTTTGGTAGTACATGTACTGGCTGATTGGGTACGTCTAGGCACGTACCTCTTTACACGAACCCTTGCTGATTGATGCTTTCGGCGAGTTCCACTTATCCACTTAACGCGTGATAGCGCAACTAATTCGCGTCGTCCGGGTCATCGATCGTCTCTGACGCGCTAACATTAATAAAATGGTGCTGTGAAATCATCACTCCCTCTGCTCGGCGTCGAGTTTTCTTTTTTTCACTGTAACTAGTCTCCAATTCACGTCATTTTTCTGTATAGAATTGCTTTTTTCGGGGTTCCAATCGCCTCATTTTTTGTCCTTGGGATGGCTTCTTCATCTTCCGACGTAGATTCCTTTGACTCATCCTCTCGCTTACCTACTAGTGCTCCCTCCTCGCCGCCTCGGATTGACGACGAAGACGACGTCAAAATGGGACTCACTTCCATTTTCACCGAGCAGCAAATGCTCACAGAAGAAAAGAAAGCCAAAGCCGAGAACACCAGAGCCGAAGCTAAGCGACTTGCCGCAAAGAGGAAGCGCAAGAAGGTTCAATTATCGCCGCAAGAACGGGCCCGGAAAGCCAAAGAACTCGACGAGCTTCTTCGGAAAAGTAAAATATTCAGTGACATTCTCACGCAGAAGACTAAAGCACTCGGTCGTGTCGGACGGGACTTCGATAACCAAGCACTGACGGACGCAGGGTTGGAGTTGAAGCAGCAACCCAAGATCATGAGTGGCGGTACTATGCGTGACTACCAATTGGAAGGTCTCACATGGATGTATGAGATATGTTTACAAGGTCTGAGTGGCATATTAGCTGACGAGATGGGTCTTGGTGAGTATTTGCCTGTTATGAATTACGCATGCATTACAAGCTGACTGAAAACTAGGCAAGACGATCCAGGTCATCTCTCTTGTCGCATTACTAAGGGAACAAGAGAATTACTTCGGACCCCATCTTATCATAGCGCCCTTGAGTACGTTATCGAATTGGCAGGACGAATTTCACAAGTGGACTCCGACCATCCCATTCGTATTGTACCATGGCACTCCCCAAGAACGACACGATATCTTCCGCAATAAGATCATGAGGAACTACCAAAAGGGCCGTCCCACTCAACGATTCCCCGTGGTGTGTACTAGCTACGAAATGGTTCTTAGGGATCACGTAAATCTCTCTAAAATTGACTGGGCCTTTATTGTAGTCGTAGGTACCTCCGCTCACGATCACATTTCAAGTGATTGACAGACCACAGGATGAAGGTCATCGCATGAAGAACTCCGACGCCAAGCTTTTCAGAGAGTTGCAACAATTCAAATCGGCAACACGTCTTCTCATAACTGGAACGCCTTTGCAAAATAATCTCAAGGAGTTATGGTCTCTTCTTCACTTCTTGATGCCGGAGACGTTCCTTGATTGGGAAGCTTTTGAAGTCTGGTTTGATTTTAGCGACTTGCAAGACGAAGAGGGAACAACTCAGTTTATTGAGGACAAACAGAGCCAAGATCTTGTTGCTAAGATCCATAAGGTCCTACAGCCTCTGCTACTTCGCAGGATCAAGGCAGACGTGGCCAATTACTTACCGAAAAAGCGAGAATACGTCCTATATGCTCCTATGACCAAAGAACAGACAGATCTCTATAATGTAATCAGCGACAAGAAGATCGACACCAGGACCTACTTGGAGAACAAGGTTGTCGAGCGCTTGACAGAGACACGCAATAGCCCCAACTCGAGAAAGTCGAGTCGTCAATCATCGCGTTCGAGTAGCGCGTACCCAAGTCAAGCACCGTCGCCCGTGACGAACAATGCGTTTGCGATGATGATGGGTAAGAAAGGAAGTTCGACATCGAAGTCTGCACCAAAGGGTAGTTCTCCCCCATCCCAGACTAAGGGGAGTAGTAAGAGAAAGGATCCACCTACGAGTGAGAAGTCGTCTCCGAAGAGTAGCAAGTCGAGCCGACAATCTACGCCAGCCAGCAGTAGTCGAGGTAGAGCACGCAAAGGTCGTGCTTCATACAAAATAGCAGACGACTCCGATGACGACAAGCTGGATGATGACGAATTCGAGGCGAAATTGGCTGCTGAACTTGCTGCCAAAGCAGAGGAATCGGATGAGGACCTCCGAGATGAAGAGGAGATTGAGCGCGCTGCTACGCTCGACCTTGCTAGTAAGTCAACATGACATGTGTAATCTCAATTGCTGCTCTAACGCATGGTAGAACTTCAAATCGCCGATAAGAAACTTGGCAACCCTCTCATGCAATTGAGATTAGTGTGCAATAGTCCCCACAACTTCTACAACCCGTGGGCATTCGACGACAAGGTTCCGGTTGACGAAAGCATAGTGACGGCCTCTGGCAAGATGCTTCTGTTGGACAGATTGCTTCCGGAGCTATTTAAACGCGACCACAAAGTTTTAATATTCTCTCAGTTCAAAACCCAATTGGATATCCTGCATGACTACTGTGCTGAACTGCGTGGATGGAATGTGTGTCGCATTGACGGAGGCGTTTCTCAGGAAGACAGGAGACAGCAGATTAAGGAGTTCAATGAAAATCCCGATTTCAAGATATTCTTGTTATCGACAAGGGCCGGGGGCCAAGGTATCAATCTTGCGAGCGCGGACACCGTGATTCTCTTCGATAGGTAAGTCTAACCTAGCCCGCTGATTTATGCAAGGGGTGTGCTAATGCGTGCGGATTAGCGACTGGAACCCCCAACAAGATCTGCAGGCACAGGACCGATGCCATCGGATCGGTCAAACGCGCCCCGTTATTGTTTACCGATTAGCCACGAAGGGAACCGTTGAGGAAGAATTGCTTCTTAGCGCCGACGCGAAGCGTAGGCTGGAGAAGCTTGTCATCAAGAAAGGGGGGTTCAGAACTATGGGTCAAAAGCTTGATAACAATGAGACCCTAGACAAGGAGATTCTTCAATCCCTGTTGTTAAAGGATGGCGAAGTGTATCAGCACTCGGGAGGAGATAGGATTCTGAGTGACGAGGATATCGAAGTCCTGTGTGATCGGTATGACCACCCATTTCATTTTCGTGTAATATTGAAAGTCGTTTTCTTACTAACGCACCATGAAGGAGTGACGAAGCTTTTGAGCAAGCAGCTAGGGGTGCCGGCAATGCGGCTGGTTTCCAAGTCGTCGAAACTGCTGCCGATGGTATTACTCAGATGAAAGGAGAATAATTGTAATCTGGATTTAAAAAAGAATTGTATTAGTGTCAGGGAGCAACGGCGTTGATTATCGGCTCTGCGGCATTGGGTCGGATGGCTTTCGGCGCATCTGTACTTTAATGTACAATATTTGGCACGCACGGCATGGTCAAAAATTCACCTGTACAATTACTAATAAGGACTTCAATTATCGAAGCCATCCATCATTTATCGTGTCCCCACATTGATGTGTCCATAGCCGCCTAAGAAGCTCTCAACCATCGATATCAATACTTCGCTGAAGATAAACCTAGGGGATATCCGACGATATTGATCGCTCGGCGGATGAGTGCCGATTAATCTAGCACAGGTAGGGATGGGCCGCTTTTTCGGGCTTAAAGGGCTTGCGCCATGCCAGGGCTATATGACGCAGCGGCTGTTCGTTGCTCTGTATTTATCAGCGGGGCATGTTGCCTTATCTCTTAGGATCTGGCGCTGTATAACGTCGCAACATGGTACGATGATGCGAATAAAAAGCATATGCTGCGAGCCTTACGTATATAGGTAGGTAGGTAGGTACTTAATATTCAAGCCCCTGTGAGTACCTGGCAAACAATAAGGTATCCCCTCAGTTGCATTGTGAGGGGGTTTGCTAGCAGTGCCACTTTATTGATTATCGATTTCATAGCTCCCATTCCACTGGAGTCGCATATTTGTCTCATAAACTTCCGACCGTCATAGAACAAAGGAGATTAGATTATACAAACCCTTTTCTCATGGACGGAAACAAGATCGACAAGGCTGTATAGGTAACGTGGAAGCTCTCCCTACGTCGTACACTCGGTATCTCGGGAGAAAACTAGATCTGGTCGCACCGCAGTACCAGCAGCAATGGCCCCTGCAGAGGAGACCGGAGGGGGAGAGCTCGGTGCTCTAAGTAACGACATCCTCCTGGTCTATCTTCCTCTGCCAGAGAAGCCGGAATGCGCGGAAAGACTTACCGGGAAATTTAAAGGGCTTCAAGTACGATGGGTCAGTGCATTGCAACCAGGCCGTCCTCTTGTAAACGCAGAAGAGCTACAGCCCGATGTATGGGATGGTGTCACCTTGCTCTCGACGTATATGCCGCCACCGGCGGAGCTCCTCCCCAAACTCCGCTTTGTGCAACTCCCATCTGCCGGCGTAGATCGGTGGCCGGGGCATGCCAAGTATGAGGACAAGGACGTCATTTTCTGCACCTCGAACGGTGTTCATGCGTAGGTCGGCATTTCCTACTAATAACACGAGAATACCAGGGAATATCAGGGAAATCCCTCCGGAAATCCCTGCAGCATCTATGCACGTAGAGGTATGGGCTAATACTTCGTAAAGACCGCAGATCGCAGAATGGGTCATCGGCGCATGGCTCCAACATCAACACAAGTTCCTGCACTATGCCGAGCATATGAAGACGGGTTTTTGGGAGTCACCCTTTGGAGCGGACGTCCAGGATTCAACTGGAAAGCGGGTGTGAGTTTGGTTTATCAGCCCCTCGCGTTGAAGAGTGTGTGATCCGATCCTAATCCTGCTGCAGAGGCATCTTAGGTTATGGTGCAATTGGAAGGCAAACGGCACGGTTAGCCAGCGCCTTGGGCATGGAAGTCTACGCTTACACACGTACCGAACGACCTACCCCAGCGTCGCGCGTAGATGACAGCTATTGCGTGCCAGGAACCGGCGACCCCGGCGGTCTTCTCCCGGCTAAGTGGTTCCACGGCACGGCCCGGGAAGACGTCAACAACTTCCTAGCTCAGGATCTGGACCTGCTGGTCATCAGCCTGCCGCTCACGTCAGAAACGAGGCACATCATCTCAGCTGAGCAGTTCGAGATTCTTGGCAAGAAGAAGACCTTCATCGCGAACATCGCGCGGGGTGGCCACATTGAACAGGACGCTCTGATCAAGGCTCTCGAGACGGGGCAAATCAGAGGAGCCGCGTTGGACGTTACCGATCCCGAACCCCTTCCCAGTGATCACCCGCTGTGGAAGGCTCCAAACTTGCTCATCACGCCGCATGTCAGTTGGAAGACGGACTTGCTTTGGGATAGATTGTTGGATATCTTGGAGCTTAATCTAGAGAAGCTGGCTACCGGACAGCCGCTTATTAACGTGGTGAATCGCCAGCTGCACTACTAATAAAAGATGGTGCACGGGTGCACCCTAGATGGCAGAGAGCTGGTCAGCTTGGGCTGCTGAATCCTCAGCTTACACTAGAAACGGACATGAAGCAACGAATAGAAGGCTAAATAAACTCTTCCTGTGCCACGTGGGTGCGCCGGTGTATTCTCGTAGGAAAACATCCGGTTGGGCATCTAACAATAGTATGTGATCTATGTCGAATGTAGGTACAATTAACGGGACTAAGCGACCGTCGAGGATATCCAATTGACAATGACTTTCTGACACCTTCAATATTAGTCTAGCCTTGGCTATCAGATAGCTAGGTGCATCTAGGTACCTAAGGCAATAGTTCCCCGTTTCTGGGAAAAATCCACTTTGTCGTCATCATCGTCAACGTGACTCAACATACTAGAGCCCACGGAAGTGAAGTTGTGTCACGATTAACATCTCTCTGTTATACAGCCTTAGTTCTGTAACACAGCTGTTGCACCCGAAAGAGGTTAAATGGATGCAGATCCATTCTCCGAGAGTTGTTTGCGCCACGGGATAAAGTAAGCGATGTCGAATTAGTCACTAGGTCGTAAATACAGGGCTGTCGTTGCGCGAAGGCCAAGATAACCAAGCCCGGACGTCCGGCGCGGGTTGTTCAATAGACCACAACGCCACGCCGGCGCGCTCAGCACTAGACATACACTAGCCGCAACCAGGCCGCAGCTCCTAGGACGATAGTCCTCGGTTCACAGCATATGGTACATGTTTTGTCCAACTATGGATACAAACATCGCGATGCGTCGAAGCTTCGCTCCTTGATGGGAAAGTCCGGGGGTTGTTGCTTTTTTGCATCCCACTTGGGTACCTAGCTTAGGTACTCCTGCACCATTCCGGAGTCTACTATGTCATAAACGAGGACTTTCAAATTCGGCCGTAGGGATAGACGTGACGTGAGACTAGGTCAGATCTGAGCGCGCAACCTTAAGATAGTAGAAGCTGATCCTTTTAGCAGGGAGGAAACATTTCATTCACACGGACGTTTGAACTAGATAAGATGGCTTGCCCTTCCTGTCTAATCGCGGACAGAGGCGTCCATTGCGCATGTAGCTGCTTGCTGAATAACACCCGACTGCGAGTGGTTTGGCTGTTCTGGGGTCCACAAGACACAGTCTACGCGAGAGCAATCTAGAAGCCATGTCAGAAAGCGAGCTGCCAGATATCATCCCCGGTACCGATATCATCTTCACGGACCGGGAGGGCAGCGATAATGGGACCCCAAGCGAGGTCGTGCTCATCCCACAACCGACCTCGAGTCCAGATGATCCCCTCGTATGTCATGGCTTTCGCATACCTGTCTCCCACCAGCGACGATGAACCGACTAACACAGCCCATAGAATTTCAGCGTAAAATGGAAGGCCACCATCATTTTCAACCAGTTCGTCTTCGTCTTCGTCAGCATCTTGACGCCCATGGCCATCTCACCCTTATCGCTCATATTCGAAGCCGAGTTCGACAAGACGCTTCCTCAGGTCAATATGCTATTCGGTGCAGCGGCCATCACTCTGGGTTATGCTAACTTCCTCATTGTGCCGGCCGCTAATATGTGGGGGCGGCGTCCCGTTGTCTTGGTCTGCGGTATCATCTGCATCCTGGCGAATATTTGGCAGGCGCTTGTTACCAGCTACCCGAGTTTCCTAGGTGCTCGAGTTATATCGGGGATAGGAGCTGCTGCGAATGAGAGTATTATGCCTATGGTTGTTGCTGATCTGCTTTTCCAACACCAGAGAGGAAGTAGTATGGCATTGTATTTGTGAGTAGAAATAGTCATCTATGTGGTTTGCGAAAAGGGGTATACTCATCATTCCGTTTCAGCTGGGCATATTTCCTGGGTCTGTTCATTGGACCTATCATCTCAGGTGCTATCGCTTCCCAGATTTCATGGAGGTGGTTCGTAAGTACTCGATCTTATCTTTCATCTCACGTATCCTTGACCTCAAATACCTTACTAACACCAACTTCACAGTTTTGGGTCTGCACTATCTTGCAAGGAGTAAGTTTCCCATTCTCACTCACGATCTATGAATAAGAGTTAACACTTCGGCCAAGGCAAGCTTCATCTTCCTCCTAGTCGCCCATCCAGAAACCAAGTACGACCGCCCAGTACCCAAAGTTCCAGACAGCAGAAACGCGACCGTAATGAACTTTAGAATCCCCACAGCCGCAGAGAAGAACGAGGGTGTTACAGTCTCAAGCTCCAGCTCCGAAGCCCAACTACCCCAACTTCACCCGATACTCCTCACAACAGCACACCACCAAACCAATGGCGCCCCTTCACGCGGACAATTCTCCCTACTTCCCATGCGTAAGAGGCCACAGCTCGGAAACGGGTACGGCCACAGCCGGAGCTTCGTCGCGGTACTCATCCGGGACGTGGTCTCGCCCGTCAAGATCCTCTTCTGCTACCCCATCGTCCTCTGGGCGTCGCTATCGATGGGTTTCGCAGCCAACTCCCTCCTCGCGCTTAACCTAACCTCGGCACAAGTTTTCGGCGCGCCGCCTTACCTGTTCACGGCGGACCAGATCGGGTTTGTGAACTTTGCGTTCGTCGTAGGAGCCGGCGCCGCGCTTGTCACGGCGGGCCCGCTGTCGGATCGGATCGCGCTGAGGCGCGCGAGGGCTAATGGCGGGGTTCTTGAGGCCGAGATGCGGTTGCCGGCTTTGATACCGTATGTCGGGGCGAATGTTGCGGGTATGGTTGTCGTGGCCGTCGGGTGCCAGCGGTCCTGGCCCTGGGAGGTGATTGTGATTGTGGGCTACACGCTTGTCGGGTTGCAGGTCGTGGGCATACCGGCGATTTCTATTGCGTATGCTGTCGATAGTGTGAGTACCACCTCTCATTACCTTTTATTCCTATTTGAAACTAAGGGCTTACTCGTATATAGTACAAGACGCTTCCCGGTGAGATCATGATCGCCGCCACCATCGTGAAGAACACATTCGGTGTAAGTGGCTACACTCATTTCCCATTTTCCTTTCTTTATTCCGTAATCTAGATCCTAATCTAAAGATAGTTCGGCATGATATTCTACTTCAACGACTGGGCCGCACGGTCCGGTTACATCAAGCCTATTCTTATGATGATGGCTCTCACAGTCGGCTCTTCTCTGCTCGGACTATGCGCCTTTACCGTCTACGGGAAGCAGTTCCGCCGCTGGACCAAAGACTCGAAGTTACACTCTCTATGAACGGGAGTGGAGCAATATTTCTTTCCATATAGCTATACCCGGGAGTCGCGGCACAATCTTACCCTAAAGCTCTTCCTAATCCACCCCCTTTAATTTTATTTTAGTTTAAGTCGTTAGTAGAATTGGGGCAATTGAAACAACCGCAGCACTGCTAGAAGCATGCGAATAAAATAATATGTTCGTAATTATGTATGCAATGATCCAATTTCAAACTATATACTATATCCAATATACAAAACGCGCGCTATGTACCTAAGATATATACAAGAATTGAAAGATATGTACGATTGCCAGAGGTTGATATGGACACGACGGTTCGCCCCTCCGACGGCAGCGCATCCGTCATTATTCGTCAATCATTAAATTGCCTCCCACGCTAAGAAACTGCGAAGTCCGCATTGACAGAGTCAAGGGCTAGAATAGTGCGTCGAAGTCTCTTAGAAAGAGATCGATTGCCCGTTAATAGTCAGCTCGGCGCTGTACATCTGTCTAGCCGCA
The DNA here is from genome assembly GCA_002120305.1 of Hypoxylon sp. CO27-5. Lineage (NCBI taxonomy): Eukaryota > Fungi > Ascomycota > Sordariomycetes > Xylariales > Hypoxylaceae > Hypoxylon > Hypoxylon sp. CO27-5. Next base: position 177,313 of record KZ112442.1, on the reverse strand, counting down.
TTAGGCTGGTTCGGGTTCAGTCGGCCGTGGAACACGACACTCTTGCCGTTGGGATCGATGTCCAGACCACCCGGTCCATAAATACCCCTGTTATCGACGGTGCGGATAAGGATGCCGCGGTTAGTATAGCTGCCGTCAATGGTGCTCGAGAAGGCATATTCTATATCGTAGTCGTCGCTCGAGTAGCAGTGCGCGCTGTAGAACAGCACATAGTTGCCATCGGCGATCTTGTACAGCGACGGCGCCTCGACCACGCCATCGTTGGACGCGCCCCAATTATCAAGGATTGTCTTAGGGCTGTCTAGGAGAGTGAGAGCGTCACGTGCCATACGCTGGATCTTGATCGGCGTGGGCTTGTAGGATCCCGATGGCGTGCCGCCTTGGCACGTCGTGGCGCCGCCGAGGCTGTTGCCGTCGACTTTCCACATGATCCATCGGTTTGTGCCGTCGTCGTAGCCCGCAGGGTCAATAACACCGCCATTAGCGCCGTCGCAGATCAGGGGCTGGCTCTGCGGCGTAAAGGGGCCAAGCGCCGTGGTTGAGGTCGCGGCGCCGATGCAGTGGGTGCCGCCGTTTTGCTTGGCGGTGTAGTACATCACGTATACACCGGCGTCCTAAGGTGGTTCTGTTAGACTTCCATCTTTGATATTCACGATAACGCAAGAATACTACTTACGTTCTTCTGCACATCCGGCGCCCAGATGCCCTGATCATTAGGGTCGACCCAAGACCCAGGGTTTGGCAGAGCGTCGTTGCCCGTGAGGGTCCAAGACCACGTATCGGTCGAAGTGGCCACGGGGATTTTCTTGCCGTTGGACGATGTTGCGTAGGCTTTCCACGAGCCGTCACCCCAAATTAAGCTAGGGTCAGGGAAATCGACTCCCATGAATGGACCTGCCAGACGACGGCCCTGAAGGCCACCGCCATTGGCCATATCGATCTTGGTTATGTTGGCCAGACCGAGAGTTGGCAATTCTTCAGCTCGGGGAGCATTCTGTTTGGACGGAAGTCCTGCGACTAGGCCGGCACCTAGGGAAAGGAGAAGGCTCTTCATGATGGCTGCTGGTCAAGACAAACGAATCTGAGCTGTTTGGAGGCTGAAGCTGTGTGAGTGCACGCTGGCAGACGGATTTCTCTTCTTTGGAGTCCATGATCAGAGGTCTTTATAGAGCTCACGATTGATTCTATCCGGCATTATTCGGGCCTTCTTAACATTCCTATCTCTATGGTATAATTTCCACTGCGGGCGGTTTCGATGAAGTTGAAACAGAGACTTCGGACGTTCGCACCAATAGAGGACCACCACGCCGCGTTTCTTCGGAGGTATTGACATGGTTGTAGGAGTTGGGAAACGCCGCATTAGGCAGGACAAGGGAGTAGGATGTGCCGAAGCTGCCATGTTCTTAATGCTCCGTTGTATCCAATGAAATACCTTACGATCCAATGAGATCCGCAATCATTCGAGAGCTTAGGTAGCTTAGGTAACAATGGTGGTGTTCGATGGTGCGGTTCCAAAGGGGTTGCATAGCACGCTCGTGACGCACCGGCGCCTGAGGCCCTGCCACTATAGCTCACTTGCTAAGCTTCTCGGTGCCAACCCCAAACTGACCCCTGTATTCCAAGTTCTGGCCGCATGCGACAACGTTACATGAATTTGCACGTGTTGAATACATCTTCTGTTTTTGTTGATAGATCACGATAGAAACTTAGCTATACCTGCCTAATGTGATAATGTTGATAATTCTTTTAGGGACTTTTTGATTCTTTTGAATCCTTCGATTCTTGTCACGATTTGGCATATCCACGATAGTGATTATTGCGGGTATCTCGGCATCGCGTTAGGGCAGCTGATCGTCGGAGGAAATCTCCATAATTCCGGCGTGGCCACATGGATTGCAGCACCAAAGTCGTTAATGATTTTCTATGATCAACACTTTGATGTTTAGGATCCTTGGATTTCTAGATTAGATTGTGAGCTTAATTTGACAACATTAACAGATGGATAGAGAATACTACAATGCAAGTTTGCGAAGTAGTAGCATTACTTTATTTCTGTCAATGTTTCAGAAAATAAGTTAAATTCATCTCATCTTGAGTAAGGGGGGGGGGGGGTTGCATGCCAAGCAGGTACGGGACTTTAATCGATGCATAATTGATTGAGACCAGACCATCTAGCACACCATGCACCTCCACGAACCACGAACAACCCACGCCGAGCGGCCCGGAGTCCAAGTCCAGGTCCAGACTAGGCATGTAGTGTATGCGACCGTAGATGTACCGACGATCCATTGATGGAGTCCAATGGAATCATCCGAAATGTTGACGATGTTGGGGTCTGCGTGGTTATCACGTTGCTAGAAGAGTCCACGTGTGTTAAATGCGGAGAAGAAGCCTCAACGCTTGCCGTCTTCTAACATCCCTCAAAGGCCCGAAGCGAGCTATCCTCAGCCCTGTTAATATTAATTCAGCCCAACCGAGGAAACTTAATTCAAACTAGTCTCTTGGAAAATCGTCAGAATCGGTTCATTCAGTTTTGTTGATGGCTTCATTTATTTTACTAATAGTCGTTTCTCCACCAATGGCTCAAGGAAGGATCCTAAGCCAGCAGTCATCGCCTACTTCTTCCTCTGCAACAAGCAATGCCGTCCCCATTTTCTTCTAAACTTCTCGGGGACGAAGCTCCAATCCGGTACCCAGAGTACCCTTGCAAGAAGATGCGTGTTGGCCGCGTCAAGGAACGCCTCGCATTTGACAATCTCCCAATTCTCCTCGTCGGCAATATAATCCGGTTCGTTTAGCGGTAGAGGGTCATTATGCTCTGGATACTGCGTGTCGACTAAGAACGAGCATTGTCTGATATCCACATACTTGCCCATATCCTCTTCGTTACGATCGTTCATGCCCTTCGTTGGCAGCCACGTACCGCTCCAGAAGCCGAAGCCCGTTCGTGCCTCAGAGAATTCCCCGGGCAATAACCCACGGAACTCTGAACGAATGAATTTGGCATGCATATCGCGAGGTAGAAAGTACGAGCTAGGGAAGCGGTACCACTCCTTGCCATAACATACGTGGTCCCCACGTCCACCTAAACCTTGCTCGCGAAATACACCAGCTCCAAGTGGTTGGTAGATTTTCAAAGGTGCAGAGTAGCCAGTGATTATTCCAATAATACGAGCTAAACCTAGGTCGAAAGACAGTAATAAGACGCCCATAACGACAAGAAGCTTTAAGCGTGCTGGAATCTTTCCGATAAGAGTTTTCGGATCAGAGTTTCCGAAGGCTGATAGGATAATATGGAATCCCAACGCGGCGTTTAATGCGATAAATGGATACATGGGATACATGAACCTCTCCTCTTTGTGCGGTTGGATAGAGAAAATGCCAAGCCACATGTAAAAGGGGGAGAGGAATACAATAGTACGTATCCCTGACTGAAAACCATGCTGCTTCGTGGAGACGGCCTTTTGTATGAGGAATAGTGGTAGGGAGAGCAAAGCTAGAACGAACCAGATATTGAAGTTGATTACCAAATTTCGGAAATAGAAGGTCCACGGTTCTGTCCCATAAAGGTTCGGGCCCCCAGTCGAGGAAAAGATGTTGTACTTGACAATGTTCCACGAGACTACTTCGACCTTTTTATAGAAAAAGGTGTTGATAGCTGTATCGCCAGCCTGCGCCTGGTTAGACCTGAACATATAAAATTGAGGAAGTGGAGTAACCGACAAGTAGTAGTAAAGCAGCAATGACGCCTCTGCCAATTCGAAGAAGTGAGTCGTAGAAACGTTCGCGATCCTGAAGCATGGCAAGGATGGTGAAAATGCCCTCTTCCATTAAGAAAGGGGCACACAGGGCTGAAGCAAAAGGCCATCCCAGAATTCCGCCAACAGCAAACCACCAGATACCCCACGAGGTCTTGAGTCCTCCTCTCCAGTTCATGAATGCTGCAGCGCCGAGCAGAGATGTGTACATGGCGAAGCTAGATGGTAGATAGGCGGTACTTGCATGGAAGTTCCCGGGTGACATGACAGTCGCCATGAGAAAGAAGAGGCCTATTCGAGGATTCAGGGTGAAGCTGATGACGCGAAATAGTAGGACTTGACATAACGAACAGATGAATGCCAAGACGTATCGGATAAAATAGAACTCAGCAACCTGTAGAAGTGAGAATAGAGTCATTTAAGAGTTGAACATTATTAACATTATATACCTTCGTAGATTGAGGTAACAATCTCCTAAAGTTCCCAACTATAGCATGCAATCCGATGTAGGACCAACTACGGATAGCATAATCTGGTGAGTATTCCCATGTCTGCAACCCGTAGCCATGAGATAGATAATGAGTTGGCTCCCAGTAATTGAAAGTCTCGTCGCAATCCTGGATTGGTGCGTATAACGCAGATAGAAAGTTGGCAATCAGAAATACATAGAATGCCTTGATGGGTTCAATCATGAACGGCGATGGACCTCTATGCTAGTTCGTTAGCGTGTTGTAGCTCTTTTTATAAAATTCACCTGGACATTCACATACTTCTTCTTAGCATGTTGTGCGGCTGGATGAACAAACTGCTCCCGGTGTTGAGAGCTCGTAGGAGCCATATTCACGGAATCAATGCATACGGTGTTAATACAAGTTAAGAGTCAGAATGCCACCTGGCGGCGTTGCGCGAGAAGAGAAAGCTTTTAGCACGATTTGCGTGTCCCCCAAATGTTGAAAGCTGAGAAGCTGAAAACCCAATAAAATGACGTTGTGGCCACTGGAGCTGGGGTCGGTCCCTGCCGCCGGGTAAATATTGGTACAAGGGTACCCATGTACCGCACGCCGATTGGCTGATTAAATCCATTCGACGCTAAGATATTCCGTGTCCACTTTATTTTTCTAGAATTCAAAGTCCCTGCAGAAAGCTTCGGCGATTTCAATTCATGCAGTTTTCATCCAAAGCCATCTATCAAGCAAGATTGGCTGCGTCACCGAGATCGTATCGCAACAAGTTTCAGCGCACTATCGCGACTCGTCGTTACTCACTTTTCTACCTAAACACATTGTTCCATAACTGCAAAGATCGCGACTTCAAAGCAATAATTGCGACGTCTTCTCATTCTGGTAAGCCGATTTTGACTGTTACTATCTTATTACTGCCCCCTTTTTTTGATTCATCACAATTGCTGAAATGGATATTCACTAACTTGATTATAGTTCTTACAACATGTCTGGACAGTTTGAAATCCCTGGTCTGGGATCCTCATCCAGGCCAGGCTCTTCTCACACTCCTCCAAAGCCTCATGATGAAGCTCAACCTGTAACTTCTCAGCCTTCCACGGAGATGGAAATTGATACAGCTGCTCCATCGGAAGCATTAACAATCTCCAAGAACGACGAGACAGAGAAGAAGCAGTCAGAGAATACTGATGTTGCAGTCACTGATGCAGCAGGCAGCCCTCCTTCTTTAACCTCAGCGCTGGAGGCTATGCTAGGCGGTCTAGACACTCCGCAAGAATCAAGTGCAACATCTACACAGCCCAATGGTATAGGACAGAATGGGGAGTCTCACGAGCAACGTGAGCAAAATGGGCAAGAAGAACCAGAGCAAGAGCAAGGACAGGGAGACCCTGAGTGGGAAGAGGATTCATCTCCTTATGAATCATCCTCCGATTCAAGCAGCTCAGATGATTCAGACGACGAAGAGTCCGAAGACGGGAAGAATTACAAATTACTTGGTCCTGAAGAAACAGCTCGCCTTCTTATGGAGATGGAGGGTGGTTCAGACGACGAGGGAGAAGGAAAGGCGAAAGGAGCCAACTCTGGTGCTCAAGTCCGAACTAAAAATGAGCTCCCCGAAGAAGTAGTACCTAAGCCAGATGTTGTTATTACTCCCGAGATGGCCATAACGGAGCTTGGTGTGGTTGAACACATTGTGGAGAACACGGTGGTTATCAAAGCCATTACGACTGGCGAGTACCAAGTGTTAGACACTGGCTCGGTGCTATGCAATGAAGATCGGACCGTAATCGCGGCCGTTGCGGATCTTATCGGCAACGTTAGACAACCACGTTATACGGCAAGATTTACGAACGGGGAGGAGATCGAGTCATTCGGTCTAAAACTAGGAGCTAAGGTGTTCTATCCGCCCTCACACGCAACATACGTTTTCACACAAGCACTCCGAGAGCAGAAGGGTACGGATGCAAGTAACTGGCACGACGAAGAAGCTGGTGATGACGAGATGGAGTTCTCCGATGATGAAAAAGAAGCGGAGTATAAGAAGCAATTGAAAGCCAAAAAGAAGGGCAACCGTGGTGGCAAGGGTGGTGCCGGAGGACGTGGAGGCTATTCTGAAACACCATCCTTCCCCGCAGCAGGCGGTTTACAGTACGATGACGGTGATGATGATGGTCCTTATCGAAAGCTAGCTAGACCATCGAGCTTTGCGCAGAGTCAACAGGCTCCTTTGGAGTCAGGCTACACGAATAGCTATGCGAATAGTCACGGCTCGTCCCGAGGCGGCCGAGGTAGAGGCCAAAGAGGTTACGGTTACGGCCGTGGAGGACGTGGCAATCGTGGAGACTCGCGAGGTGGTCATTCTCTACCACCCCGACCACCAAGAGGACAGGACTATCAGCCACAGTCTCACCAATACAACTATCCTCCAGGTCCACCACCTCCTGTGGCTAACGCAACATATCCTCCACCTCCCCCACAATTCTACGGCGCTCCAAATGGCACTCAACAGCCTAACGCTCAGTTCCCTTTTCAATGGCCACAGAATTGGCCACAGAATCTTCCACAAGGCTTTGTTCCGCCCCCGCCGCCTCAGTTCACTGGACAGCAAGCCGGGTCAAACCCCTTCTTTAACCCCGGATTATTTGCCGCTCTACAGAATCAGCTACAAGGACAACCTGGTCAACAAAATAGCCAATGGCCTGGACATGGCGGTGCTGGATAGGCTCCCAACGCTATGACCGGCAATATGGGCTTCTTTCCCTTTGGATGGAATGGACTCCTCCCATTTCGTCCCGCTTTCTCAGGACTGGGTATGCCGGCTTATCCCAACCAGCATACCTCCAACATTACTCCACATGGGCTGCCGTCTACGGATCAATCTTCCAGCCAACCTTCTCGCCAATCTGGCGAGAGAAACGCGGTGAAAGAAGAGCCTGACGCATGAAACCCTTGTAAGAGGGCTTGAAGTTTAAGGGGAAGAAAAAGAAAAAAAAACAAGAATCTTCCTAAGGGAGCCTACGTCTGCCGAGTCTGTAGGCTACTTCGCTTGCCGAAGCAATTCTTGTGTAAGATGTGCCTCATCCACAAGTTCTAAGGGTCCTCCGGCGTGTATATTAATATTTAGAATGGTACAGGGAAAAGGGGATAATTTTGGCCTTATAGGTCGTACGTCTCTAGGGATATAGGAAATTCCAATAATCACTGTTGCCATAAACTGGCCTTCGCTAATTTGTGCGCTGCCAAACATCTCTTACGTGATTAAAACTCTTAACCGAGTTGATCTTTTTACCACTTTCCAAATGCCCAGAGCTGCTGGCAACAGTATGTAGGTATCCATAAGTTCAAAACGGGGTTTCGGCTTTTAACAATCTTACTTCATGTTCGCTTTCCAAGTCATTACGTACTTGTGATGCCAAACATGTCCATGTATCAGGGACCCACTAAACCGTGCCATTACCGTATTCGGGTGCCGTCATGGCCACCGATTTCACCGTAGACTAAGGTGGCGTCGGTACCGGACAGGATTTAAAACCCGAGCGGCCTATCCAGCCTCTCTATTGCGGAACCATGCGGGAACTGCCGTCGGTGGGCACCAATAAGCTAGAGCTAAAAAGCCCGGCTGCTTTTCTGGCTTCACGCATTGTAACGTCTTTCAGCATATAGATCATGCACACAATGGGCCAAAACCTGTAATGATGCAACGGAGACGTTGCGGGATCTCGGAGAGCTGTTGTCGTGGTTAACCTCTAGGTTAGGCTATCTCGAAAAAGTATGGGGAAGCGGGTGTCCACTCCAGTCTCTGAAGCGGATAATGCCGTTTGTGATGCATAAGAATTCGTGATATATATGTGATATAATTCAATGTTAGAGCAGCTACCCTTTGAAGCCCCTCCCTTCACAGCTATACAATACTACTTTATTTTATGAATATACTGACGATGCTTTTTCTTCTCGTAATCCTCGTGGGCTGTGTCTCGGCTCTCCAACTTCTGCTCCAACTCTTCAGACATGTAACATCACCACTGAGATCCGTCCCCGGGCCTTTCCTCGCTCGATTCACGGATCTATGGTATCTCTGGAAGGTGAAGCAAGGCTCATTCGAGAAAGTGAACAAGCAACTTCACGAAAAATACGGTTCGTCAACTCCCCACCCTTAAGAAAACACAAGTGTAATAACCACAAACTCAGGCCCGGTGGTTCGCTATGGGCCAAATCGCTACAGCTTCGACGACCCGACCGCTACCAAGGTTATCTACGGCCATGGGACGCAATTCGCTAAGTCCTCCTGGTACGACGCCTGGAATAATCCCGGTACATGGAACCTCTTCGCGGAACGGAACATCCAGACACATGCACAGCATCGCAGACAGTACCAAAATGCGTACAGCATGTCATCGCTCGTCGAATATGAACCCTTCGTGGACGAGTGCGCGGATCTGTTCAGTCAACGGCTAGCTGAGATCTCGCAGAGCGGTCTGCCTGTTAACATGGGTCATTGGATGCAATGCTACGCTTTCGACGTGATCGGATGTATCACGTACTCGAAGCGGCTCGGGTTCCTCGACCAAGGTGAAGACATCGGGGGCATTATAGCAGCTCTCGAGAACTTCCTATATTACTCGTCTCTGACCGGAGTTTATTCCTTCCTGCATCCATTTCTTTTCAAACTGAATACCCTGATCGCTAGCAGCAGTGGTAAGAGTCGGGGCGTCAGCTACGTCCTTAATTACACAGTGGAGCGAATGGCAGAACATCAGGCTTCTGCGAAGGCCATGTATGACGATGAGAAACGTGTTCCGGGAAAAGCTGTAGACTTCCTTTCCAAGTTCGTCGCGAGACATACCCAGGAACCTGATACCTTCACGACGTACCATATCATACACGGCTGCGCGAATAATATGATCGCCGGATCGGATACGACGGCGATCTCACTCTCCTCTATCCTGTACTACTTGCTTAAGAACCCTCGATGCTACTCGAAGCTCCGAGAAGAAGTTATAGGGTCTGAGAAGACCGGAGAGACTTCTCGGTTCATCTCGTTCAAGCAGAGCCAGGAAATGCCGTACTTGCAGGCCGTCATCAAGGAGGCACTCCGACTCCACCCCGCCACGGGTCTTCCGCTAGAAAGGATCGTACCATCCGGTGGTGCCACAATCGCCGGTCAATTTTTCCCCGAAGGTGTAAGTACCTAGTACCTAATCTTCGCACCAGTTAATTTTTTTTTATCTACATATATATAGAATGAGGTTTAACATTGCTCTATCTAGTCGGTCGTCGGCGTCAACACTTGGATTGAGCACCGCAACACGCGCATCTTCGGCGAGGACGCGAACGAGTTCCGGCCTGAAAGATGGTTATCCGACGACCCCGAAAAGATCGCATTCATGAACAGGCATTGGATGCCGGTAAGTTCTTTGGGCTGATCTTTAGAATGCTCATCTACTTCACTCCAATTTAAACCAGTCTTTCTAACGCAGGGCTTCTAGTTCGGACTCGGCTCCCGAACATGCATCGGCAGGCACGTCTCTCACCTTGAGATCTCGAAGCTCATTCCCCGTCTAGTTCGAGATTTCGACTTCGAGCTCTCGGGGGATCTGGCTAAGAACGGGACTTCCTGGTCTGCTGATAACTACTGGTTCGTCAAGCCGAAGAACTTCATGGTCTGTGTCAAGTCGCGAAAGGGCTTGTGAGCTATGGACCACTTGGCCTGTTAACTAAGTTGCTGCGTGGTGGATGAGCGTGGTGGAAGTCAGTGGGACGTCGGATGCCCCTCATGGGTCCGTTAGGGCAATGGAGTCTATACACTGGTACAGGAAATTTCGGGCATTTTGCGCGTGGGGGCGATATGCGATAAACATACATGTACTCAAGAACGTTGAGTTACACGATGTTTTCCTCGGGATAAGCTCAGCTGAAAATTCAGAAACTTAAGGGATAAACGACGCCGCCACCCAAGCTACTCTGTTCCCGACCACTCGGAAAGGGAATGCTCAAATAGGCAGGTAGAGAATACAGATTATGCCACTATTTTCAGCCACTTAGCTAGCGTGCTGTAGGGCGTTGTTGAAGAGTTTCATCATTCAACGATACATAGAGTCGTGTTTGCGTAAATAGCTCTTCGCCCGGTAAATTCCGCCTACCCTAAACCGATGCATGCGTCGCTCTAGTATAGTTATTAGAACCTACCTAGGCAGCTAGGTAAGTAGGTCCAAATGAAGTGGGCCTATGGGAAATCTGTCTTAATTCGACTTCTAGGTCCTAGAGATGTTGCTATCTAGTATCAGTTCAATGTCATAACAATAGAAGCGCACTGAGCGAAAAAAGTGTGAAGGAGTCTTTGTGTTCGATAGGTACCATAACTTCTGGGAATCGGGGCTGCAGTTGTTGTTGGAGCTGGTAAAGCAAAACCGCTTCACGGTGTAGATCCGGACTGGTCGGTCCAGCCTCGCGACGATTCTATCAGAATTCGTAATCGGTGGAATAGATGCGCAATACGTTAGCTCTCCAACTTAACTGCGCCGTTGGCTATAAGGCGCGATGTTACAATGTGACGACAGCTTCTAAATCTACTTATTCATAATGAGGATTTGCTCACTTCCATGATGTGATCAAAAGAGGAACTCTGTCTGTTCGTCTGCTTAGTGTGAGTCGTAGTGGTGATCCTCCACACACGCCAGCAAGTAATATCGATTGGATCAAAATAATGATCGACCTCTAAGCCTGATAAGATGACCGGGGTGGTAGAGTGGGCATTTGTGATTGGTGGGGTGGTGGAAGTGGAAATTGAAAACGCGGACTGAAGGACAGAATTGGAAGATAGTCGCTAAGGTCGGGTGTTTCACAAGGCTAAAAGTAATCTAAATCAAAGGCATATTCCTAGAAGAATAAGATTCGAGAAACGATGAAGAATGATCAAATGATTAAATGGGATGAACCGCATCGGCTACGAGCGCCGGGAATCCTTGGCGGCCATGGTGAAAGACCGCAAACTTGCGGGCCAATGATCCCTTACGACCACGCGGGAGTACAAACACAGACGAAGTGGCATAATTGGAAGGAAGCAGACGTCATATTGCGTTCCACGGCAGAGAATATCGTGTTTTTACTGGGGACGATTTGACCCAATGAGACGGATGTTCGTGCGGATCCCTCTTCAGTTTTTCGTGAACTCCGAAATGCCTGCCTCGGTGACTTTCCGCCGTTACTGATATTCGATCTACAAGGTAAGTACATGTAGCCTTCATACATACATGTACATGTATGTACATGTATGTACATAGGTATCACGGTGTCTTGCAGCATACAAAGTCGAGATTCCGAACGAGACATGAAGCGCCGTCGCCACAAACGGAACTCGTTCCCACATCGGACATATCAAAAAGGGGGCTACATTTGCCCAACAAATGCATGCAGTCATGCCATTGATGCTCATGAGGGGACAGACTGGAGAAAGCTGACGATACTTGACACTTTACAAGTACCTTAATACAGAAACACGCCGGGTTCGTGACTGCAACGATTTTCGAATACTATGTATGTCCCGTAGTGCTGCTGTGAAAAGCTCCCATGTGAATTAAGGGGCTGAGGGGTTACGTACCTATTTTCGTCCCTGGCAGCCCTTTTAATTCATCCCATGCTAACCAATGGAAATTCAGCAGAGGATGAAAACCCCTGAAGGATCCCCGGTAGCAACAATCTCGCCTAATCTGCACCTTTAAACGACTGTCCAATCAAACAAGGTCTGTTCCTGAAAGTGGCACCCCTGTGCCTGACTAGCGCAGGGAGCTTGGGCCAAATCGGCCATGAGAGAAAGACCGAAAATGATCAACATTGAGGGGGGGAGATGGGATGATCAATTGGGATGATTGCAAGGATGGGAAGATCCATTGGGTCTTGATGAGTGATTCGGCGCTGACTGCAGGCTTCCAATCTTCGCTGTTGGCTGGATTTCTCTCAATTGCGCGAGTTGTTTACGAGATTTGTTGCCGTTCCTAGAGAATAACCGGAACTAATATCGTATATCGGAGTAAGCACGTAAACAACAGAGAGGTAGGTATACAAGTATTCGTCTTGCTCGTCTCAGCCTCAGTCGAAGTCGAATGAAACGAAACGAAGCTTTCCGGACCGTTGACAAAGAGGTTAGCAGCCTAAAAGAGAGCAGATGGAGAAGCAATTAGCATATGCACTCCGAGTCTCAAATTGTTATTAAAGCGTTTCCGTTTGTGAACAGAAATACTGTAATATTATGTTTATGCAGACATTCAAAAAAGAATAGCCGGCAAGGATTCATTTTCCAATGAGAATTCGAGAAAACAAGAGATCCCGGTTCTTGCAGGTACAAATCTAATAGTACATATCACTTTCTCTGCAGGGGAAACAAAGAAAAGTGTCTGTAGTTGTAGTTGTTTCCATCATTGTCCGGAGGTACGCTACCTATGTTAGTACACGTATACCCCGTAATAGAACACGCTAGTACAATACAGGTACCTACCCTACCTAGAGACTAGTAACCCAGCAGCCAATGCGGGCGTCGCATCCCACTGTAGCTCAATTATACTATTCCCATTCCTCTTGTTCATTTTTCTCTCCCTCTTTTCCTTCCCTTCCCTTCCTCACCGTCCTCCACGTCGCACCCTCGCACACGGTCTCTTCCCCTCCCCTCCACGAGAATTTGGGTTTCTTTCGTTGAATCCTTTCTCACTTCCATTCATTTCAATTCCCTTTCCCGATTTTATCGAGGACCAACACCTTCCTTACACGACGAATCGCGACCTCGAAGCCGCGCAGGCCGACTGATCTCATTTCGCCCTCACGGTAAACAAAGCGACAATTTCAACCACTTTTTCGCTATTACCGCCGGTATCGAGTCGCATACTACCTACCCACGACTCTTATGAGCGTATTACATTCTTTTATACATTTGATACTCGACGACATTACCCCGACCGTAAACACAGCTTGATTTATATCTACGTGCACATTGCAGCATACGATTATTATTATTATTTGGGGCGACTGCGGCGGACGAAAAGAGTTAGCAGTTTATAGTAACGTGTGGAAGAACAACTTTTCGAAATGCCGAGTCACCACCATGACCGCCTTCATAGAAGGCAAAGCAACAATGGCTGGGACGAGCTTGTCAATAACATTGAGAGCGTGGCCAATGATATCAATCCCTTCAAAGCTTCGCCCACCATTCAGGCAAAGGCCGCACAACCATCAACAGTCTATCTGACTGTATACCAGACCATGTCGAAAACGTTCGATGGTCCTATTGCCGGCTACTCAACTGTAGGTCAAAAGAATGATGATCCCGAGACTGAAGTCGCCGCAACTCCGACTGCTATCGCGCAGGCCTCTCCTTCTCAAGCTAAAGCACAAGACGCGTCGGCGATCTCAGTTGCTCAAGCCGAAAACACTTCAGAACCGAAGAACACGAAGACCGCCGAGAAGTCAACTGAAGTTCTACCTGGATCGATCGTGCCCACATCTTCTGTTGACATGAGTGAACATTCAACTCTTGCTCTCGCCACTAGTACGCCCACGACTCTTACTCAGGCGACCAAGAATGTAGAGACATCACAGGCTGCTTCCGCAACAAGCGCCGCAGCCTCTACCTCTCCGACTGCCGATTCAACTTCCTCGGGTGTTAACACAGGCGGCGCAGCGAAAGCTGGTATAGCAATTGGAGTTCTAGGCGGTGTTCTAGTAGTTGGCTTAATCATTTTCTTCCTGTTCAGCAAGCGCCGAAAGCAACTCGCGAAACAACAGATCCAAGACGATGAGAAGGTCAATGGTGCTTTTGGCGGTCGCCCGGCGTCCGTCCTCTCTACCCAAACTAGCGCTACTGCTCCTCAACTAAGCCTTCGACCTGTTACTCAGTTCAACCCTACTTTCGGCGAACGACGATCCAGCAAGGGAGCTGCCCTCGCGCTTGCGACTGGCGCAGCTAGCGCAACTCCTCGAGATACTCCTCGCTCGCCTTGGGAACGTCCTAGTCCTAGTAACGCTAACGATCCCGAAAACCCCTTCGGCAGCAGTGCGGAACGTGCTTACACACCTACTGGCAACGATCGACCGACCAATCCTTTCGAAAATCCGGATAATGTCGTAGGCGTTGCTCAGACGACCAATTCGCCCCCTAAGCTCTCGCCAATTGCAGGTGCAGCTGCCGCCGGTGCCGGTGGCGTTGCAGGTGCTGCTCTCACTCGCAAGGCTTCCACTCGAAAGGATGCTCCCCCGCCTCTGGATCTTACTATCCCTCCCAGCCCTCCCAGCCCAGCTGGTACCGAGTTTAGCGTCCACTCAGTTGCTCCTGGTCAATCGCCTGGTCCTTCGAGAAGTGCAGCTGCTATTGCAGCGGCAGGTGGCCCCGCATCTACTGCTGTTCACCGTGTCCAGTTAGATTTCAAACCAACTCTAGATGACGAGATGGAACTGAGAGCTGGTCAGCTGGTTAGGCTCCTACACGAATATGATGATGGCTGGGTGAGTATATGATCCAACTCTTTCCATTTGATAACATGCTAATTTCAACTAGTCGCTTTGCATCCGACTTGATCGCTCCCAGCAAGGTGTTGTTCCTAGAACTTGCTTGTCAACTCGACCTGTGAAGCCTCGTCCCGCTGGTGGACCTCCTAATGGTCGTAACGGTCCTCCCGTCAACCCCAGCGGCCCGCGTGGTCCCCGAGGGCCTGGACCCAACTACCCCCCTGGATCGAGACCAATGACTCCTCAGAGCGGCCGTCCCGAATCCCCCATGATGCGTCCCATGACAGCAGGACGCCCTCAATCGCCGGCCATGATGCGACCCAACTCACCTGCAACTGGACGTCCGATGAGCCCTTATGGGAGCCGTCCCGCTTCGCCTGCTAATGGTCGACCGATGAGTCCTGGCCCTCGAGCTCAGTCTCCCGGACCAAGACAGCAGCGAAGGATGAGCCCTCCCGGACCTAGTCCTATGAACCCCAACGGTGGCGCCCCTTCTCAGCAGCAATACCGAGGACCTCCCCAAGGACCCGTAGGCAGGAAGCCAGTCCCGGGCCAGGCATATTAATTTGCGACTATGGACACTAAACTATTGCTATTGAACATGACCCGTTAGATATCATGGGGGCTATTTTTGGAATGCATCCCTACATCTGACTACAGTTCAGCGATACCTTGATACCATTAACCCCCTCGACCTTGACGAACATTGATGAACTTGGGAACGATTTGACCTTCTCGACACTCGCTTGCGACCTTTGTTTTATACTCTACACTTTCAACTCTGGTGTTTTCCGCGTTTTGATTTTCTTCTTCAATTCTAACTACCCCATATTCGTTTCATCGTCTTTCGTCGAAAAGCTACAGCTACAGCATATACCTCGATCGACCGTCACTCCTCAATGCAGCTTGGACGGAGTCGCTGTACGCTACTCAGATCGGGATAATCTGGTAATTTCTTGTCGATAATTTCTAGTTCTTGGGACAGAGCTCGCGGTCCCCCGCGCCGGCATCGAGGCTGCAATTGGTCACCCGTTCCCGGCTTCTTGCGGTATCTTTGTTACTGATCCACAGGGTTGATACCTCGTTCATTCTTGTTTATTTGGACGATCTACGATTCTTGGATCGACAAGGCGTCTTCTAATTTCTATCCAACGAGCTTTGGAAAGAGAAAACACTTGACAATTTTGATACCTTCTCTTCATTTCGGCTGCCACAATCCGGGATGATGAGCGCGCCTGGTATCGGTATTTTAGGGTGATTGAATGAGGGTTGGTAAGGGGGAGGAATTTGTGGACGTTGAGACGCCTATGAGTTGGACAGGGTCTAGCTGGAGATGAAGATGGAAAGGTGACGGCAGTGCCTGGGGATGGGAGATCTGATGCATGTTTTCTATGAGGTGAAAGGGTCATTACGGATGAGCCTCTGCAGGGCTGGCTATGAGTAGGAGGCCCGGAGGCTTGATGTAGGACCTATGTAGAACCTACATGGAAGTTCAATATAGTGGTGAACCACTAAACTATGAGTTTTCTCTTTGACTTCGTGTGAGCTTTTCTAGAGCTTGATCATTCTTGTTCATTGCAATCGTCCTTGAATCGTTCCGGAAGGATAAGCTATCCTGTACGGCCTCTAACCGTTCCACCAGGTCTATCTTGTCTTTCATGACTTAGATTTGGGCACCGTCATAGTGTAGTCATCCGCTAGCTCTCACTACGCCCACAACTAGCTTTACGTGCTATCTTGATAAGTCTATCACATGGTATGGCAAATCTCACGTTCGATTCCCGAAACATTATCTTTTAGAAGCCTCAATTCTATGTATCAACTACATTCTGCCTCAAGTCCGCTGGTAGTTAACTGAAATTTCATGAAGCTTTGGAATAGCCCCTAATACCCTGAGGTGCCCATAAAATAGACTAAACAACAATAAAGCACAGTACCATCAAGAATATGAGAATAAAGAGTGTTAGTGAGACTTTAATGTCCATGCAGAACGACACCAGTCTCCCTTAACACACGCGATTCCTCCGCCGTTAATTCGACCCGCTCCTTTTCAATCTCGTCAAGCCTAGGCCACAAATACTTCTCCACAAATTGGGTCAACGGCATATCCATTTCCCGGAACTTTTCCTCGAACTCCTTCATCAGAACTTCCAGCTGCTCCGCCAAGTATCTGTCCTCTTCTCGAATCTCCTCGATCTCAGTTGGATTTAAGAAATGTATACGGCCGAGACAAATAAGGAGGTCTTCCTGATAAGTCTTCTCGAATTGACAGCAGGTATGTTTCATGCCAAGTCTTGTGAACGTGATTTGGCGGATGTATTCCAACGAGACTGTATACTTGAGACTGGTAGGTATCACCGGCTCAGCTAACCGTATAGTATCGAATACGTAAGGGTAAGCACCGCCTATATCTTTGCCGTCGAATGTTACTCTAAAGGCAGTCTGGAGGTATTTCGAAGATGGGATGCATCCGTTGGTCGTACAGTAACAAATACAGGAGTCTTTTATCCTATCCCCAAATAGAATTGAAGATATGGGCTGAGTTCCAGTGAAGTCCTTCGCACAAGACTCTAGTCTAGGCAATGGATGCGTCATATTCCATATCCACGTTTGTACTAACGTACCTAGACTTTGCATTAGACAATGAATCGTTGAAGTATATCTCGGTTCATCGACTTTGGAATTTGTTTCTGCTTTCGAAGTGCCATTCAAATCAAGCAGATTATCAGGCGTAGGAACTGGAGCGTACAGGTCAGCTCCATGACCTTTGAACCAATCGACAAGTTCGAGCCACGCCTTGAAATCTCCATAGCACACTGTGAGGGTCATTAACGGGGTCCATCCGCGCAAGTTGGCATCTATTTTGCGAAAGCCAGCTTCATACAGTTTCCTAACTATAGAAGAGTCCAAATAGGGCCAATGATAGATTGAACCAGGTTTTAGAAGGTCGTAGGTCGTGGATATTGGAATATGCTGTCGCCTTAGAGCTTCCGCGACGACGAATGCTTTTTCATCAAGAAGCTTGTCCTCTTCTAATCTCAACTCTACAATATCTTCTGCGCGAAGATGTTGCAGCGCTAATTGTAGTAGATCACTTCGCTGTCGGATGAGTGACTCGACTACGATGCACGTCATTTGCTCGGCTTGTTCGACTCCTTCAAATCTAGATGCCCATTCGATTTCCTGAAAGGCACTCGGTAGAATGGAGGCCCCTGCATCCAGTAATAACTTGACGGACTCAATTTCTGCCATTTGTAGCGCATATTCCAGGGCTGTACGGGAATACCCAAGGCACCTTTCATAGTTAATTATGGATCGGATGGATTCACCTCCATATTTGATCAAAAGCGAGAGGCCCTTAGACCAGTTTATGGCGAAGTGAAGCGGCGTGTGGTCAGAACGGTCTCGATCATATATAAGTGAAGGATTCCTCATAAGAAGGCGTGTGACATCAGGCTCGGAATGGTGGAGGATTGCATGGATTAGCTCGCTGCAATCAAGAACTATAATTATATTAATATTACGTACTCGGCCCTCATATGAATAGGGTTAAAGAAGCTCACGTTCATAAACTGCACAATTCCTAAATTGCAATATTGACGTGGTAATTAAACTAGTGTGCCCTAGCAAGAGAGTAGGTTCCGTCTCCAGAAATTCCAGAAACTTGTTGATCATGAAGGTTGAGTGAGTAAACCGAGAGTTTCTACCGAGAAAGCTCGTACCTATAAGAAGGGCAGTAAGTGGTGTACTAAAATGTCGTTACTTTTTGATTTACAATAAGGTAGCTACCTAGAAGTACTTATATTAGATAGGTAATCTCTTACGTATCAGATCCAGTGTCATCCATCCGTACGCCAATTTGTTTTAACGCGGTAATGAACTGAATGAAGATAATCACCGTTTCGTCGGTTATTATATGTGAAAGCCTAGGGGGTAAAATCCGTAATACAGACTAGTAGATATGTAGTTTCCGTTAGTTATATTTGTCGAAGTGGATCTCGGGAAATGATAATAGGGAGAATACACGTACGTGTAGCAAGTTACGGCCGATGTCGTTGACATCAGTTGGCCATTCTTCGCCGTTCGTAAAGATCTGTTTGAGTTTAATTATACAGCCTCTGAATAATTCCTCTAATTCCTTTGAAGTCGTAATCAGGCACATATCAGCCTCTACCTTTTTGATTACCCTGAACGCGGGGGAATCATTTGGTACAGTCGCTCGAAGTGTTAGATTTAAGTTTACATGCCAGTTGCGTGCCCAAGCCATCTGAGAATACTTGATTTTGCATGATGCCATAATTTGACGCCGAAAGGCTCGTACACTTATGGTAAAGATCCGTTTCTTGCGATTGCTGGTGAAATATATGCAACTTTCTTGATGTTTAGTCGAGCGACGTTGTCGTGCCCTCGGACAGGTGCAGAGTGAGTCGAAAATGTTTTGCATCGGCGTCTTCAGATTTTTCTTCTCCGCGGCGCCTTGTTGATCCCAGTAGCCACTAGCAGTGTTTGATTCAAGTGTTGCCGCCTGACCGTCAACTCTAAGACCCGGAGGTAAAGCCTGGAGCAGGGCCCTTGTTTGGAGGTTGAAATGTTGATCCAGATATATCATCATATTCCTCTGGGAATCTTCAACATTACGCTGGAAGGAGGACTCTAGCTCATCAACACCAACGTGTATCGTATTGGTCACAGTATGCTGCACGTCGGCGAGGGAAGACTGAATGTCTCTGCCCATCGACTCCATCGACTCCACGGTAAGCTCTATCTTACTTGATTCAGAGACAATTAAACTTCTGATATCTCGTGTGGCGTCACTTCACGACAACTATTAGTGGAGGAGAACGTATCAATAGTGGGCATGGTACCGACAGATTGACCAACTGTAGACATCCTAGCAACCTAGTATTAAACCCTTGAAGTTGAGACCGGAGATCATCGAGTTTCCCCTTATCGAAGGGATATTTGAATTTCTGTAAGATTTTCTGACTGCGCCCCTTGAAATCCCGCTTGGGCGTCGAGCTGGTATACCTAGCATTAAGCCGCTTGAAGTCACTCAGACAAGCGTCGCAGGCTTTTCGGCATCCATAAAATAAGTTTTCAATGTCCGTGCTAGGGGTTTGTGATGTTGTAGTCCGATTGCGGACAGAGCTGAGAAAGGATTCAAGCTCTTGGGCGTGCTTCACTAATTGGACGAGATCTGCATCTTGGGATCGATATGCTCTACAATATCCGATGACTTCGCTCGAGGCTATGAGGCCGAGTGAGATAACGCCAGCAACACTAGCAGTGATAGACAATGGGTCCATTGCGATAATAATATCTATTTTGTGTGATGACGGAACAGGAGAAAGTGTCACGTGGCGCACCTTGCATATGAGAATAGAACGCGTTGTTCCGCGAGGAGCTGGAAACTATCTGGCTACGGCCAGGATATATATAGTGACTCTTTTTCCATGGTGAAACATGACAGAAAGACCATTTCGCATCGTAAGGCTCCTATGTAGGTACACATCACAACTCCTTTCCCCTCATCACGTGCACCACAGTGTCATGTCGCATCGTCGTAAGATGGGGGCAGACACCGAGGCAGAGCGGCTAGTAACGAGTTAATATAGGGAGAAGTCGCGTAATAAGCTGTGCAACGTTGCCGAGCCAAGCAAGTATATAAGTTATCATTAGGCTCATCTTAATTAACTTGCTAAGGTAAGTAAATTTTGGTACTGGTTCATTCTTAACATGAATAATATTGGTTACATAGTTGGTAATAGAAGGGGTTAACCGAATGAGGGGAAACTAAGCCTTGTATTTACACATATAGGTAGAAGACGTTTGGAGTGCCCGCTTTGCCAAGCTAGATAGTACCTACATCTACACATATACGGGGATTCATTGGGGGGCTCCGCCACTGCCACAAGGTGGCCATGCAACGAAGACGACCGGACATTCATTGCTCACAAGGTTTGAGTGGCTCGTAGAACCTGCCACCGATAGTGAAGACCGTTAGCACCTAGACACATTGGGCTTGATGTTCAAATTTGATTGCATCTTAGGTATCATGGGGGACTCGAGCACAATCATGTTGCCCGCTACAGTACTGTAGTTTTTTTATGGTGCATGCCATATTCCGTATTTGAGGTTCGTGCTCACTGTTTGAATTGAGGATTCATATGTAGACCGGGGTGAGTATTTGGGTAAGAGGGCTCTTCCACAACGATGGACCCTTTCTCTTCATTACTTTGAACATCAATCTCTCAATTAGCTCTCCAACTGTTACTTACTACCTGCTAGGTATCATGATCCAACCTGGGGAGACGTCGTAGGTAATGGCAACCTACGGTGCAATCTTGATACAACTTCAGCGAAGTCTCTCTCGTTCTCGGCGGTAATTATTCCATGCCGCACAAAAAAGTCAATCATGACACATGCGCAACTAGGCTTGAACTCATGTCGGTGAAGAGCCGCTTTCACCTCATCAACACTAAGCAACCGCAACCAATCAATTCCAGCTTCAGCAGGGTGCAACACAGTTCCAGGATCGACTTCCAGATCATAAACATATTGAACTCCAGGATCCACTAGGCCCAGATTAATTCCCGCCTTGGTACCTTTGATGTTATACCAAGAGATGGTCCCACCAGACACAGCAGCCTTGGCATCGATTCCTAGCTCTTCCTTGGCTTCGCGTAGAAGGCTTCTAAATGGCATCTCGTTGTGCTTAACTGCTCCTCCTACAGCAGTGTCTAACATACCCGCATACATGGGTTTGTTGACCCCGCGCCGAGCGATCCAAATGCCAGCGACTGATCCGTTTTTGTCACGTACGAAGACCGTTAGTTGAGAGCCGGTAGAGACAATTCCGAAGTATGGTGCTATGGCTCGGTCAACTGCGAATGGAAAGGGTGCACCAAGAACCCGAAACTTCTCCCCTGGCCAATTTAATAGTTTAGGAAACGACTCTAAACCCTGGGCTGCCTTCAAGAGCCTTGTCATCGCAGCAGCGCTGGACGTGGCAAGGTCGGCAGAGTCTTTCGGCACCAAGTAGACGGTTTGGGAGGATTCATCTAGTTTGAACTCAGATGTCCACGGCATTCGAGACACAGTGGCTGGAGTGAGATATCCGAAAGCCCGGTTGTCTCCTGGTAGGCAGAACCGCCAGAGTTGTGACATGGTGGTTCCCCAAAGCCCATTGTTATTCATGTCATATTGTGGAAAGCTGCAAAGGTAATTAGTGGGGTTCTCGATCGTAGTGTTCCAGGATTCATACTTGTCGCAGGCATCGATTACATCCAAGAACCCCATCTTCTGCCTGGCTGTTGGGGATTAAAAAAAGCCCTGGTCTTTAAGAAAAAGAAAATGGAAAATAGGAGTTGTGGGGAACACGATAAAGCTAGAGGTGAGCGGTCACTCATCGATACCTGTTGCGTTGTAAAGTCGCAAAAATGGATAGAAGGCATGTGTCAGCCTGAAGGCCATCGAAGGAACTAGAATATCAGGGAGGTAGGCACCTAGGTAGGCCTACTGAATATTAGATGGGCACCACATCGGACTTTCTTTAGCTACTTGTGCAATAAGTTGTGTTCACCGAAAGTGCATATTATTTGCATAATACACTTTTCCTTGAGCTGCCATACAAGACCGGATTAGTCGCCATGTTTAATACAACCAAAGTTGTAACAGCTGAATTTATAAACGATTCTTATTCATCATAGGGTCTTGCAATCAGAGTGTTTCTTTACACTCTTTCTTCATTCCGCACTTGACAGATTATCTCAGTTTTTTACTAAGTGACCAGACTAATACGCTCTCGAATAGGCCTTTTATCTGAAGCCTCTCACTCAAGTTAGGGTGATATGCCTAATTTTTCACTTGTGGCTTCTTGATAAGGCAAATGTGAAGTACATGGCGACGCATGCATCAGACTGATGCTGCCTACCTAGGACCTAGGTACAACAATTGCTATTTACCTTGGTGTGACTTTAGGTAGACTATATTACATTTCGAGATCTTACCTACATATGTTACTAGTATTCGGTGAAGATGAGACTTGGGGGCTGAGCCTTTCCGGGCGATTGGGATGCTTGCAACGTCTTGCAAAGCTTACACCACCTGGTCAAGTACTTTGTCAATCTTGCCATCAAGGCCTGATCTCCCTCCCTTCCGGAATAAAGTTATAAGCTGTCGATGAAGTACCTCGTTACTTACGAGATTGTATTAGTATATTTATAAAGTTACGATTTTATAGCTTCCATCAGCAGCCTAATCTGTTTGCCTACCTGATACCTATCTACCTTTATAACTGTTTCCATATGTGTCTTGTTTCAGTCGACCTAGCGAACGCCACAGCCTAATAGTGAAAAATATCACTCATAATCTGCTTACGCCAATATGCTTACGAATGACAGCGAGGAGCGACTCAAAGTCGCTATTATAGGGGGTGGTCCAGCGGGCCTCGGAGCCGCCATCGAGCTGGCAAAGCTACCTTTTATTGACTGGGAGTTATATGAAAAAAAGCCGGGAGTCAGTGAGACAGGCGGGGGACTGTCGTTGCAGCCACAAATTTGGAGGCTACTTGAACACAATGGCGCGGCCCGAAATTTTAACGCCAAAGACTTCTTTCGGTCTGCCGAAGGGCAGGTCGAACAAAGGCGGTAAGTACCACTTTTCTTAAGTTGTTTGATGCTGAGACTCTTTCTTATTCTACATGGGAAGTAACGGAAGGAGCGGGGAGCTGCTTCTCACAAAATACAACCCGAAAGACATATCCCCAGATCGCCAGAGCTGCCGTCTCTCTCGGGCTAAGCTCCAAGCCGCACTATTGAAGAATGTGGACCAGGCCCACGTGCATCTGACAAAGAGACTCGTCGGGATAGAACACCTCCCAGATAACCGGGTTCGTATCTCATTTGAGGATGGTGGTATGGACGAAGTCGACTTGCTGGTCGCAGCGGATGGCATTAGATCGGTAGGACGACTAGGCGCCATAGGTAGAAGCAGAAGACTAACATTGTCCCAGTTTATCCGCACGTTCAGCTTTCCAAATTACGCCCTTAATTACAACGGACAAACCGTGTACCGCACCATCGTTAACAAGACTGAGGTGGAGAAGATCGATGGAATCCCTTGGGCTCCGATTTTCTGGAAACATACCAGTGGCTTATATGTGTATACATGCCCACTGGGAGATGATGATTTCGAGGTGACGGCGCGCATCCTCCGACCGAAAGAAGGACAGGAGCCCGTCAGCTGGGGCCAGCCATTTGACCTACATACTCTCCTTCATGAGTACGATGACTTTTGTTCGCCAGTCCGTCAGGTATTGGGTCTTGCTGCCGAAGGGGAAACACAGGAGTTTGCTTTATTTTCCGGCCCTCGTCTGAAGCGCATTGTATCCCATGGTAACATTGCTTTCATCGGCGATGCATCTCATCCTCTATTGGGGAATTTTGGATCAGGTGCCGGTTTTGCGCTGGAGGATGTGTACACCTTAACCAAGGCGCTCAACTGGGCTTGGCAGAGGGAGAGGCCTTTGACCGAGGCACTTGAGTTGTTCAATTCTATCAGAACTCCTCATTATGAACGTCTTTACAAAGTTTTGGATAAATTTGCGGCTATCAAGGCTGCACTCCGAATGGAGGATCTTTCAGTCGATGATGAGATTGCAGAACGAGTTAAGAGGATATCGCTGGCTTCAGAATCCTGGATGTACTACTATGAGATAGATAAAGTTGTGGATGAGCGTCTCCGTGAAGTGGATGCACGTGTCAAACATTCCCTAGGTGGTTCGTATACCAACAGCGCGAACGAGATTTGGCGAGATGGGTGATCTTGTCTAGGCGAATCCCGTGGACGAGGATAAATTTATAGAGTAACAGAGAGAGGCGTATACCAGGTGAAGATACGCCAACCCTGCCAATTGACATAATTTCTAAGAAAACCATCATAATTGGACCCACTCTTTGACAAAGGGTATGCTGTAATTCTAGGAAGTATAGCGCTGAGGGTGATTGTAATTATAGCGAGTTACAATGCTATGAGCCCTGTAATCTTTTTAACCAATTAAAACGCTAGTCTCGCGAGCGCCTTTTATTACATTGCACACACACACAACTCCAGGGCTGTCTATTTAACTGTTAGTATGTCAGTCTAATTGATTAGTTGACTGACTGACTGACTGACTGACTGACTGACTGACTGACTGACTGACTGTGAATAGATCAGTTGACTGATCAGTCAGTATGGCTGTACGCCGTGTTAATATCGCAATTTAATTAGTCGGCATATGATATGTGTTGGTGCCCTGTGACTCGCTATAATTATTAGTGGCTTATAGAGCTATATTCCCTATAATTATAGCGTATGGCTCTCAAAAGTGGGTCTAATTGTCATGGTTTTCTAGAAATTATGTAGTGCGGTTTTGTAACGCGCAGCTGAAGGTTTAGGGGTATGTTGTCTACCATGACGGTGTAAGCTCTGTCTAAATTGACAGTATAGGTACCTACCCACCAGAAATACAGGTATGGCTACATGTGAGTACCTATGGATGCTTGGATGAAGATACAAAGCCCATAGTAGTGAAGGTACAAGTTTTATGTATTTATGCTACCCCTAACTCTATAACTTAGTCATTTGTAGTACTGCCGGTGCTTATATACTTATTAAGAAGTTCCCTAAACGCCTTTATGCCTAATAGGGCTTATTTCCTTCGTTAAAAAGGGAAGGATAATATCTTTATCGATGATAATAGAAGCTAAGTCTTTAAGATAGGTAGGTAGTTATTGTGAATTTTTATAAGGAATATATACTTTGAGTTACGTGTCCACGCCTACTAGCTATGTATATATGCTTGGATGATCCGATTTGAATCGTAATAAAAAACAAACTAGGTAGTTAATTGGAAGGAACGTAACTTCCGCATGAAAATTAACGATGCATGACGATATAAAAGGCCAGTCGCTTTTATTCCTCCGTAGAAGTAGTACTTATAATGGTGATAATAGTGGTATTGTACCTTGAGTAAAACAAAATTTAATTATTCAACACACTAATGAGCCCATATGCTCAAGAACACTTAAGCGAGTGGGTGTTAAGGTAAGGCAGAGAGCCGCCAACACACCACTGCAGGTTTGTTGTTACGGGCCTCTTTTTCCTTCTCCGTCTAAATCCTCCTATTCATAAAGACAACAGGCTAACTAGCCCCATTTAGTAAAAAAGACAATAGAAATCTCCTTATGGGTGGACTGAAGGAAGAACAAAAGCACTACCCCAATACCGCATCGCTCATCATCATTAGCCATGAATTAAACTAGACATGAATAAAAGAAATCATTCCGGATGAACACCCTATTACGATCATATTACCTAGGGTAGCCACATTAGTCACAAGATACTCATTAGGAAACCAAATGAAATTTTCCGTATCTCGTCTTAGCCAATGACGAGATGCAAAAAAGGCAGGTGGACGAGCTAAGGAAGGACTAGAAAGAGGACGAGAAGGGGAAGGACAAGGAAAGGAATCGACATTCAATAGTCCTCTGTCAGTCTCAATGTATCGACCACAGCCAGAGAAGGATACTTTGCGAATAGCTACATCCACATTCAGTGAGTATCCCGTTGACTTGTTGCTCTGATCCCAGAGTCTGACTGTCTTGTTACTTGAGCATGAGGCCATTAACTGGTTACTTGGCGAGAAGGATATAGAGTTAACCGGATATGTGTCATTCCTGATTATGCCGCATCCGGCCCCTGTTTTGCTCCAAAGTCTAATTGTGGCGTCATTTGAGCAAGACGCGACTAGCTCACCATCCATTGAGAATGCAACCGAGTTGACTGGGCCGGTGTGTCCTCGGAAGATTAAAGGTGTAGAGTTGGTCACTATATCCCAAAGAACTAGTGTCGTATCTAGCGAGCATGACACGATATAGCGACTATCAGGCGAGAAGTCGATATAGTTGACTGCGTCCGAATGGCCTTCGAGCTTACGTAGTGCCATTCCTGTTGCTGGATCCCATAGTCTAGTTGTGGTATCAGTAGAGCATGAAGCGACTAGATGGCCATCGGGTGAGAAAAGTACAAGGAGCACGTCGTCTGAATGGCCTTCAAGTGTGTAAGACGTCGCTCCTGTCATTAGGCTCCATACTTTCACGGTCTTATCTTTCGATGCTGACGCGACTAACTGGCTGTCCGGTGAGAATGCGAGGTGATTGATGCTACCGGAATGGCCTTCAAGCTTCCAATGCTCGACTTCACCCAGCCAGAGCTTAATGGTGGCATCTTGTGAACCAGAAGCAAGCCATTGGCCGTCCGGCGAGAATACTACGTGAGTAACTGAGCTTGAATGACCTTTGAGCTTTTTGACGGTCTCCATAGCCCCCCCCGAATAGATATTTGATGGGGTACGGTTAGTATCCTCTTCGAAGTCGTCGAACTTCCCGAGTAGCGCCCACGTCTTCATATCCCAGAGCCTGACTTCGTCATCAAAGGAGCTTGATGCGAGAAAATTGCTGTCCGGGGAAAAGAGGACAGAATTGACGCCGCTTGAATTATCTTTCAAAATAACCAGCGGATTGCCGCTAACTGCATCCCAAAGTCTCACAGTCCTATCTTCAGATCCAGACGCAAGTAAACGAGAATCGGGAGAAAATGCGACAGCCATGACTTTCTTCGTATGCCCCTTCAGTGAGTTGCATTCCGCTCCTATAGTTATATCCCAAAGCTTTATCGTCATATCATCGGACCCAGAGACAATTTGCCTTCCATTTGGCGAGAACCTAACAGAATTGATGGAGCCTGAATGGCCGTCAAAAATTTGGCGTATCTCTTCCACGCCATTCGAGATACCCCAGAGTCTCACTATATGGTCGACGGAGCCCGCCGCAATCAACAAGCCATCAGGAGAAAAGGTAGCAGAGTTAACACAACTCGACTGATTGTCAAATCGTCTGACTTCTTGCCCAGTGGCGGCATCCCAGAGCGCTATTGTTTCATCCATAGAGCCCGAAGCGAGTAATTTGCCATCCGGCGAGAAGAACACGGAGTTGACCCAACCAGAATGAGCTTGAAGAGCATAAAGCAATGCCCCCGTTCTAATGTTCCAAGCCATGACCGTGAAATCATCCGAGCCCGCTGCAAGAGTCATCCCATCTGGCGAAATGGCAACGGAACTCATTTTATCCGTTGAACCCTCATATTTACAACGGGTGGTCTTGGTGGCTACATCCCAAAACCTGACTGCCTCGAAATTCGACCCCGAGGCGATTTGTTTTCCATCTGGTGTGAATGCTAGATCACTGACGTAGTTAAACTCGTCCTTGGCCTTTGGCGCAATTGCTTCAGCGATTTGAATATCTTTGATATATGCATGCATCTGACGCCGAAAATGAAATTTCAGTTCATTAGTAGATGGAATGAATGCTAGAGCTGCACAATACGTCTGTAGAGGTGCTTGTTTGATGATGCCTTGAAAGGCGAATATAAATCGCCTTGCGTCTTTAACGAATGGCAATTGGCGTACATTATAGGTGGGCTGCCACATTACCAATGTTAGAAACTAGTTAGACTGGTTATGAGTATCGGATGCACTTACTACAAGGAGAGAATGGTATAATCTTATTATGGCACCCATCTCAGCACTCTTCCCCATCAGGTTGATAGCTTCGAGCCAATAAAGGAAGTATTCCTTGAAGAAATCGTTGATTCGATCACCATCACACAGTCGTAGCCCACTATGTTGATAATGATCAACCCAGTAAAGGCATGCGTATTGGAGATCAGGTGGAATGCACCGCTCGATGCAAGCCGGGTCCACGTCTTTCACAAGAGTACCTGGCGATCCGAGGTCACATATGTCTCTTTTGAGCTTCTTTGACATAACCACTAAGCATCTGTCGGCTAGAGCTCTGTGAGCTTGCTTCCCGTCTACCCAGAAATCAAGGTCGCTGCACCGGTCTTTATTCAGGAGGAAATCGCTGAATGTGGGATGATGTAGACGGATGGGGTAATATGTGTGGCTAGGGATATTGAAGATGGTATGCAAATCAGCAAGTGTATCCTTGATATCACATAGAGGTACGCCGAGCAAGTTGGCCAGTGAGTCCATAGAAAGAGGCGAGCGGAGAACAACGATGCTTCCAAGAACTTCTCTTAGCATATTGTATAGTACTTCCTTCTCCTTTTCGTTGTAGTCATGTTCAACAGAATCTCGGAGAACATTAATATATATCTGGTCCAGTTGCTTTTCTGGGCCTGCATCAGAGCGATACCCGTGGATAAGGAGTTTGATTCGTCTCTCAGCAAGCCGCCTGCCTTCGCGAATGAAACGACACGCAATCGAGGCCCAGATGAATAGACCACACGAAATCTTGACTAGGCGTCTGATGATTTGCATGCCGGGCCAGTCATCCTTGAAGCCTCGTTCTTCTCGGATCACCGAAAAGTTATCTTCAAAGAAAATACTAAGATCTCGGTCAACTAGGCTAGGTGAGATTTCGTGAAGGACAAAGACCTCGTGGTCCACTTCAAGTATCTTTCGGAAGGCGTAACGGAGTAGAATTTCAGGGCGGCTTGTGATGAAAATTCGCAATCGAATATTGTTGAGCGACCTGGCGGTAGTTAAGGCTCTTAGAATGATTCCAATATCTTTTTCACTTTCACATTCGTCTAGGGCGTCGACTACGAATAGAATCGTGGACTGAGGAGATTCGGTGTTAAGTTTAGACAGCGGATTGATTATCAGCTGCTCCCACTGGTCTCGCAGAGAATAATCCACGACGTCATCCTGCTCCATGATGGCTTCGCATATGTAGCGCCTTGCCAACGGTACTCTGGTTGCTAGCTGTCTAGCAAGACTCGTGACGAACTTGTTGGCATTGCTAAGGTCACCACCTCCTTTTGAGAACAAGAAGCTCGCTCCCAGATCGCCCCTGTCATAGTAGGTCCTAGCGACAGTGCGAGCGATGGTAGACTTGCCTGTTCCCGCCATTCCATTCAGCCAGAAGATGCACTTATCGTTAGGGTTGTCAACCCATGTTGCTATTTTTTGAAGAAGTTCCGCCCGGGTATTTCGAAGGCAGGTCGGCTCGTGTTGATTACGTAACGAATTGAAAGCTGCTTCAGAGGCAACAGGTAACATGGACAACAGGTGATCTAACTTGGCATTTTCAGCATGCTTCTTATCAATCTCTTGTCGGAGCCGCTCGAACGCGTGGTCTTCCTCTCCATAAAGGAGAGGCATAAAGATATTCAAAATTCCTAGTAGACAGTATGCCTTATCTTCTTTGCGCTTGGTTTCCCGGTTGGCTGCCCATGAGAGTCGTTGATCCACGCTGAAATTGGCCAAGGAATCTCCTCGCAGAGCCTCATGTGGTATTCCGGTTATTTCATGGATAATTGGTTGAAGAGACTTCTTGTCACCTAGCCGTATGCCCTCGGCAGAAAAGAACTCAACAGATGCTGGAGCAAGAAGCTCCTGGAGAGTCCAGCCCCGAGAAAACCATTTGCTGTAGCGGAAAGCCGATTCCCATGGGACTGAATGTAGTTCGATATCATTGTCGGGCGCTGTATTTACCGAAACATCCGACAAGTATACGTAACATCGAGCGGAGTTACGATACCAAGTAAACATGGTCGTTATTGCCTCCTGAACTTCAGCGCTGCTATTCTTGTTGATGCAACAGGTGTCGACCCAGAAATACTCTAGGTCATGTTTGATGGCTTGATCGCGACAAAACTTGATCTTGGCGTAGCCAGCGGGTTTTGACTCGGCATTTCCTTGTGTTAGATCTTCAAAACTAACCTCCTCTTCGTTATTGAGTAGCCAAGTATGCGAAAGTGTAGCATACATGGGGAGCTTTTCTCCTGTTAGATCCCTAGTAATTTCGAATTTGCCGTCTTCTTTCTGCCGGAGGAGTCGCATCTTGGTTCGAAGACCCTAGAGGACGCAAGGAAATAGGTCGACAATCAAAATATAACATTTATCTAGGTAACTACCTAGATTATTTGCTTGAAGTTAGATATATAGGTGTTGAAATATAAACTTTCCACGATAAAGAGAGCAGAATGGAAGATTTTCTGATCTTGAGACGAGGTGGGGCGGCCATAATGTGATCCTGCATAACCTCGCCAATATCTCCCTAGAAAGGAAGATAGGCTATATTCTAAATTGACCTTACTGCACGATGCGAAGAAACGAGAAGAGGGGGGAGAGAAAGAAGGGGGGGTGGTAGGACTGAAGAGGCTGAAAGTAGGAAAATAGAAGGCAACGGACATGAACCTGCAAATCCAGTCTTGGATTGTGACACAGACTAGGAATTACACGGGATGGCGTATGACCCCTTAAGAAATCAGGCGGACTGGGCGTTGAATACATAATTAACGACATTAGATACATGTAGTACTACATAAGTCCTACTAAGTATTTATACTTGACGTGACCTACATGTGTATGTAGCGCTTCTTAGACGAATTAAATCGGGAACTTTTTCATCTGGCTTAAGTGAATATAATATTTATAATATCCATAATACTATCTGAACCGACATTAAATGCCCGCTTGGCTTATAATATAACGTTAATAGACATAAATCCCTTTATATTAATTGATATTCTGCTCAAATACCTACCATGTAATAGATTCCTAAACACCATTATACGCAGTTTTATCTAATGATGTCCATTACATAGATATTTAATGCCATGCCTGCCTAAGCTACACTAGCGATAGCATGGCGACAGTAACGTTAGCGGCAATTATACAGGGAATAATTTTTGGCTCAAAGATTTCGGGCACACAAATCCGATAATTCTTATTCATAAGGCTACCTATTAAAGCCCGAATATTGTCAAGTTAACGATAGGTAGGTAGATGCTTAAAATACTAGATTCATTTGACTTAGACCCGATAAAGGTAATACCTAAGCTTTTCACTAGCTCTGCGGCATCTGCTCTATGTATTTTGCATTCTGTACTACATCGCCCTTATTACCTTGCCCAATTATAGACGGCAGAGTCCAGTCTCTTCTAGGTCAAAACGACATACTCCATACAACGAATTGTCATCGACATAGGGATCAACCATCATAAGATCAGCGAAAGAATCGGATTTGATCTTTCCGGTCATCTCGTGCATTAGCGTACTAAGGACCTTGCCAGCCTTCAAGAGATGCTGGTCGTGAAACCTGGGGGCCACGAGGGATACACCGATAGGCATGCCATGATCACCATTAAATGCAGGTATATTGATGACAGGCATATGAAATCCCTGTGCTAGATTAGCGGGAAGTGCACCAATATAGGAGTAATAAAGCGCCTACCGTCCAAAGAGTATTAAATGCTGCGGTGCCCATATCGTCAAGCCCGAACGGAGCTTCGTCCACCACGCTAGGTGTCAGGATGACCGAGTAGTTCTCGGCTAGATTGTTAATGATGTGCCGCATATTCGTGTAGGTATCGGTCGCTTCTATTCTTTCCTTGTGGGTATACTTAGAGGTATTTTCGACAATGCTACGAATTTCCGGGGCCAATCTTGTTTTGTCTATCCGATACTCCCTGAGAAAGGACGCTTGAGCTTCGCTAATAGTGATTACTTTCTGTATTCGCCTCAGAGTTTTGACATCTGAGACTTCAGGTGGGAAGGAGACTTCTTCGATCTGTGCGCCGTTCATTTTGAGAATCGTGAACGCTTTCTCCATGGCAGCTATTGTACCGGATCCGGCCAACGGCCACATGGGAGTCTTGATCAAAGCGACGGAGATTTGTTCCAGTGGTATGTCTTTGGGAGGTTCATCATCCTTGAGGCCAAAGACATCTGCAAGTAGCTGTAGATCATCGAGGCTGCGGGCGAAGAAACCGAAGGTATCAAAGGTAGGAGCGAAGGTCTTCTGGCCTTCGGCTGAGATAGCATTGTGAGTTGGCTTCATAGCGTAGACACCGGTAAAAGATGCTGGGCGAATAATACTACCACCAGTCTGTGCTCCGAGGCTGAGCGGCACATGATAGTCGGCTACCGCTGCCGCGGACCCGCACGAGGAGCCACCCGGAGTGTGGTTTGGGTTGCGAGGGTTTCTAGTTTTAGGCCCCGAATTGGTCACGGTAAACTCAGTCGTAGTCGTTTTGCCTGTAAGATGCATTAATAATGAACATGAAAATACTGCTTGGCTCGACAGACCGAAGATGAGAGCTCCAGAGGCTCGCAAAATTGCAACCGCGGATGAATCAAACCCCGGCCTATGTCCTTCGTATATGGGTGAGCCAAATTGTGTGGGCATATCTGGGATGCATAAGCTATGCTTCCGACCATTCAAACGCCATTGATACCTTTGGTATTCATGATATCTTTAATGCCTATCGGTAGTCCATGTAATGGCCCTCTTTGGTCGTGAGGAATCTTGTCTAGAGCTCGAGCTTGGTTTCGTATGATTGGTTTATCTGATGTAGAATCAGCATGTATCTCTTGGTATGAATGATAAGCAATTCAATGAGGGAAGTATTACCGATATAAGCCCATGCGCCAATAAGGCTTTCACGTTCGTCGATGCGATCAAAGAGAGCATCCACATATTTTTCGACAGTTAAGGAGTTTTCCTTGAGCCTATTAAGCACCTGGATGGCGGTCAAAGTATGCAGTTCGACCTTCATGGTAGATTATTGTCGGGTGTGGAACGTTTCGGGGTGCATAGACTAGCTATAACTTTAGCTAAGAAGAAAGAGAGGACGATACTTAGAAGAGATTATAAGAGAAGGATAGTGCGGTATACAAAACAGATTAGGATTTGGGGGGAGGTTTTAAATGAATAGAGGGGGGGCTATGTTAATAGATCATGTCTCTAAGCAAGTGTCGGTTAAGTATATCTCTTTGAGATAAACGAGTTCGTTCTGTATTAAGAGAATATTCAACGAAACGGATTTGTAGTACTTAGTCACATTAGATTCGGTGAGTTTTAATGAGCTGGTGTTATGGGACTAAGCTCTTACTTACCTAAGTTGGTACTAATATTTTCCTAAGTTAACCTTACAAGCGTATAAAAAAAGGCATTTACATCTTTATATTTTTCAATTTACCGATTATACAGTACAATGTGTTACAAAGCCTTTTAAAAGAAAGGGGGGGGGGACTTTATGCATATGTACCTATGACTTGAAGCTTAATCTAATCACATTGGAACTTTTTGCATAAGTGGCAAACATAGGCGGTGTCGGGCGGCGTTCTAAGATGAAAATACCTTATGTGCTTACCTACGGCTGACACATACAACGCCTCCTTTAGTTCAGGGTGACCCAACCATTTTGTCCTCCAATGATATGAATATTAGGTACATGTAGGTGTTAATTGGCCCCCAATCTCGGACGGAACTGCCTATATGTACGGCTTGGTAAGGGGGGCCTCTCCTAAGATTTGCGGCTCGCGAAGCGGTAAAACTCACCGATTCCACGTCATCCATCCTTAAAGTATCCCTGTTTGTACCATACCCCTTTGCGTTTGTACTCTTCTTGCTAGTACCGGGTAGAGCCAATAAAGGCGTGATTATTTCATACATGTAGTTTAACACATATCTTTTATCTATATGCGATTATCGATATCGGGTAACTAGAGGAAAAATTACCTCAAGGATAAATGCGATTGCCATACTCTTGCCCTAAAGAGGATTGTGTAAAATACGATGTTAGAATATATTGGGAAATTAATGGTTAATGTTGTTATATGTGTGGTAATTTTGCTTATATAGCTAAAGAGTGTTATATTACACCATGGACAAAGAGTTACTATATATATCCTAGCCGTAGCTAGATAGTTTCCAATTCCTCGCGGAACAATACATTCTATTCTGACACGCAAGGTGCGCCACGTGACAAAGAGTCACTCGCTTAATCTTGACTAGGGGATGTTAAGTTCTGGAAATTCTTCACTGTCGCGTAATGGTAGGTGAAGATAGGTGAGACGCGAAGATGGACACAACGATCCTTCCATGGGAATTAGGGGTTTCGCCTGCCAAGGAGCTTATCTTGTGATATAGGTCACCTAGGTACTTTATAGGGCAAAGCCTTAGAAGATCCTAGTCTCGAATCTCCCACGCAATGTCCAAAAGTTAAAGTACAATCGGGTCTTAGGCATGATGGATGGATAGAGGCGCGCCTTATATTCGTACCACAGCCTCAGCTAAGGGCTTCTCACGCAACAACTTGTTTCTTCCCCCTTTGGTGCACCTTGTGACAGTGGGCACGCTTGCATATTTAGGTATGAATAATTAGAAGGGAAAGGGAATCAGCAACGGGCAGTCGAGGATATACTCATGGATCAATGATTTCCAAGGAGTTCTGACATTATCATTGAGTGAACCCCAACCTAAATTAGGTCCATATAACCTGCTAACCCACCACATACTATGAAAATTACCTTAGATATAGGCGGCCAAGACGTGTCATTCAAATCCATGGTCATAGGTAGGTCGATGTTAGGGGATAATAGGGATTAGAGCTAGATAGGGCATAATGTTACTGGGAATGCGTTCCATACGTGTATATATAAGGGTAAGCGTTAATAGACCATTACTATATCACACTTAATTCGAAGTAGCCTCTCTATATCTCCTATGCATCCACTCTATACATGATACCAACCAAGGAACCTCTCTGGCAGTCAAGTATTCATCTAATCATATTTCGTATGGACATGAATTAACATCAAGCTGGAATTAGATCTTTCTGGGAGGGTATTGTTACCGGTTCTGCGTAATAGACGGGGTTAGAGAGGAAAGATGAAATCCTAATGTGACATACCTAGTATCTTATATATGAGGGCAGGCGTATGTAAGGCCTTATTTGGGTCACAGCTAGGGTTTCCCGGGTGTTATGTCTTTGATGCTTCCATTCTAGATGAATATTGTGATTAGGACCATGTGATTCGACCTGAAAGAGACAAGAGGATAGTGCTGTTAGTATCTTTGTACTGAGACCTACATATTCTTATATATGATTAATCTTGATATATACCCCTTACCACCAATCACCCAGCTAACCATGCATCTCCAGTCTAGAGCTTACTATCTTTCCAAACCGGCTTCCGCCTCTCAACAAAGCTCTTTATGCCCTCGATCATATTCTCGCCTTTCTCAAGCCTCTTATACCACCCCTTCAGCAACAAATCCGTACCTTGTTCCGGCCCCACACCCTCCCACCCCAACTTCAACCCCTCACGACTCACAATCACAGCATCAGGACTATTCCCCGCGATGCGCTCCGCCCACTTCAGCGCGCCCTCGAGCACAGCCTCGCTCCCACCACCACCCTCCACAACCTGATTGACCAAGCCCCAAGCCATCATCTCCCTCGCGCCGTAGCTCTTCCCCCCAAGCGCCATCTCCGCCGCCCTCTGCCGCCCCACCGTGCGCACAAGCCGAGGCAGCGCCCCCGCAAGCGCAATAACCCCGATCGTAACCTCGGGCAGCCCAAACTTTGCCTCCGCGCTCGCGACGACGACGTCGCAATTAATCGCCATCTCCATGCCGCCGCCGAAGCACACGCCGTTCACAGCCGCGATGATAGGCTTCAATCCGCCGCGATTGCTCATCCCGCCAAACCCGCCGGAGGGGAAGCGCTTTGCGCCGGTCTCGGACTCGGGCGCGGGGGCGGGGTCCGGCGAGGTGTTGCTATTGCTATTGCTATTGCTGTTGTCCCATTCCTTGAGATCGGCGCCGGCGCAGAAGGCGCGGCCGGAGCCCGTGATCACGGCGACGCGGAGGGAGGGCTCGGCGTCGAACCAGTCCCATAGGCGCTCGAGGGCGAAGTGCTGGGGTCGCGGGATGGCGTTGAGCTGTTTTGGGCGGTTGAGCTTGACGAGGAGGATGTGCGGGCGCGGGAATAAGACTAGGGTGTCCGGGACGGGTGGGGGTGGCGATGAAAGTGAGGGTGGGAGTTGGGTGTTCGAGGCCATGGTGCGCGAGGATGTGGTGATGTGGTGAGTGAGGAGGAAAAAAAAGGGGGAAGTTGTGTTACGAGTTGAATAAGTGGGTAGATACTAGGACAACTGGAGGTCTCTTTGAAGAACTTTATAAAGAGATGGCTCCTTGGCTGAGTTTAAAAAGAGATGGCCAAGTGAAATACAACACACAACGTAGATAAGTGATATGATAAATGATATATACGACCACTCGGGTAGACCGGCGACATTGGGGGTTGCATTCGCGTATGCTGCATCCAATCTTGATTTCTTGATTACTTGACATTTGCGCCGATGATTTGGGACGCTCTGTGGGGAATTGCCTCGGCAGCTGCTCGGTATCCCGCCGGATCCACTGTACTCCGCAATCCCCGGATATGGTAACGACCCCCTGACAGTCAAGAACGTACCTGTCCCACTCTTACGGAAATATCAAGGAACTACGTGTCACAGTAACAACATATAATAGGAGACATATAATCTAATCACCTGGGTAGACGAACGGCTTTATTGATTTTGCGTCATGACACTTGGTAATAACCCTTATCTTCAAAGTAGCCGCCTTTATCAGCCATTATTAGTTTCATGGCCGTGAAGTAGCATGCGATAGCTGCTCCTTCAGAATCATTGTCCATTCCTATCAACATGGACACCCGTGAAAGGTCTCACCTCCTGCATGTGTAAAATAGCCGAACCCTCAATACTGGTATCCTCGAATGTGAAGGAGAATCCTTACCCGTCTCGACGCCCCCCTTTTTTTCCTTGGAGATTTTTGATGTTATTTAGGTAGGAAGGTATGATTATTAGAGGGACGTAGCGTTATAAAGTAGCAATGAATTAATGGGTATTTCCGCCTTCATGCAGAGAGGCCGCGCTTCTCGCTCTCGGTGAAGAAGATGACCATTCGCCAAAGTTTCTTAACAAGCGCTTCAGCCTCATCATCCAGGGCCTATAAGTTTAGTTAGTAAATCACGTTGATAGTAACCATTAATGAGCGAGAGTCACGTACCTCTGCGAGTTCTTCGACCAGTTCACCGGGCTTGGCATGCTTCCTGAGGTGCTCCTCCACAACCTCGATAAGAAGTTGCTCTTGAACACCAAGATACTCGACCAATTTCTTTTCGACAAAAGGTCTGAGTTTCTCTCGGATGACACTCTCGTCCAGGTAGTCCCATTTGACATCCCACTCCCAGAGTCCTTCCTTCTCGTTAGGAATCTCCTGCGCCAACGAGCGCACAGCTTGGTCACGTTCCTCTTCGGACATGGCCGCGGCAGTGGCTGGTTCAAACTGAATAGGAATGAGTTGGCGTCTGGAGTTCGCGTCTTCGTCCTCGTCCTCAAGTAGACCTTCAACCTCGGCGATAGTCTTTCTTTGCGGAGCAGCGCGTTGTGCTTGAGCCTTCTGAGCAGCTGCACCAAGAGAGAGCTTGAAGGGTTGCGGCGCGGCAACTCCGGCCCGACTGACTTGTCGCTGTTCCATCTCCTGGGCTTGCCTCTCAAGGAATGAATCCGCCATACCTCTCGCTTGCTCACGCTCTGCTTCTTCCTTGATGCGTTCTTGCTCTTCTGCTTGTCGGTCGGCGTCATCGGCAGCAATTTCCCTAGCTCTGAATGCTGTGCGGTTTCTGATCCAAGCGCTTCGATCCTTGTAGTATTCCTCTGTCTTCCGTGACGCTTCTGCATCATCGTCAAAGTGCTTAAGTCTTTGCAGCATCTTTTCTTTATTCTTTGCGAAATCCTTCGCATCGGATTCGTCGCGCTCCTTCTCTCGCTCAAGTGCAGCGGTACGGGACTTCTCCCGATTTAACCATCTGCGCTCTGCGTCCAGGTAGAGCTTCTCGGTCTCAGCGGTCTGCTTGGCAATTCGTCGGCGCTCCAGCTCTTCGTCACTAGCAGAATCATCATCGTCATCCCTATTGTAAGCCAACCCGCCATTCGTTGTGCCGCCGTTGATGAAACTGATTGACCTATTGTAATCCTTACCCATGTCGGACTTCTGCCCCTTAGGCCCAGAAGGCGCATTAGGTACGCCTCGTGGTCCCAGCGGAATAGTATTCGCGCTGGAAGGTTGCGGCGACGCTAATCGAGAGGTTCTGGATGCACCGTTTCGCTGACGTTCCATTGCTTCGAGTTCTTCTTCCCTCTTTAGACGTTCCATATCACGCTTAATGCTTCGTTCTCTAAAGGCGGCGATCTCGAGAGCAACGGTTTCGCGCATCTCAGCCGGGATATCGGCTAACTCGTCCTCCTGTGCCAAGGGGATATTAACCACCTCAACATTCTCTCCGTTCTGGGCCGAACTATCACCCATAGTGACATCCCCATCTGCGTCGGCACCTGATCGCGACGTGGGGTAAAAGAGATTTTTTATGGTCTGCTTCAACGCACCTCTAGCGGCTTCACGTCTTGCCTCGGCACCTGAATCATCAGGTCTGCTTTCCTTGTACGCCTCTAGGTACTTCGTCGAATTCTCGTCGAGCCGAATTTGAAGGGTTGCTTTCTCGAATTTCGCAAAGGTGTCGTCGTCATCAGCCGGCTCATCCGATGGCGGCTGCTTCTTTACAGGTACCTGGATGTCCTTCAGAATCTCAGAGGCGATCCAGAGTGACTCGGCATCCTCGAACTGGGCGAAGCCGAACGTCATCTCTTTCCCGCTAGCATCTGTGGCTCGGTCCCATCGACGGATTTTGCCAGCAGCTCCGAGTATCTTCTCAACGCCTTCATTACCGCTAATGCCTTCCGTAATGCCGCTCACGAACACCGTTCGCACAATCTCTTCTTTAGTAGGCGGGACCAATGCTTGCATATTCTCCCGTATAGCTTGTCTCGTCTGATCCAGGCCTCGATCCATACCTATGCCAGCTCTAGGTCCAGCTGAAGAAGGGGTCTCACTATCCTTGCGACCGGGCATTCCGGGAGTAGAGGGTTTAGAGGAGCTCGTACCGAGGCGGATTACGGGGGCGTTGAAGTTAATATTAGGCATGTTCGGGGGAGCTTGGAAATTGGATGGTAGACCGCTAGGCCGATTAGCTTGATTGATGTTGTGCTGCTGGACGCCAGGTGGTGGCGCCGTTCCTGGGGCAGACATGCCTGGAGGAGGTCCTAGGAGAAGTATCAGTATTGCGACGCGCATGGATTTACTTGACTGCGAAGTGAATTACCTAAACCAGGAGCAGACGGGAGACCTGGAGCGCTAGCGGCGCCAGGATATGCACCGTAAGTTGGAGGAGGGCCGAAGCCGGGCACTTAGGATAGGTTCTCTTGTCAGCATATTGAGGTTCTCCAGGACCTATACGTAGGTATATAAAGCAGCAAGTTACTCACCTCCGCCATAAGGATTATACGCCATGATCGAAATGCAGAATAATACTGAAGTCCGGCGCGTACGGTTTTGGGGAATAAGGAAACTTCACCGATTAAATCGGTGTCGAGACGTGTGCGTGAATCGTGGCGACTACGGCGAAAGACAAAGTTGATATATTGAAAATGTTTCGCAGCGCCGAGTCAAGTAATTAGACGGTTTAATGTTGAAAAGGTTTGTACTAGAGAGTTCAAGCACCGCTGCACACCAGCCACAAATACCGTCAAGGCTGAAGCGTGGGCGTGGGCGTGGCTAGGTAGGTACATGTTTCGGTACCTCATATTAGGTAAGGTTAAGACCAATAGACGGTAAATCTTCGGTAAGGTATTAGTGGATACCGGATTGTTCCGCCGAAAAAATCGCAATTGATGGCAGATGGGAAGCTTCATAATCGCACGTATCTAAGAGCAAGGTTGCATCTCAACGGCCAATTTTGAGGACTGATATAAATCAGTCAACTCTCAATATGTGAGACACGCATTTGTATTTTACCTAGTATCAATTAACTAATTTCTCTTACTCTCAGGGCCGAATTATGTCGAGCTGCGCAAGTCGCCGTTCGATCAACCTCACTACTCCGAACCTCTGCCTCAAGATGGCCATCATCTTCGGTCTCAATTGCGCCAGTCTCTTCAATACCCAGCATACGGCAAATATCAACGATACCAACTGCCCGGTCAATTGAAATCGGCGATAAAAGGTCACCTACATTCCAAACACAGCACCGGCACTACGCCTCTGGCGGTTGGCCCAATCCCTCTCGAGAATCGCGTCCGTCCCCCATAGACGACATTGAAATCAAAAAGCCCGACATATCTGTATATGACGACCCCTTCGCCCCGGAAATTGAATTCGATACCGGCGAATTGGACAAGGGCAAAATTCTGGAAGAGCGTCCAGCTCCCACGCGACCTCCCCTGCGTCTAGTCCCACGAACCGGCCGTACTATTCACGTGGGTCGCACTGTGGACGTGGCCAGATCCTTCAAGCTCCTGTCTATCCAAATATCCCAGAACAAAGTTCCTACAGATTTCCGGCTCCAGAGATTCCACGAAAGGCCGGGTCTGAAGCGAAAGAGGCTCAAGAGTGAACGGTGGCAGAAGAGATTCAAGAAGGGATTCAAGGCTTGCGTCAGCAGGGTCAAGGAGTTAACGAAACAAGGCTGGTAAGATCCATATCTACTGTGTACAATATCTAGGTCGACTTCAATCATAGCATTGGCGACGCCTCGTATAAATGCAGCTACATTGTACATTATCCCGCGACACTTTCATGTGGCCGAGCCATGCAGAGTGGCAAGGCGGATCCTACGGCGAAGTTGCTAAATCGATAAAAAGAAGTTCTGTCCAGCATTTAGTGATTAAGTTGGTTTTATGAGGTGAAAAGGTTATGGATCTCTTCTAATCCGATAACTCTAAAGTTTGATTCCTCCCAAGCGCCTAGCATATACCTTTTTTTTGTCCGCTGCAGAAAGCTACCATGAAAATAGATACCAGAAATAAATGCAACCCGACCACTGAACAACTGCTTTGGGTCGGTGATTAGTTAACGGCAGCCCAAATCAAACAATACAAGGGCCCAGAAGCTTCGTTGGGAGCTAGGAAATAGCCAGAGCTAACCTTTGAATCACCCTAGACAACTAATGTCGGTGTAGGCAAATATTCGAAGGAAGGGAAGATATTGACGTCGCGAGGAGCAACTGGAACCTAGATTCTCAGAATTCAAGATACGCTTGAAAGAGATGGAGAAGACGTGTCAAGGTGTTTCGGCAGCCTGCCATACGAGGAATCGTTTGCGCGAAACCGAAAAATGGAATTGGCCTTAATAATTTAAGATAGGAAGAGGCAACAAAGACATGTAGATAAAGGGCCTGGACCCCCGTTTTTAAGAGATGCGTAGTCTCGGGTTTCAACAATGCCGCGATACGGAAGCATACCTAATACAATCCAGAAGGAGCCGAAATTGAAAGACCGAAGAGGATATACGGAGAGGAATTGTGACAACTACAGAAACCGAGAGAAGGCTGAAGTCAGGCTTCAGGGCATGCGCACATCGGTCGAAACCGGACTCTCGTATCTAAAGTGAAGAAACGAAGAGAATAGGTTGATTAAGCTAAAGAAGGCGCAGATAGAATCCGAGGTTTGGATTCGGACGGTTCAGAACCATTGGAAGACTGAAATCGCTCAACTAAGAAAGCGCAAAAACAAACGAATTCAGATCCAAATGTTGCTAGAAGAATATTATACGAAAGCCTATAAACTGGCTGCCGAAAAACCATCTTCCGAGGAAATCAACCAAATGATCAAAGATGCGGTGCTGAGTGAGGTTCAGAGGATACAGGTCGAACCTTGGACAGAGGCCAAGATGTGGAAAATATTCCAGAATATGGTCTCAAAATTCAAGAAGTCAAACGAACGTCGATTAATTCAACAGAACAGACTACGAGAAGACTACGAATCTCAAATCACAGAGCTCGAAACACCGTATAGAAATGGCCTAAGCAGAACGCAAAGAGCATCTAAAGTCGAATTGACGAGGCCTAAGACAACCATCGACGAGACGCAGAGTCAACCAGACATGGTACAAGAGCCCGAGATGGACCATCGAAAGTCACACCAAGAGTCTAGGACTCTGGATTTAGAGCCCGAGGAATCTGAGCGGAATTCGACCAGTGGCAGAACCTTTTCTAGCGGCCATTTTCGCGAGTCAGCGCGAAGACAATTCATTGAAAGGGAGAAGGAGGAATTGATACGCTGGTTACATCTAGCTAAAGAGGAGGTAAGGGAATACTTTGCCGCGAAGCGCAAGGAAGTTGAAGCATTGATTCAGCGGCTCGAAGATTTGAGAACGGAATTTGAGAACCATATCGCAAAAAGGGACCCGATTTTGGCGAAAGGAGGAGTAGAGATGGATATCTTGAGAGTGGAACTTGAGGAAGTGAGGGAGCAAGAAAGGGAACACGCTGAACAGCAGAGGAACTTCGAACTGGAACTACTCAAAGTAACGCGCATTTCAGGCGAGGAGATCCAAAAATTGACGGATAAACTACGCAAGGAAGAGGACAGGCGACGTGCCCTTTTCTCACAAGTTCAAAAGCTCCGGGGAGCCTTCCGCGTCATGTGTCGCATTCGCCCGGTGAGTTCTGGCGAATTATTGAAGTACAAGCTAGACAGTGGGGAACTTCACGATCGCCCGGCTAAGCTGACAATAATTGAAGACACGAGCAAGCCATGGAGAGAAGAAACAACACCGAGCAAGTACCAGTTCGAGCGGGTCTTCACTCCTGAAGAGTCAAATGCCGACGTCTTTAGCGAAATCAGCGAATTCGTCCAGTCAGTCGTCGACGGCAAAAACGCCTGTATCTTCTGCTATGGGCAATCAGGGACGGGCAAGACGTATACGATGAGCAATCTGGAGGATGTCGAAAACCGAGAGGAAGGGATAGACTACGAGAGCGACGGCATTATTCCCAGAGTTAGGACGATGATCTTTAGGGAGAAGAGTAGGCTAGAGGAACTTGGCTGCGACATGAGTCTTTCGGGATGCTGTTACGAGATATACGATAATCAACTGAGGTTACTGAAAGCAGACGGGAAAGAAAAGAAAGCTATCTCTATAAATTCTCGGACCCTCGAAGAACATGGTGGACTTATCACTCTAGACTCACCACGCGACTTCGACGCTTTAATCGAAGTAGGAATGAAGAGTCGCCATTTTGGAGCAACGAAATTGAACGATAATTCTTCACGGTCACATTTCGTTATTAGCCTTGAGACTAAGATCAGGTGGAAAGGTAGTTCCAACGTAGTCCGTGAGGGTCTACTCAACCTAGTAGACCTAGCAGGCTCTGAGAGGACACACCAAGCTGGCACCATAGGGGCCAAGTTTGAAGAAGGAAGAAACATCAACACTTCACTCACACAGTTAAACAAAGTCTTCATAGACCTTGCCGCTGGAAGGCGTCCAGCATACAATGAAAATATTCTTACGAGATTTCTTCGGCGATCTCTAGAGAGGGACTGCATGACGCTCATGTTACTCATGATCACCCCGTTAAAAAGTCATTGGTCGGCGACGAAGCACACACTCCAAGTCGCGATAGATGTAAGTTGGTATGAATCCCGAGTTGAGAACATGCTAGTATGCTAATCACGTATCACGTAGGTCCAATCTGCAAAGAAAGCAGATCCACCGAACAGAAATACGAAGGTAACAATTGCAAGATCATCCTCAAGTAAATTGCCTAAGGTACCTCAAACTCCAAGATCTAAGCGATGATTGACATCCCTACGGATATTTGGCGAG
This sequence comes from Hypoxylon sp. CO27-5, assembly GCA_002120305.1. NCBI lineage: Eukaryota > Fungi > Ascomycota > Sordariomycetes > Xylariales > Hypoxylaceae > Hypoxylon > Hypoxylon sp. CO27-5. The sequence continues at coordinate 133,009 of KZ112442.1, read as the reverse complement.
GGCCAAAGCTCCCTCCCAGACACGGTTTAGTTAAGCGAGGCAAAATCACAAAGTACCTACCTAAGTAATCATGAAAGCAGACTTCAGCATACCTAGGTAGATATAAACCATATGGACAAGTTGATTTTCGACGGAATCTATAATTTTCGGGAAGGGGGTCGAGACAGTTCACGGGCGAAGTCGCGGGTTAGCGAGCATACCTATTGGGACGACTCACCAAATAGATACATGCCCCTTTTTTTTCAATATAGTAACGACCATAACTTGCTCGAATCGTAAGATTTCTATGCAATTGAATTTATGCTTACGAATCACATGCATGTTGGACATACATTGTATCCGCTCCCAGGAAGTACCTTGTTATCTGCATCCTACCTCCTGGTGGGCATGGTCTGTGATTCGCTACCTAGAAAGTCGGTAGTTTTGACAGCTTCCCTAACAATTGAATAACATCGCCTAGCAAAAATATTCGACTAATGAGAATCTCCTATACCGATGAATGGCTGGGTACGTCATTTCAGCTTTGAATATTGAAAAAACCCCTGCCCGTATGTCCATCATGCCGAAGCGAGTCTTCATCCCACGTTATTGGCAACTTCATCGTGGACCTTCTACGTCAAGTAGTTGATCATCTCATTCATTACGTTGTGAATATGGGCCTCCCTGGGAAGCCAAGTAATCATCTCATCCCCTTTCCAATAACTAGGCTGGCTTCCCTCTCTTGACTCGGCTCCTTGGATCCGAGATGCTTCATGGCCATGAATTAAACTTGCGTGAAGAACTAATTCATGGTATACTCCGACTGGTGTTTTCCGTCCCGCTGTTTCATCTCCCCTGCGTGGAAAGAGACGTTGAATGGCTGATAGTTTAGGGCGGCCATATAGGAGGCCGTCGGGATTCTTGGATGATTGGCTAAAAACAGCTGATTATATCAGGATTCTGACAAAACTACGGTGCCATGCTCAACACATTGCAGCGTGGTCTTCGGGATCCACCGTCTCAAGAGTGCCCGGCCAATGCGCCTCACACCAGCAATGGTCCCCGGGAGAGAGATGCTACTGAATCATTATGACACGGCTCCTTGCAGGCCGAGAATTTAACACACGGAGAACATGCGTCTGCCGCTATTGTATAGGTAACGGAATAGGAAGGTCCTTATCGAATCGCTTCTCGCATTCTCTTTCCTAGAAAATCCGATAGCTATCTACGGATTTTCCCGTTGGGGAATTTCTTCTTGTAGTATTCACATCGCCGCCTTTGCGTTGGTAGCACGGCATCGCGGCAATACAGTCCTCCTCCCCATATCGCACTGCTGAATAATATACCCATTACATCAAGAAGCGGGTATCAGATCATTATCCAAAGTTCTAGCCGAAATATGAGCCTGGGTTCAGCTGTTGGGTTAACAAAGAGTTAGGCATTAAGTTCCAAGTATGTCATTGTTTTGAGCTCATATTTCAAGAAGTATCGCTTAGAAGGTTCGTTTTCATATGTCGATCGTTCGACTGGCCACTTGAATTATGTGATACGTCTTCGTAATGTGCAAAGCAATCCTCAACTAATACTCTGGATCAAGCAGATATTATTTCTCGTATCTCGATCTATCCCAAAAAGCCCTCGTGGGCATCCTGAACTATCGGGTCTAGACAAATATATATAAGGCAAACAGGGAAACAGAAGGACGACCCTGTTTATTTACAACGTTTCCTTATTACATCTGAAATGGGCAAGGTTTAGATACCTACCTAGTTATGGAGCATGTCTACGGAATTCCCACGGAGGCTAGTCGCTATTCTCTTGTACGCGGATCAAGCAGAATAGGAGTAGTTTACTAGGGCTTGTCTAACGGTATACGCTGTTGCTTGCTATTTGTGTCCTATGACTGCAGATGCTTAGGGGAACCCGTGTTTGTATTGTATTATCATGGCTTGCATGTAATCACAGGTTTCAATGAGTCCGTACAATCGAAAAGCCGTTTATGTGTTATCCGAGGCTGCGCGGGAAATCAAGCTGGATGGAAACTTGCAGGTGAAAAGGCAAGGTAGAAAACTTATGGGAATTAACCTTTTGCTCTTGTGTTCGATGCATTCTTCCTCGTAGAACGGTCTAGATGGAGTCTACATGTACTGGCGGGAGAATATACTCTTGATTTAACGTTGAACCAGTAGCTTATAGATGTTCCTTGATATCTTACGATTATTGTCTGAATGAAATCTAGCGGCCCATTTTAAATTATATGTTCTTCAAGCTATGCATGCCTCCGTGGGATGAACAGTCCGCTTTACTAGTTCTGGGTAAGTATAAAGAGCGAAACCCGAGAACTATTTATATCTATATGGCTTTTAGTCTTCGAAAGTGATGGAATATCGTTGGAGGAGGTGTCGTGTTGCTCGATTCGTCGATCAGCATGATAATCTTGGTGATTGGAGGAGGACAAGATGACCTGAAAAGTAGTCCGCGGCGCGTCAGGACTAAATCTAAGCCAGAAAAGTGTTATCATGGTGAATAGACTTACGTGTTGAATTCAAAGCATGTTTGACTCGGCCAATCGGTTACGACGTATGTATTTACAGCTGAAAATAGGTCAAAATGGGGAATTAAATGTGACGTAGCAACGTCGCGGTAGTCCAGCGAGAGTGCAGCGTGTAGCTATATTTTACTGGACTGATGGCGCGAGAATTTCGCACCGGATACGTAAGCATTATCTAAGGACAAAAAAGAAAAGAAAATGTTGCGCTATCTGTGATTAGGGGATTAACTGCTACTTTACTGCTACTACGCCGTACACGTGGGTGGCTTACCCTGTATGGTTTCGCTCATTCTTGCAGTGAGCTTTATTTAGGTAGGTTTCATGTTGGGGGCTATACGTCAGTTCCTATAGGTACGACGAGGCGTTAATGTAATATGCGAATGGGGGATTAAGGAAATTTGTGTGGTAACGCCTCAGGCGCCGAGCGGACGGTACCCCTTAACGGAATTACACCGCCCTGTACAACTCCTTTGAAAATTTGCTGATACTCTCTGAAGGTATTATTGAGAACTCACGTCATCTCTCGGTGAGCGGTATCGATGACAGAGCGTACCATACAGAGAAATTGTCATCGGTCGTTGAAAAAGCCCCTGTCGTCATACTTTCGGTCTCGGAGATCCGAGAGAATGTGGCACGGCTCTTCCTATAGGTAGGTAGGTATCTTGTGATAAAGGGATGGATAAGTGCCGGATGAGATATTTAGCGCCCTGCCAACAAAATTTTCCAATCTGGGCATTCAATGATGTGGTAAACGTGTAGAATGTTTATGTTGTTGGTCTGAGCTTTCAACTAACTCGTACCACTCCTTAGCTCTATCTCTAGAGGATTTCGCGTGGGGGCAGGGATGTTGAAACGACACCATCAAGGAAAGTGAGGCGGGAGAAATGAATTTAAGGATAGTTGACAAGTTGCGTTGGTCTCTTGAGAGTAATCGAGATCCTGAATTTTCATATTAGCTTATAGCTGTACGCGCGAAATATGTCAGGTGTGGTGCCTAGTTGTCTGTTAGTCAGGGATTATGTCCAAGAGAGAAGTCTGTGCCAAATAGGGGAACGGGCCAATTTTTACCAATTTAAATATCTGTCTATAGCTAATCATAGCAGACTAACGAATACATCCTCCGAGAAGCTACGTGGCGTGCGTGCCATCCAAAATAGTCCATTTGGCGATTCCCAGGAATTCTTACACAACCCTCCAGCGGATGACATCGAGGCCATTTCTCACTCAGACCCTGCACAATATGCTGTTAAAATACACCGTTCAGATACCTAAGTACCTATGACACGCAGGTGGACAGGAGATATTGATTTCTCCCGATGTCTGGGACAGTCCACTTTGCCTCCAATAGACGACTATATCGCTTGATCGTGGGACCACACATGTAGTGTTATTACGTAGCAGCTATATTCGGAATCAATGTCCGCGTTCGATTCGAGAGCCAAGCCTTCATATTGTTTGAAAAAAAGCCCTCCGAATCCAGGCCAGCCTGGTTTGCCTTGCTAATATCGCGAAAGGTGCAGTTGGAATAATGCGGTCGTATCCATGGGGTCCACCGGGCCATACGTGAAGTTCGGCTTGAACACCGCCTTCCCATAGCTTAGAGGCGAAAGCTACAATCTCGTCTCGGAATGGCTCAGCCGAAGCGCAGTCGAGAAATGTCGGGGGCATTCTCGAAAGATCCTGTGCTCGTGCGGGTGCTTCGTACTCACTGACAGAGCTGCCTCCCGCACGCTCACCAAGGAGGCACCTCCACGCAAACCTATTAAGCGTCGAGTTATAAAAGGGGCCGGTGGAGAACTGCTGAGACGAGACCTTCTCATTCCTGTCGTCGAGCATGGGGCATTCGAGCACAAGGCCGCATAATTTCGGGCCGCCTCTATCTCGGGCCATCAAAGCCGTGGCCGCGGCTAAACCACCTCCAGCGGAAGTACCGTAAAGGAGTAGGCGCTCAGGATCGATACCTAGTTCCGGGAGATGCTTGCCAGCCCACAATAATGCTGCATAACAGTCTTCTACGGGCTGGGTGCCTGTGTTCTCTGGTGCACGTCCATACTCCACACTCATCGTGATGGCATTGAACTCCCTTGCCCATACAACGCTAGTATCCAAGCCAGCGAAGCGATCTGCAGCGACTAAGGCACCACCGTGGATATAGAAGATACATGGGCGGCTTTCACCCGTCGTCGCAGCTGGCCGAACAATCGAGATGGTCAGATCCTGCCGAGGTCCGGGAATTGTCGTGTCCTCTACTTTGATGCTTGTGTCAGAGAGTAGAGCGTTCGTGAGAGGTTGAGTCCTCGCCGCCGCATCCTTCCGGAGCTTCTCAACCTCATACCGCTCTGGCATTCCACCCAGCGCCGTGAATATGTTATCTATCTCGGCATCATATGGGGGTCTTGGCAAACGATCAGCTGGCCCCGCCAAAACCTTGCGCATCGTGAGTAATCCGTGATTTCCGTAGTATAGACCAGCAATTTAGAGTAGGATGGAGGTGTAAATTTCGTCTCGAGTTATAAGAACCTTCAAAGAAGAGTTGTCTGCGTGCTATCCATCCATAAGTGCTGGCTGGCGAGGAGACGGGTTGGCATTTTATGTTGGAGCTTTGCTGGGACAGGGGCTAGTCGATGGCGACAGGCTAACCTAGTATGTGTTTCTGCAAGGGAACAGCCAACTGGCGATCCCTTCAACCAATCGCATGAAGCATAGTCAGAAAATCTCGGCAGTCGGTGAGGGTCTGGGAGAACTAGACTTGGGGATTGATCCCACAAATCTGGTCTCGGAGAACTTAGCCCATCTTCTAGTTCCCGAACGACCGGTCATTGGCAAGGTGACTGGTCAGAATTGCAACGTAATGATAAAAGAAAATTGGCGGCAGAGAATATGGACCGGTTATGGAAACCCGAGCTGATAAAGGTCTTCTGCCTATAGGAGATCCCGTGACATGAGCAGTATGCATGCAGTATGCAAGCTGCAATCATCCATGAGTCAATACTCTTTATTTAGAAGCCTACCTAGGTAATTACAGAAATGTTAACCTGTTAGTCTGCACGAAGGAGTTCGGAACCATGGAAGCCAATCTAGAACATGTTCTAGTTAAGCAGAATGTATTAAAGCGCATGTTTTTATCATAAACCGTATATTTATTTATCGATAGGCTTATTTTCAGACTTGTCACATTTCTCATTTCTCATTTCTCATTTTCTCGACAAGCAAATGAAAAAGATTAGATCGTAAACATCTTACCTATCACAACGCCACCATCGAAAACCCCAATCCAAACGTCATTATCTTTTCATCACAATGGCCAGCCGCGCAGTCCCCAGGACGACCCAGGTCATTCCCGGCGCGATTGTCAACATTGTTCTCAAGGCTGACCAGCGCACTGGTAAGCAAGTGAGCGGAACAGTCCGCGATGTATTGACACGCGGCGATCACCATCGCGGCATCAAAGTCCGACTTACCGACGGGCGTATTGGACGAGTCCAAAGCATGGGCTCTAGCTCTGTCTCCACCACCTCATCTTCCGACTCTGGTAGTGCGGCCTTGGCGACTAGTTCTACGCCAACAGCGGACGAACAGGTAGAACCAATCAATGGAGCTGTTGCGCATCCGCGTGGTCGTCGTCCACGATATCGAGATACGCGACTTGAAGAGCCCCTCGCAGAACCGCCGCAACAAGCTGACCTAAGCGCATATATCGTACCTGCGAGACGCAAGGGCAAGGGTCGAAATGGCCAACAAGACGGCTCGGGCCGAAGGGAAAATGTTTCAGGAAGCAACGATTCGAATTCGGCTGCGGATGTAACCACTGCTACGGCCACTTGCCCGGTCTGCGGCGAATTCGAAGGAGACGAGACGGCTGTGGCGCACCATGTTGCGACACACTTTGAATGAGCACAGCCACTCCATGCTCTGTTCGACAAGTAATATCGACGAATAAGCGATGGCGAGTTGAAAACCGGTTAATCAAAGGCTCTGTGAGGATATTTCATGGCCATAAATGGGTAACTTCAACATGCATGCCTCCGAGGCTAGGTACGTACCTACATATGTGCTATGCATTTCAGAGCTCGCGCTCACAGCCCCTCAGACCGAGCCACTTTTATACGATCGGCCTACATTTATCTACCAGGAAAAACTACATGTATGCGAGTTATAACCGGAGTGATAACTGAGGTCATGTGCTCAGATGAAGTGCATCCGGCGGTAGTGACCTCAAGGTCGCGTCCGCATAGGAAAGGAGGATGCCATCAAGGTGCTCACCTCACCATCAAGGTCCCCCCGGCCCAGCATCTTATACCAGATATTTAGCCTACAGCCTCTCTCTTATCATGTTCCCGAACTCACAAAAGAAAAGAAATTGGCACATAAGAAAATGGGCGATATTCGGATTCACAATGTCTTGATTGTCGGCGCCGGACCGTGCGGTCTCGCCGTCGCAGCACGTTTGTCAGAACGTATGCCGGCAGCTAACTTTTCCGATGACGAGCATCAGAGATATCACTGGATTCGAAGGCACAAACCGAGTATCAAGAGCTACAAGACGGGCTTCGAGACACGTCGGAAATCATCTACTACTCCATCTAGTAATGCGGGACTTGATCTTCTAGTGCTCGATGCTACCGACAACCGGTGGATGGCACGATGGGATACTCTATTCAATACTTTCGACATTTCACACCTTCGGAGTCCGATGTTCTTCCACGTTGATCCTGCGGAGCGAGATGGCTTGTTGGCCTATACATATAGGAACGATAGAGGCAATGAGCTGACGGAGCTACGGGGATGTGTCGGGAAGGAATTAAGTAAACACCAGAGGAAAAAAAGAGAAAGGTCCGGACGGATGTAAGTTTTATCATGGAAATTATGGATGTCGGTAGATACTTAAGGTTGGAAGACCCAGGACCGAGCCCACGGTTGATGAACGCGACCGGAATGACTACTTCGTGCCATCGACACCCCTCTTCGCATCTCATTGTGGATGCCTTATGGACCGTTATGACCTGCGAAGCAATATGGTTTCTCATGAGAAGGTGGAAGATATTCGTTTCGACTACGTGGTGGACGTTTCTGAAATCGACAAGATTTTCACCGTTAAAACAGACAAGGGCGTTCATCACGCGAAGATCGTAGTCCTAGCCGTGGGTGGGAACCCGCCTCAGATTCCAGAGCCTGATATGCCAATGGAGGGAATGGACGCAGTTACCCACGCCATGCATATCAAAGAATTTCCAACGTCTCGAGTTCGAGCAAAGATTGATGCCAAACTCCAGACGAACATCGTGATTGTCGGAGGCGGATTGACCTCGGCTCAGCTGGCCGACCTAGCCATACGGCGGGGAGTGACCAAGGTGTGGTTGTTGATGCGTGGGCCCCTGAAAATCAAGCCTTTCGATGTAGGGCTTGAGTGGGTTGGTAAATTCAGAAACTTCGAGCAGGCGGCGTTTTGGACCTCGGATTCCGTTGAGGAGCGATGGGAGAAGATCATGACGGCTCGGAACGGTGGTAGCATCACGCCGCCGTATAAAAAGGTCCTGGAGCGGCACATCTCCACTGGACTGTTAAGCTTACTCCAGAATACCACAATTAAGGAGAAGCATTGGGATCCTCTCTCCAAAACTTGGGCGGTGTCGCTATCGGACAAGAGTCATACACTCCCTAGGATCGACCACATCTATTTTGCGACCGGCGTCAAGAGCGACATCGAATGCCTCCCGTTCTTGAAGTCAATGTGTTCTGATTATCCTATCGAAAATTGCGGAGGTCTTCCTTGTATTACAGAAAACATGGCCGTAAGTAGAATCGACGTTTTTGTTACTTCTTGCTGCCGATGCAAATCTCGATTTCATAGCGGCTCTCTTAAATTCCACTCTTATTGAGAAAAATAACCTCTACTCACCTGATATCGAATGCTACAGTGGAGAGACGACGTGCCCTTATTCGTGGCTGGTAGGCTCGCCGCCTTGCAGCTTGGGCCTGGAGCCCCTAACTTAATTGGCGCTCGGATCGGCGCTGAGAGGATTGCTTGGTCAATTCAAGACATCCTAGGAGCAAAAGAATCAGGGAATGGCACCGAGTCCAAGAAACGCGAGTTTGACTATCTCACCGGTAGGGGTAGTCGGTATGATGCTTTGGCCGAAGCTGCATAGATCATCCATATGTGTATTATCTTACAATAGGGGAAACACGTGGTGGAATAGACAGTCCCATGAAAGATGAGTCATACATATCTCTTTAGCTTATCTGACTTAGGTATACTAGACGATCAATTGCAAATCACTTGACGCGGTTGATTTGTGAAAAGTTGCCATGTTGAAATAGCCTTCATGCGCTCAGTTCTATGCCCGCGCACAGAGCGGGAGAAAATAAACGAAAGACATCCATACATTCCAGATAAGACACGTAGTCTTGTCGCTGGATACGTCCCGATAAAGAAGCGTCCTTAATCCGACCAATATGGCCAGAGCCAAGCTCAAGACTCGTGCAACGAATGTTGTATCCCAGAACATCGGGCAACAAATCCCCCAAACTAACATCCAAAACGCCATAACCCATCGAGCCGGCATATCACCTATCACGAGCGGCAATGTGCGGCGGTCTCGTAGCGCATCCCCTTCTTGGTCATACATATCGTGCACGTGAACTGTTGTCATGATGATTCCGGCGACAACCCCCAACCACTCCACAAGTCGTGGCGACGTAGATAAAGGAAGAGGGATCCCGAGGGCAGCCTCCATCGCACCAGACGTGAAGCAGACGTACCCGAGGGCGTTGATGGCGTTTCGGACTAGAGGGTGATGATCAGCGCCTCCGAGGTTGTTGTACCACACACCCAGAAGAAAAAGACCCAAGCCTTGGCGAATACCACACCTGGTATATATATTAAACATTTGTGCCACGACGTAGAAGAGTAGCACCATGACCCTGGCGTGGGATGACGAGAGGCGGCGGCTCGGGAGGGGACGCCAAGGTTTGTTGATTGTGTCCTCGGTGATAGACGAAGCGGTCATCTGATTACCGATCGTGAATGGGACGAGGTTTATCCATACCCAGAGCAGAATCAGGGGCGATCTGCGGAGGAGGTACGTGTGGTGGACGGATTCGACGGGGAGGATATGGTACCGTGAAGCTGCGAGGGAGTTCGTGATGCCGAATATGGTGCTCGGAATGACTATAGTCTTCAGATCACTAAAGGTAAAGAGCCACAGTGTGTGTCCGAGAAACACGGCATTACTGAATGCTTCTTTAACAGTAAGAGATCTTCTAGGGCTTGTTGAACAGTTCTTGACCTTTTTCATGGTGGGCAGTCTGTGGTCCGAAGATCAGATGAATGAATTCGGAGTTTACTTGCCATAATGTTAATATATTAATGTTAGAGATAACTTGAGATATGTTCGGGATTTGAAGATATACGACTCCAGTGATCTTTCCCCAGGTCAGCTATTCTCTTTCTTAGGTACCCGCACATAAGCTCATGATCATACCGACATCTTCGTTATAAATAGCGCAAGGGATGAATATACGCTGTTGGTAATCGTGGTTGATCCATTGTTATGCTGAAAGTTGCTGCTTATCACTATGAGCTGTGGGTAAATAATGATCAACTTCCAGGGATGATATAATCCGACCAACTAGCTCGTATCACTATCACCAATCAAATCGATCATCACGATGAACTCATCATCAGCTGGTTACGAGGACATAGGTCAGCACTGAATTTACCAACACCTAAAAGCACGTATGAATAAAACTTTAATAAAGTATTCCGTTAGAAACGTAATAAGAGGTACCTAAGGTATTTTCGAGCTCTTGATGTGTATAGATATTTTATCAGCAAGGGGCATTTCTCTGAAGCTGAAGATATTAGCAATGAGTTCGCAGTGAGAATCATGAATGCATCAGTTTCTGTGCATCTTAGACCATGGAAATAGCACTATCACGGAAGCTGCCTTGGCAGATGACGATTCCGAACTTCGCCAATCGTATAGGTTTATCCAATCAGTCTTCCTGAGCCTCCCGCAATTCGGTTACCTTGTGTACCCATACTTCATATGATTCGAAAGGTTTTGACGTGCGGATTCCGTGAAGTTGTGGAACTCCAACATAAATCCAAGTCTGACGTGGCCCTGATTCCATTATCTTCTTGTCCCGAGCGTAATGGGAATTTATCCAGGTAGGCATTGTCAGAATGTGTCTTTGTTCGAAACCATATGCCTACCGTAGTATTCCACACAAGTCTTCAAATCCTTAAGTATTCACTCGCCTTATAGAATAGATTAGGGGGAAATTAAGAGTGGGGCGTTACGTTTTAAGACACCATATCTTGATATAAAGCCTTCAATATACTCAGTCCTATTCATAAAAGGTCCCAAACTCTTCTCTACGAAGACAGATATGGTATCCATAGTCACGTATCTAGTATAGAACATATTGATATGATTATATCTTAATCACTAATAGGTATTTACCCAGAAATGAAAGGCATCGGTAGTGTTTACATAGAAGCGCATAAGTAGTGGTGCTGGGGAAAACCGTGCTTAAGTTAGAATAAAGAGAGGGGGGAAGGGGGCATATGATGTAATTCCATACGTACCTATAACATCTCCAATCAACACCGAGTAGGCAACGAGGGCAATTTCTTATGCTAGTTGATCAAGGTATCGAGAAGAGAGAACAGCTCTACACCTCTCCTTGACTTGCTGTTCGTATACGAAAATATCATAACTAGGATGTCTTACCGGAGGTTCTTGGCCAAAAGCCTTCGGAATCAGCCGTCGTTCAAGTTCAGTTTACTAGGACATAAAGTAGAAAGTTGCGGGTGAAATATACACCTCTAGTTTTCAATCTTTTGGAGAACAGTATCGCTGAAAGAATCCGCGTTTGCAGATGACAACAGTAGAGTCAAGACTGTAGCCATACTTAGAAGGGAAGGCATCCTGTACGGACGATTTGATCCGGGATTTACTAAGTTGAACTACTTCCTATTGGAAAACGGTTTATATTTCGAAATTGGTCCCCGTGTTTTCTTGTACCGTTTGGTGAAGAAATGCGAGATGACTCTAGGACTTACAAGTCACATTTCCAGTCACAGCTCCGTCTGTTAGAGATCTCGTGCATGCCCTACCGGTCCAATCGATTGCGTTTAAGTTAACGACTGTTGGGATGGTATCATCTTCAAACCTGGTCCGAGAAGATTCGGGTTCGACAAACTCTGCGAGTTCGAAGCCGCGGTGATCTCATCCCAGAAATCCTATAATACTGCGTGCTTACCAACGACCAAGTTGGAAGTCGGGTGATCAGTCCTGACTCGGGTGTCACGAACCAACGAACCAATATTGTAAACGAGGAAATATCTCTATGGACATGCTATACTTTAAATATATGTTGGAGAGACTCGGTGGCCGTGAAAAGGGTCTTACTTCTGTTCTTTTTAAGCCCAGCCTTATATTGACGTTGCCTTGTTGACAGAAACTGAGTTAAAATATTAGTCGCGTATAGCCATAATGCTGAAAGCTATCATTATTGCGTTTATTCTAGGCATATCAACGCATCATGGCCTTTTCATTCGAGGGGAATGGCATCTCCAGGCCCCGCATATCCTCGGTGCCTATCTTCTGACTACCTCAGTATTCCTTCTCCTTGCTACCAGCTATACGGAGCGGCAGCAATTGAGCCTGACAGAAATTGTTATACCAGTTATGATATATTTTTTCAGTCTCCTAGCTAGCATTACTGTTTACAGGCTACATTTTCACCGATTACGGGCGTTTCCTGGTCCTCGTCTAGCTGCTCTCTCGAAGCTTTGGCATGTATGGAAGTGCCGCGACTCTCGAAATCACCATGTAGTAGAATCGTGGCATAGAAAATATGGGCCATTCGTTAGAACAGGTTATTATATTGACCCCATCATGATCTCAACGGCTAATAAATCACAAGGTCCAAATGAGATCACAATTTGCCACCCTGCCGCATTCGAGATCATGGACGGTCCCAAAAATCGAAACATAAGGTCTGACTGGTACGATCTGATATATCCAAGAGCATCCACAGTTTTTACGAGGGATAAGATACTTCACAATACCAGAAGGAAGATGTGGGACAATTCAATGAGTTCTTCTTGTCCGAGTCGACCCCTTAATTGTAATAATATTTCCTGATTTACTAACCAAGCTAATAGCCCTCGCCGAATACCTCAAGAGAGTCCCTCGTCAGGTTCAGACGCTTACAGATATCATTGACAAGAATGTCCATAAGCCAATGCCAATAAATAAACTTATGTACTGTTTTGCCTTTGATTCCATGGGCGACTTCGGTTTCGGACAAGACTTTGGCATGATGAAGAACGAAAACCGGGTGGACGGCGCTTTTTATATGCTTTCTGCGATAACCTTACTCGGACCACTTAGTCCTGCTATCTGGATTCCTAGGATCACATTCGCTTTCTTTCCCCGTGTCTGGAAGTTAAGGCACTGGTTTAAGATGCTTAACTTCGTTGATAGCTGCATGAGCTCTCGCATAGAGGTACGAATGCTTCCAATCGCCCTATTGAAATTCCCTAGCTTACGTGGCTTAGAGGGGTTCGAAAACCCCGGACATTGCGGAATGGTTTATCAAGGACTATAATAGTCGCAGCTCAAGTAAGAATAGCAACCAACTGCTAAGCGGCGATACGGCAACTTTGATTGTTGCAGGAAGGTCTGTTTGAAAAAGCACCCCTCGTTGTACCCATGCTAAAACACTCTAGTACTACAACTGCACCCAGTCTTATTATACTCCTATACTTTCTTTCTCGTTATCCGAGACATGCAGCTAAGATACAAGAAGAGTTAGAGGGTACTGATATATCAGATTTTCAACGTCTATCCAACCTACAGCACCTCGCAGCGACTATATATGAATCAATGCGGCTTCTCCCAGCTGCCTTGACTTCGAGTTCTAGAGTGACTCCTGATGAAGGTCTAACAATTGAGGGTACCTTCATCCCTGGAAACACTAAAATAACCGCAGCTCGATATTCAATGGGACGCTGTGAGTACACAATATTTGGACTGACAATCTGAAAACTTACGCCACTAACATATATGATTATAGTGGCATCGGCTTATGAATATCCTGATAAATTCATCCCTGAGCGATGGTATAGCAAACCGGAACTAGTAAAGGATAAACGGGCCTTTGCGCCATTTGGAATAGGTACAGTACGCCCATTTCTGGAGATGGCTCATCTACTGAACATTTCTCGCAGGTCGGAATGGTTGCGCCGGAAAGAACCTGGCCATGCACCAGTTGAGATTTGTTATAGCAACCCTTCTCAGTAAATATCATATTAGATTTGCCCCCGGCGAGAAAAATGGTGAAGCCGTGGAGAGGGACATGAAGGACCAGCTTACAGCGACTCCGGGTAATCTCGTGTTAGTGTTTGAGAGGCGGGATGGATCATGAGCTTTATTCTAGAGACTAAAACCATTAATCCGAGTGCCTATCACGTCGTATGTAGGATGTCTAGGTCCCGAGTCGTTCAAAAGGAGCAAGAAAATGAAAAAAAATTGTCAACTATCTAAATAGCGCCTCTTTATATAAAAATATGTTGTTTATAAGCATATATATGCTTTAAAAAGGGTATTTATATGCATGTAAGACGTATACCCTTCTCAAGAAGTATTACAATGTAATTGACAGAAACCCCTTTATTTCATTGTTAGGAACGGGGTAGGTAAACCTAGGGACGAGTTGCTTGTACATACAGAATGATAGCAAGTCGGCAGCAGCTTTCTAATACGTCCAGACTACGCAGCCGGCGCCCTGCAATCGATAAATTTTCACGCATACTCCCTTGTAAGTCAACAGGTGTACAGTTCCCCTTTGTTTAAAGTGTCCTGGCATGGCCCCACTTTTAACACCTGACAACTACAAGTTCAATTCTCTCTTAGTCGTATCCATTTAATTTTCAAGTCGTTAATACCAACTCTTACGAACTATATTCATGTAGCTGCCCCTTAAGGCCTATTCTTTAGTTGTTCAAAAGAAATACTACTACAAAGATATGGAAGCATGCCCTAGAGCGTTCCCCTACATAGCCCCCAACCCCGGAAGAAGACATAACTCGGAATACTCCCAAGAATATTTATGTCCCTATTCTTTACTACTTGTTCGCACAGCATCGTCATTAATGGGTTACAGGCTACGCAAATACCTTACCAGCGCCACTTTCAAGTATACGACATCGGAATCGAAGATTGGGTAGATAAGGGGCCAATGATTGGCCTTAATGTGACGCAGCCTTGAGAGTGTGGTGGCAACCGATCGACAGTTTGAATGGACACCTCCATGATAAAAGGTGCAACGTAAAGCAGGCTGAGGATGGTATCATTAAAGGATCGATAAAACGTGTACTCCCAACAACAGTCTGGATAGATGAAGACCCATTATAAAGCAATGATATCCGAGGAAATATCCCAATGATCACGCACCTGAATATATTTCCTCTCCAAGACATCATCTTGCGCGATCTACTCTATCGTCAACGATTTCTCATCCCCTATTCTGACACATTCTAGTACCCCCCAGCTCGCATTCTTATAAGTTAATTAGTCAAATAAACAATATCATGGTCAGCCAACCTACAGTCGACTGGATCATTGCGGCTACGATTATTCTCTTCACAACTGCCGCTGCAGTCGTTTTGAGAATAGTGTCAATTCGTATTCGCAGAGCCGCTTTCAATGTACCTGATTATCTTATATTCTTTAGCCTTTTATGTGAGATTGGCATCATCGTTGGCAGTTCAGTAGGTACGTAAAATGACTCTCTGGAAAATCAATGAAAGCCAGCTTATCAGTGCGAAGGGGTGCGTAATGGAGGTTGGGGCAGGCATGTGGAATCTCTATCCTTGGATGAAATCATTGCTACGTCTAAGGTAGGCTAAGTCTTGCATTTCTGGTCATATTAAATACGATGCTAATTACGTGAAATAGATCTTTTGGTCTCTAGAATGGTTCTGGACATTTGGCGTCTTTGCCTTCCGAACCGCCATCCTAATGCTTTACATGGAGATTTTCTGTACCAGAGCCTTTCGTTTGGCGGCGATTGTTGCAGCCACAATATCATTCGTTTCTTTGATTTCCACTATCGTCACCATCTGTGTATTTTGCACACCCATACAAGCAAATTGGGACCCAACTATAAAAGGATCTTGTGGAAGCATCCCAGGGGGTGAACAGGCTGCGGGGTCCATTAGCATGATCTTTGATATTATCGTCGTAGCCCTCCCCTTACCGGTTATTTGGAGGCTTCAACTTACGAGACAAAGGAAATGGGGTATTTCTGCCTCATTTACAGTTGGGTTAATGTGAGTATCAGCATAACTAGCCCAGATCTCGGTTTTATCCGCTAACGTAAGCTATGATAGCACTGCAGGAGTAAATCTAGGTCGCCTAATCCAAAGTCTTGAGTGCCGGGCTGACCTTGATCCTTCGTACTGCGCGGTTGACTCTGCCATTTTATCAACGGCAGAAATTGCCGGAGGCATCCTTGCAGCTTCCGTTCCTACTTTCGGGCCGCTCCTCTCTGCTACGAGGAAGGGCAGGGCATCTAAATCTTCTCCTGAGGAGGGACTACCCATACAGACTATCGGGTCAATCCGGGTGAGGCCCCTGAGGGAAGCGGGAACACTCGATGAGTCCCTGCGTTCACAAAATGATATTGAGTTGCAGCGTGAGGATTCTTTAAGCGCGCTCGCTGTGAGAGCTGCGGATATGGGACATCAGGTAGAGGTGGGAAGAGGTCAGAGTAGAGACGGCCCCGTCGAGGGTTATCTAGCTCAGGCTTTATCCAACGGTGGGGATATCGTGCGGAAAGTGGAATATAAAGTCACAACGTCGTGATATCGATGGAAAGAATCGTGGTTGAAGCTGGCCTTCCCTTACTATTCTAAGTAAGACCCCTATTCATACTTTCCAGTCGGAAAAGAGATTTAATGCGAGATAATATAAGGAGTTGGCAGATAGGTATGGATCAATACCTATGGAATTATTCAAATGATAATTCCCAGGTTTCTTATCATAAACTACACGGTAGCAAGTTTTTACAGCGACTCGCTCAATCCAATATATTCTATGAAAGCGAAAGCGAGAAGACATCAAAACAAACGAACCATGCAACCCGAGATCAATTTATTTAAATCTCTACTATAATTAAGACATGGCCGGGGATAATATTTTACCTTTTTATTCATAAGATAGTGGCCGTTTCGAGATGCACCCCGCTACCTACCCAGGTAGATATAGAGCTGAAGTTCAATCACGAAATCGTTGGTGTGCGATATATTGTCATTTGTGACACATAAAACCAGTACTAAGTTAATATTTTTGCTTTAGAAAGGTCTGGGTTGTACCTTCAGAGAAGGTTGCCTATACTGGAGTAAGGTAGACTTCTCCTGACGACTATATTACATCAGCAATACTTTCAGTAGGTAGCTGTAGTATCTTTCCTAGGATAACTCAAGAAGAGAATAGACGCAAGATAACAATGCGGAGAGTGGAATCAGAAATCCTAGGTGTGTTAGAAAGAATCTGGGTGTGCGGTGACTGTCACTAAGGCTATCCCGATCAGTTGGCGATATTTGAGGCGCGCATGTTGCATACTCCAATGCATTATCAGTGCGTCAGAGGTAGCTTACCGTTAATGTGACTCTGAATGTCTGGGATCAAAAGCTGGGAGTTTTATCATCGTCCAACATGCAGATAGAGACATCCACAATGCTACTTAAGTGTAAAGGAGCCCATCATATTCCAACCCGAGATGTCCTTCCCGGTTCCGGACATATGCATGTTATATGCAGAGACGAGCTGTGATGTAAGAATGAAAAATGATCATAATAACTGTTGGTCCTCTTGCGGTCGGGACAGCAAATCACAAGGCTACCGCCATCTCTTCGAGCAGCGTCATAAGCAGTGTTGGGATAATGTAGTAATTTTCCTCTTCGTGCATACTAACATGAATGCATGTTGGTGAAGCAGCTATTAACTGGAACAGCTTAAGTGGCCAATTAATAATTCATTTGTGTTTTATTTTTAGAAAGGAGGGGAAGGGAAGGACTTTTTATGATATATTTACAATTTTCCTATATTTCCTTAAGCTAGGATAACTAAAGTAAACCCATAAATGGCACTATGACTTCTCGCGGACACTAAAATCGTCGCGAAAAGAGGAACTGCAAATACTATGCTAACTGCTGGCAGCAGTAAACATTTACCCAATTATCCAAACCCCAGGATATGATCTGCGGCCATAACAATGAACACACCAAGCTGCCGATTCATTCGATATAGTGAGAATATTTACTGTGCCACATATTGTATTTCTACTTACTTTTTGAGGGAAGTGTAACGCTTTGAAGCGCTGTAACTATAGTGCCTTGTGGCGTATACTTTACCAAGTACAGCGATGCATCTTGGCCACTGAAATACCTATTGAGTACCTCTAAGCCAGCAACACTCCGGTGATGCTAACAAACAGATAGGATGCTACTTTAGTAAGTACGGAACCCCTGAACCTTACATGTAGTAAGAGGGGTTATATCTTCCCACACGTCTTATCTTAGAGCTTTAAGACCTTAAACCTTTTAAAATATAACATCAATTACTCCTCTCATATCTCAAACAAGTACCGTCGACTTGACCCAGGCAACGTATACCTCTCGCTACCATGCTGCCAGATGCCTTCCGCCCTATTATAGTACCTCATACCCCTGACCCACATTCGAACCATTCGAACGGAAAAACACCAAGATCTTCAATCTTAAACAGGGTAAACCCATCCCAATATTCGTCTATACCAGCGTCTTCTCATACATGCGATACTCGGTCGGCCCCGCCAACTGCGGCGCCAAGTCCGGGTAATCCAGCTCGAAGTCACGACGCCCCACGACCCTGTAGCCGAGTCGAGTATACCACACATCGAGGCGCTTCTTGAAAGGGTGCTCGAAATGGGTCGGCACTAGGAGGTCGAGCTGCGCGACAGCAATCCCGGGACCACCTAGGTTATCGCGGCACCATCGCTCCGCCCAGGTCATCAGGTCTCGCCCGACCCCGTTGCCTCGCTGCGACACGGCGACGGCGAATAAGCCGAGCTCGGCGCGGTTCTCGCTGAGCTTCTTGATGGATATGCAGCCTAGGGGCGTGCGGCCCGATATCGATTCTGAAGCTGTGGAGGGTACGGATGCAACCGCTAAGGTACCGGCTTTGAGGAACTTGGCAACGTCGCTTGTCGACGTGCGCAAGTATCCCGGCTTGAAGATACCGGCCTCGGTTTCGCCGTAGGCGGCATTGATTATTTCTGTAAGTGCTGCTGTGTAGGCTTCGTCTTCTGCGACCGAAGCGGGCGGGATCTCGATTGTGGCGTTCTGCTCCTTCTTGGCGGGCACGTCTGACGCTGTACCGTTAGTGGACGATGAGGGCGCCGGAGAGGCCCCATTGGCCCCGTTTAGTTGAGTCATTGTGTGGTTATACAGAGGATGTCTCAGATCAATGTGTCGCCGGGTGGCCGTAAGTCTATGAGGATTGCCAAGAAGTCAATATAGATCATTCGGAAATGGATCCCGATAAAGTGGGATTGAAGAATATGGGAATTGTCAAGGTGAGTCAATTTTAGGATGTTCTACTTCTAGAGCCGTCTAATTTAGCTTGTTACCGTATTCATCTTGGTCACCGGTGCCGTGGGTCGTAGAGCAAGGGATGAGGCTAGCCAAGATTCAATTCAGCAAACATGCATGTACGGCTCCCTAACAATTTAATGGGATCTGGGAACAACGGAACTACAAACCTCCTGGGTTTCATTCTCAGTTCCAACCCTGAACCGTTGCGCAATTCTTTGTCGGTGGGGGCCATTGGAAGAGGCTTAACTAAGCGTGTACCCCACTTCCACTTCACAAATCAGGGTGACTGATTATGTCATGCCGAAGGATGCTAGCTAAAAAGGAACAAGCGACTGCGGCATCTAACTTAAGGATAACCCAATAGGATCTAGTAGATGATAGGATTTGATCTCGTTATGGTATAAGTCATCTAGAGCCAAGTCTTATATCTCGTAGAACCAAGATCTGAATTTGCTTAGGTCAGCCAGACAGCACTATACTATGTGCAGAACTAATGGCGCCATCTATGTAACGTACGATGTGGTGGCACGACAGTGAGTTTTTGGGACCCCATCAAATACGAGCTCTCACGACATTCAATTCATCTCATAAGCACCATGTCTGTCATCATTATTCTGGTATTGGGCTATGTGCTTCAAATATCCCAAGATTGTGGCGTATGAAAATTGAACTGTTGTTCCTCCGACTACTCAGTCCGTATCGAAGAAGCTGGCTGTCTTCTTCAAAATGGACAGATCGATAAGACCCATGACGCGTCCATCAAGCCGCCTGACATTCTCATCCCAGTACCAATACGCCCCACAGACACCCGCAGTGACAACGATCTGCGTGATTCCCATTCCTAAAGTAGCCGCCTTCAAGCCGTCCCACATAAAAACAACGTTAGGTAAGCCAAGGATAAAAGCGCCCGTGACAAGATTCCGCAGGCATGTCAGGCCACCATGCATATCAGCCGTATTCCGCAAGCCGACCGCGAGGTTCGCCGAAGTGAAAGCCGTAGATCGTTGAATGACGGGCTGGATTGTGGCGTCTAGGGCCAGGGACCCGGCTGCTAAGAGGCCGAGTAGGAACGACGTTACCGGCAGGCTGACGTGGTTTAGTCCTAAATCCCATGGCGTGCTAAGCGGGTCGGCTGAGCCGTCCGTTGGCATTTCCATTGAGCCCGCGAGGTATAGCCCAAATCCTAGCATCCCGATTGAAGCGATGGCTGTGCCGATAGTGAGGGTTGTCAAGTGGACAGTGGGTGTGAAACGACTATGGAATTGGGGAAAGGCGAGTCCCACAGCCACCGGGGTAGCGAGGAGGAACGGGCCTACCATCAAGGCGCCGAGAGATGCCGAAGATAGCATGAAGGGGAGAGGTGAGAAGAGAAGCGAGAGGGAGCTCGCTAAGCTCCAAAAGCCAGCATATGGCAGAAGGGTAAGAGTGAAAAGGAATCCTGTTGTAGGAGCAAGCATCGCGCGAGGTGCCTGCAAGATCAGGGGCAGGTTGATCTCGTTTGCCTTGTAGGACCAAGGCTTCATCTTAGCGATATACTCTAGGGCCGCCTCTTTCGTGTAGGTAATAGTCGGCCAGAGCGATTGAGATCGTTGAATAGTTGGCGGTTGATCATCGGAGACTACACGATCGTAAGTAGTCTCAGGAGCCCCAAACACGAGCAACAAGACCGAAATCGATAGAAAAGCGCTCATGATCTCAAACTGCAGCTCGAAGCTTCTGGGACCGGACGAAGCTACACCTCCGAGGAGGGGAGAGCTTATTGTGGTTGCGATAGAGACAGCGTAATGAATGATAACTATGGATTGTCGTTCATGTTCCTGGAAGAGTTAATACGTATACCCTCAAAGATCTTGGGTATTACTAACGAAATAGGTGTCCTGGATCGACCCTAGGACCAATGTATCGAATGCGCCCCATCCTAGTCCCTGAAATATCCTCGCAGCCATATTCTGCGCCAAACTTCCCCTTACATTTGTGTTCCACACCATCCCTATAAATATCATTACCATTGAAACTAAGTATACTGGTCTTTTACCACATATTCTCGATATTATCAAAGATGCCAACCCGGTGACCGCGGACATCATTAATGGCACTGCGGTCAGAGCGACTGCCGCCGTGTACGAAACCCCTTCCTCGATCGCAATTACGCTGTTGACGCTGATATACGCCGTCTTCATTACACCCACTAGCGCAACCATGAGAAGTAGCGCTCCGAGGTTCAGATTCTTTTTCCACGCCGGCCAGTTAAGCGGATCTTCGGGGTCCTCACTTGGCTGTGGAGACAGCTCGACTTTTGCATACTTCCCCGTACCATACTTGATAGTCCTTTGAGATACTGTACTCGAATATGATACCCCGGTCGCTGTAGTCGCCGTAGTGGACGAAGTTGCTGGTCTAGGCCAATCCTTTGTTACCGGCCTCGGGGGCCGCTCCTCCATCTCCGGCACGGTTAGTGATAACCTTACATCCTTATTGCCTCCCCATGCCGTCAGCAACGACTTGAGTGTATCTGTAGTTTTCGATACCCGACTGGTATTTGCATCTACATGCTGTGCGGGTTGCGCACTGGAAATTAAGGTCTCAGGCACAGGCGATAGTGGTAATGGTGGAAGCGTTTTCCGGTAATTGATTGCTGGCTTTGGTGGCCTAGGTGGCGTAGGGAAACTCTTCTCTATTTCGGATATCTCAAGCGTCGACTCCGTCGACTCCGGCCTTGCCATAATGATTTGTTTCAAATTACCCCCTCCTTCAGCTATCAAGGCACGGTGAATATCGCCAATTCAAAGTCAATCCTATTGACGGCGGGCGAGTAGACCTAGCAATTAAAGAATTTAGATAATTAATAAAATGTAATTGTATTACGAAGTAGAAAGCGTCCTGAAAAAAAAAAGGGCAACCAGGCCCGCGAAGATCAACTTCGAAGAAGCGAAAAACCAAAAGAAAGTCAGTATGATCGCAAAGAACGTAGATGAAGACTGCAAATGGTGAGAATCAATCAATTGCGAAAGAGGTCTGTAAGACCAAGCTCAATTGTCATCGCATAGCAGAATGGCACGGACAGTTCGTGCGTGAGATCGTCAAGGCTTCATGGGTGTATCACAGACGCTAGTCATCGTGAACAAGGATATCATTCGCTGCATCTCGCAATATTCCCCGGGTTCAGTAAAACCTGGTTCACTCACGAAACATGGGAATTCCGCGCCAAGGTCATTCTTGTAGTATTTCGTGGCTGGCGGTGAGTACAGCCAAGTCGAATGTGGCTGCTATCACAAGTTAAGAGCACTGCCCAGTTGACGGACATAAGAATCATGCCACGACGGGCTTCGGCTAACTCAGCTAGTCTAGAATCGCCTATGCATATTAAGACCCGTTTCTTAAGACAGCACCTTACTTACGATTGATGAGAACACGGCAACGATGACGTTTGCTTCGGAAGAAGGGAACAAAAATATGGTTCTAACCTTGGTAATTTGATGCACCAGATCGAGCATCTTGCGAGAGTCGTAGCATATTATCGTACATTAGCAGATTAGGTAGCGATAACGAAGAGACGCACGGGCCAAATTAATGAAACTTGTCTGATGCAGGGGGGCCGTCGCGGATCATCCCGTAAATGCAACGTTAGAGACTGGTACCTGGTACGGAAGCGAGCCAAGCTCGGCTAACTCGGTAGTCTCGACATTGTAATAAATAACTTGCATATATGGTTTTTTTTCCTAGCTGCGGATCACGTAAGATTAAGCTGAAAATATCAACCTTGCCTCGCGAATATTCGCGTCGTAAATTGCACGGATATATCAGAGAATACTGCTTCCAATACGTGTAGGTAGATTTTTTTTTTTTTGCCAAGCAGACAATGCCTCCCCAGCGGATTACGTGCTCGTTGTTACGGGTTATTCTACAGTATCATTTTATCAAAGTCATACGAGTGATACGTATTTTAGGTACTTAGTTACACGACAGCCACCCGGGACTCACCGGTGAAATTTTCTACCTGATGGAACCGGAAATTTAATAAAATATGACCAGGAAATACAGGATCTTATCGAAAATGGGGGTCCCAAAGTCACCTCTACCCACAATCTACGTATCTAACGACAATCTTATATGCGTGTTTAGCCCGTGGTCCATGCAGGAACCATGCATTTAGCTCCGAGAAGTGCCGGACACAACCGGGTAGGACTCTGAATCTTCGACGGCGAGGCTCCGATAGGTGGATATGAAGAAAGCTATTGTAGTGCACGGCCCTAAATATGAGTTGTCTCAAAATTTAGTCACTCTTGCAGGTTAGTGACGAGATTCTGTATATGTAGGTGCGGGCACTATGTGATGTAGTCGAACGTAGACCACACGGGCCGGGGACCCGGTGAGGCATTTGTAGATTGTTACGATGATCTTGTCAGATCGTTCGTTATCTGCATAATAAATCTGAGATGGTTGTTTGGAAGTTGGGCACATGAGATAGCGGTATAGTTGAGGTTCTAAAAGTACCACGGGGACGCAATGTGAGGCTGTAAGCCGAAGCGGGAATAGTCTAGTAAATAGTCTATTATTAAGATCAATTTCTAGTTCTAGGATTCAGTTCTCGAAAATTAACTCCATCCAGTCTACCAGTATGTAATCCTAACACCTTATCGTCCTGAGGTCAGAACTCGCTGGGCGAATGGCACAATCCAAAATCACGCCAATTTTCCCGCGTCTCCACCAATCGAGACTCTAAAAGCCGCATTATATCGTGAAGTCCCATAATAAAATCCATTAATCGTGCCATGTAGTGGCCGCTACATAACGAAAGCTGGTACCATCGAGTGAAGTTGTGTCGCCGATGGAATAATAGGTTGCAAGAATGTAGTGCAAGGGTGCATGATGCCGCTACCTGGAAAGTAAACAGCTCCTAAGTAAAAAATGTAAGTTAATACTCTGTAGATCAATCAAAAGTGTTGCATATATCCGGAAGTATTAAGTATGGCCAGAGTCAGCCAAGGCAGCTTGCTTTGGTTGGTTGATTTTAACTCGATTTCGGTCCACTGGGCCAGAACCTAGCCCCGATGGAACATGGTCAACAGCTTTGTTGGTCCCGTCGCCTCAC
This sequence comes from Hypoxylon sp. CO27-5, assembly GCA_002120305.1. Classification (NCBI taxonomy): domain Eukaryota; kingdom Fungi; phylum Ascomycota; class Sordariomycetes; order Xylariales; family Hypoxylaceae; genus Hypoxylon; species Hypoxylon sp. CO27-5. The sequence goes on along the minus strand of KZ112442.1, from coordinate 108,733 downwards.
GGCTGGAGCCGCGAGTGAAACTCGTGTCCAGTAGGCCGTGGTAGATTGGACATCCTGGTAAGGCTAATAGCAATCGGGCTCGACTATTTTTTTTTCTAAGGTTCGTAATATCGAATGGCCTTGTTTTCATATGGATGCAATTACGACTGCTTTACCTGCATGAGAGACTTGCTGGGCTTCAGATGTTTCGAAGCTGAGCAGCAGCCAATTCGCTCTTATGAGCAGCTCTGTAACCATGTTAATTGGGGCCCGTGAGCCATCGAGAGTGTGGATCAACATACCTTGGTACTCCAAAGAATACGATACCGATGGCTCTTCATCTCGACCGAAGAGGACAGGTGCAGGAACGCATTTATCCTCAACGACTCGGAATCTCAAGCCAACGGTCTTTGACGAGTCGGTCCATAGAATACACGGGTCATCCAAGCCTAAGTCTGCTCGCTGTTTTCTCCCTGCTGCTTGTGCTGCTTGCTGAAGCCAACCGCGCCACACGCGAATTACGCTGTCGGTGACATTGGCATAGCTGGAAAATAGGCCGTTCCTCGGACCCACCTTGACTAAGTTGGTTACAGTACATAGTTGGGAGAAGAGTTCGCCGAAATCCAGGTAAATGTCGTGGGAGGGCGCCTTAGTACTCGACTCTACCACTTCTTCCGACGCCTTCCCGGCCGGCCAACGACTCCGAGGTCCGTAAACCTCGTCCCCGTGGAACGGACGGAATCGCGCGTACAAGTTGTGGAGCTCTCCGAGGTCTGCCAAGTCGCCGGCTTCCGTGAGTCCGTCGGTGCCAAGGTATTCGCAAAATAGCGAGGGTGTTGAGACCTTCTCACTAGGGTGGTAGCACTCTAGGATCATCTCGTGATCCTGAAGTTTCGAGGCTTCCACAAGCCGGGCATAATGCACACGGCCCACAAGTCCGTAGAAGCGGCGGCAGACAGCAGCAAGGGGTAACAGCGAGCGGGTCGGGAAGGAACTTAGGACTTGGATGATGATCTTTTAGGTAGATGTTAACACCGATTTTCTGAGATATTGAGAGTGGAATGTATGTCGTACCTCGTTAGGGAGCGAATCTACCGAAAGTTGTGAGCGCGCCATGACGTGCGACATGGATAGAACCAAAGATACACAGAAAGGGTCAACAGAAGTACAAAGCACGTTGTCAAGGATCTAGAAAAAAGATCCAGAGGCGCACCGGCGGATTCTATGGACTTTATATATAAAATTCTTCGTGGACCCCCTAACTGGGATGTCCGAGATGTGGATCTGATGTCGAGACACGACACTCGACGGGAGTACGCCGGGAGTACGACGGGGACCAACAAAACTCTAGACTAGCCCAACACGCCCTTGAAGGCAAAGTGAACCAGCTAATTCAGAATTTGATAATGTCGGTCTGTGATCTTGAAGGGCAATCAGATGTTGTAGATCCACCAATCTTGCCGAGTGAAGGCCGATGATTCAGCGGGCTCAGCTGTTACGGAACACGCCAGATCAGTCGATAGCGTCTTTGTCGTAATTTTGGGTTTACAAAACGCGTCCGGTTTATTCCGAGACGACTACGCGATTGATAGATAAAAAGTTTCGATATCACGATAATGAGTAAGAGATTTTCAAGCGAGTTTGCCTTTGACGAGTTATTGAGTTTCTTTCAGTAGGGAATAGCAACGTCGAAGTTACGTGGCACCAAGAGGATTAAATCCAATGATGACGGCGAATCGAATCTTTCGCCACATTTCCATGAAGTTTCGTTATCGTCGTTATCTCCGGAAGGACAGTCCATACTGTGCTAAAAGCACTAAAAATACTGTATGTCTTGTCGATTTCTTCTTTTGTCTTCACCGCCTCGAAGTCCCCTGTACATAAGTCGACCCAGATATGCTTAACCCTACCGTACATGTATTTTTTACATATTAATTAAAGATTTGTTATCGGATAAGGGGCAGAATAGCTTCTGGTACGACTTTGATTGGCCAATGACTTTCGTCAGCTAGGCTGTATTCAATTTACATGTGAAAATTTATGCATTAATTGAAGATTTTAGCCACATCCAACATCGAACGGCATTATCCGGAAATATCAGGGGGGCGCGTTGATGGCTTCGAGACTCGAATTTGTCCCACGTTTGGAGTCAATCAGGCGCGCAAAGCTTAATTGGACGTAGACATGCCTCAATGGTTTCTGTCAATTTGTCTTTTCGAGATCCAGTAATATCTGGGTAGCGACATCGCTGCTTTGTTTCACACAGTTAGTAATAATTAAATGTTCAACTTGTTTTGGCATCTTATCTATTGGGGTTGTAACTAAGAAATGCAAGAAAAGAGCAAGCAGCTAATTATTGGGCTTCAATATGTAGGGCTGTTAGTCCGCTGTGGACTAGAAAATCCGGTATGTGGCCAAAAGCGCAAACTCCTTCCCAAGTTAATCTTAAATCCAGGGAATACACACCTAGGTGTCTCGCTCACCTTTCTCGGTGAACTAGCTTCACTTATACTGGAATAGATGCGCCATGATGGCGTAAGCAGAATCTCCACTCCAATGGATATGATCTAGCTGGAACTGTTTCAAATTTACCTACGCGTTTGAGGCTAGTGGCGCTATCTTGAAGATGATCTGCAATCTTCAGCATAATCGACTATTATTCAGCTTCTATTTCGTGAGCTTTATTGCTATGCAAAGGACTCGAGACGAAGGCGAGGTTTAATGTGAACAAGCGAATTGCTCATTCGGTAGTTCTCAGTCTGGTCAAACTTATCCACGCCGGATGAACCCAGATTTGGTGATAAGAGACTCGCAACCCTTCGGATTGGACGGTAAAGGTACCTAACGGAAGTACCTAATTATGTCGAATCGATTAACCCGCAACGCTTGAATGTCGCTTAGTGGTGGCATGATTTCCAGTTGTCACTCCCCTATTTGGTTTCATCATTCCTAACGAGATGTGAGAAAACGCTCTGCGGCTTGACGGCGGTGTCCCAAAGCCAAGATGAACAAGTACCAATTATGACCTGTATTCATCCCACGCGGCCTCTTCGGAATCAAGGATACAGGATCAGGAAGACAAAGAGCTATACTTTTTGATATCGTGGAAGATGAGAATGGCGCCGTTAGCGTCGGAAAAGATCCCATCGTACTACACGCAAAGTACTCGGTGAGCCAAGCATCTTTACCATTTAGCAATCTATTTCCGTATCAGGGCCAACGCCGATGCGTTGGGCTTAAAACGAATATCTCTACTATCACCTCGCAGGCGGCATCACCTATCCGTCGGTTCTGGATTGGTCGCTACTCGACACTCGGTCACCCTCTTTCTCGCACAGTATTATGAGCTTGATACCCCACGATCCTTCCCTCGCTCCAATTCATCCTTTGGATGGCGTGGTTCGGTTTGATCTTGGTAAGTAGCTTCATAACCAAGAGTAAGCACGTACTTTTGCACTTCATGGTCGGTTACAATTCGAATTTGAACGCGGCAATATCGCTAAATGTTATAAAATCTCGGGATTTGGTAGATATCGAGATTGTCCGAGGCCACGCATGTTGTTTTTGATATTCGTCATTATTCCCTTAATATTCACAAGGTTATATCAATAGTGTCTGCAAGACTAGGTCATCGAGTTGTCTCCAGATCACAACGTTAGTGCGTCTCCAACCCGTTCCTCGAACCTGCTTTTGAGATGTAACGACTTTTGGCGTAGTGATTTCCCCTTTCTTTACGACGTGTAGCATCAGATATTCGATTGGATCAATTATATCCAACTTCATATGGTAACTGATAATTGTAAAATGCCGGCGATAGCTAAAACAAAAGAGAGTATGAGGAGCAGTTTATAGACTACACCGGGTTTACTAACGTGTTAGAACTATCACAGACCTCACTGCGTCTCGATATCGTCAAGTGGGATAGCAAGCCTTAACATCTACATTATTATCAAGCCACGGCAGGTCCATCCGTGGCCAGATGCAGCTAACATGCATGCTTGATCCTGTCCCATGCGAAAGCAAGCTCCATGCTACGGCTGCCGATCATACTACCAGATACGGCCGGTGTGCTACCTTTCGATAGCAACCAGGCCAATATTGTTGCTTCGATGGCGTCCATGTGCTCCTTTATCTATACCTTCGGCTCGTCTAAATAGCTTTCCAAACCAGGTACCGACCCTAAGCATACCACATTCCGACGTGGCACTAACCGCGGTGCCACAATAATGGCTGCTTACTGCATATGCTTTCGCAACAGACCGTTCACAACGAGTTAAGCTGCCCCCACACCAATCCATAGCAAACGCCGCAACAGGCAGACCCCGAAATCTACCTACCTAAGCACGCCTTTCCCCAGAATAGGTGGTGTAGCATTGCAGGGGCGACAAGACCAACTATCGAACCGAGTGGAGTATTCTATACTAGGGGGCGAATCCCATGTTCGCGGACAGTTGCCTCATTTCAAAGGGCCTTGCAAAAGAATGGCCTCTACTTAACTTCTTCCGAGGAGCCGAGCCAGCACCGCTAGAGGACTGACGAATTGGAGATATACCATGATCGCCTCGATGCTCATTGATTGGATTTACGATACGCACACGATCACATTACAGCACATTTCGATTTGTCATATCTGGCAGTTGATGGGAGCTGAGGACGCGCCAATGCTCAGTACAGCGGACCGAATGTCAAGCTTCAGCTCCCCAGTGGCGGGTGGGAATAGCTGGATAGATAGAGAAATTTAGAGACGAGATGGGAAAATAAAGTGCGCAATTTTTATTTCCGCGCAATTCTGAGCTCAGACTTGAGGTGTAAGTCAGAGCGTCTTTTATTAAAACCTAAGCCCCTAATCCCCTTATGAATAAGATATGTGTCCGCATCGTAAGGCTCCCTTACTTCAGCCGACAAATACGGCTACTAAGAAGTGAGACCTAACACGTACTTGGCGAATTAGATGTCCTCAGCCACGATCTGACAGCTGAGCCGCAAAGATGCGTGTGTTGTTCCATTGAAAGGTTCGATTGATATGCGGTACCTGATAAAGTATACATGTGGTTATTATGTACATGTGCGTGTGAGTGTGTGTGTGTGTGGTTCAAAATGTAAAATGTTTATATTTGACGTTGATAACATGAGCTAATACGTGTGGTACAAAGTTACATCTAACTGCCATCGGCACTCCTCATCCCCACACGTGCAACTTTGTGCTACCCACCCAAAAGTCCACAAAACCCAGCTGTCCGTCAAAAAATCAATTTAGACCCCATACTGTACCATACCAGACTACATGTAGGTACTACCTAGGTACCTTGTTTTACACGCTAAGACTATGACGAAATAGTACACCGCCCATAGGATTTCCGCTTATCATATCATGATAGTGACAAGCATTGCCCTATGAGAATTGCCCTATGGCTGGGCTAGATCTGTCTTTGCCCCCCCCCGCTACCGTTCAAAATTCTATCTCCGAATCCAACGAGACTCGTCCTTGGCAGCGCATTTATGCAAGCACGCTAGTTTCTAGGACCACCCGAACAATGGAATCCTCAAACGACGTCCCATTTGTAGCATGTATCATGTATCCCCTATACCATTTTCCAATTGGGGGTTTGCATGTATGCCACCATTGAGGGGCATTAAGAGGGGTCTTTTGCATCTTGTTTCCTCTGATTCAACAAAGTCCCCCCTTTACCGTTCGTCACCTCCGAATAGGGGAGGGGAGGGAAACTCACTCACCTCCTCATTGATTTCTCTGATTCATGAGCGGGCCGAACCTCGTCACTTTCGTAAACCTCTCGCACATCCCTTCGCATGCCTGAACCGAACACCGAATATATAAACCTCTGCGATTTCTGAGAAGCCTGTTCCGAATCCTCCTGGCATTGTCCTTCTCGACTCTCCACAACTCGAGCCTAATCTACCCGATCGATCCTCTAGCCCCCAAGTGTTGATCCACATCGCCATTCCGCGTGTTCCCGTACCTTGCCCTCTTCCAGCACCATCGAGAGTCCCATTTACTCTGTCACCGACATAGGCTTAGCCACCCCAGCCTTGCTTCGAACAGGTATTCCTAACAGCACTTCGTGGCCTCCAAAAAAAACCATGGGCTCCGAATACATCCCACCAGCGCGCCTCGCTATCCTCGAAGCCGATATCCCCGTCCCTGGCGTCAAGGCTAAGTACGGATCCTACGGCGGGGTCTTCAGGAACCTCTTCGAGCGAGCCTGTGCCACCCTCAACCCGCCTCAACCCCTCTCCGCCCAGCTCGACCTCTCCTACCACGACATCGTCAACGATCTCGACGCATACCCGGACCTCGACGCGATCGACGCCATTCTCATAAGCGGGTCTAAGTACTCCGCCTACGAGAACGACGAATGGATCCTGCGGCTCGTAGACTACACGAGGAGATGCCTCGAGACCGGCCGCGTCCGCGTCATCGGCGTCTGCTTCGGTCACCAGATTGTCGGCCGCGCTATGGGCGCTGATGTCGGCAAGAATGACCGCGGCTGGGAGCTCAGCGTTACCGAGCACGAGCTCACGGACGAGGGTAAGAGGCTCTTTGGCATGGAGAAGATAGTTAGTCCCCCCATTCCCCCCTTTCCTCCTTCCTTTCCTTTCTCTCTCTCTCTCTCTCTCCATCTTCCCCCATCTTCCCCCATCTTGAACTTTCCTCTCTTGGTCTCTCCCTAAGCCTCTCTCTCTGTCTTCTTCCCGGATTGATTCCCCACTAGGTTTAGAACCCTTTCAGCATCAGCAAAAAAACAAAAAAAAAAAAACAAAAAAAAAACTAACTAACCTAACTTCAAACCCGCGCGAACAGTCTATCCACGAAATGCACCGCGACGTCGTGTTCAACCTACCGCAAGGCGTGACGAAGCTAGCGCGCACGGACGTCTGCGACGTGCAGGGCATGTACGAGCCGCGACGGCTGCTCACGGTGCAAGGGCACCCCGAGTTCACGGGCGACATGGTGCGCGAGATCCTCGAGATGCGCCGGTACGGCGGCATCATCAGCCAGGACCTGTTCGAGGACGGCATGCGGCGCGTCAACAACAAGCACGACGGCGTTGCCGTTGCCAGGGCTTTCTTGCGGTTCCTGCATGAGTAGGTAGAGAGTGAAGTGAAGTGAGGTAAAGTCGAGGAAAGTCGTAGATCTGATACCTACCTAACCTATCTAATAGGAGATAGGTATGAGGCAGCTATGAACTGAGGTGGGGAAATTTTTTTTTTTCTTTTGGAGTAGTGAGGAATTCACGCATATACCTATTATGAATGAATGAACCATCCATTTTATAATGGCATCGGAAGGTATCCCCGAGGAGGGTGGTGGTGGTGGTGGTGGTTGCACAAACACGGTTCTTACCATTTTTTCTCCGGTCTCCGAAGTGAGTTGGTTCTGGGCATTTTGCCGAGATATGATATTTTATGAGGCATCAGATCAATGTTTATGATGCAATATGCATTGATGGAGAGAATGAACTGTCAAGAATAGGGGGATACAGAAAGTCAACTTAAATACTCTTTGAAGTGTAGAGGTTGAGAATGATAATCATCATCATCAGCGTTAGCTTATAGCTATAGAAGCATTTTCACGAGTCGGATTGATTCCTAGACGCGCTCTGCGGTAGCACCAAAGTGTCAAAATAATGAACATCAAGTGAAAAAAACCACAAAATCACAGGTGCCATGAAGGATTAATAAATGGGTGAGACAACATCACGTGTTGATATCTTCTGCATCCAATGCCATGTCATCCTTCAATCATCCCTCATCCATTATCAAATTACAACCATGGTATGACTCTCTGGGTCTACCTTGGATAGGTAGGCCGGTAGGCCGGTCAGCCTCGTCACAATGCCTAATGTAACGCAATGCTTATATGAACGCCGCCCAATGCCCCTTTTAGAATGCTCCCCCCTCCTGCAATGAAAATGCAGTCTGCCCCAAACCCCCCACTCCCACTCCTCCATTTCGACCGGTCGAACCCTCAAAAAATGAAATCCAAGCACCGTGGTATGCATATATGCAGATGAATCTTATCGTGACCATCGTCTCTGACCCCGTGTAAATGCCATATGTCGTACCCATTATGCCGATATCCTCCTCATTGCGTCCATGTCGTCTTTTCATTCTCATTATGTTGATGTCGTCCATATCGTTCATATTCGTTTCCCCGATTCCGACAGCCAGTATTCATGAGTTCGTGCCTCATGAAGTCGTTATATGCATACCTATTTGATATCCCACTCATTAACACCCATCCAAATTCAATCCACACGTGAAGTTCTTGATTCGTAAGAATCCACGTCCAGCACATCCCACCACTCCCGCGGGGGCGCACTATACCGTTCCCCACGGCCAGATATTCTCCTAGCAGCTACAGCCGCCTCATTACTCATATTTTCAAAGTTCTCCTCCTGCTCCCTCCTGACTCTCGCCGTCCTCGCATCGACGAACATCTCCTCGCGGGTCCGTCCTAGGCCGTGTCTGCTTCCCCTGGTCGGCCTCCTGATCCGTAATCTCAGCGCCAAGTTTTCCCAGAACCCGCCCCGCAGGTGCAGCCACGGCTTCTCCCAGGCGCTGAAGAAGCAACAGTCCACCGCGGCGCCGATGCACAGGCTGGCGATGCTGATAGCTTGTAAGGCGATGGGCTCGCCGCCTAGGTTGTAGCGCCCGCTGTAGCTGAACTCGTCGTCGTACCGGAGCACGTGAGATACGAAGGGTGCGATCCACGTCAGCAGGTAAATGGCTGGATACACGAACAGGAGACGTAGTTGACGCTGCTGCTTCTCGCGGGATCGACGCATGGCTTCCTCTGTTTCGTGCTGAGAGAGGAAGATGGAGCTTGATGCCGTGCTCTGCCGTGAACCACCCTCTCGCAATGGACTACGCCTCATAGCGTTGATGATGTTGGAAATGGAGCCTGTTATGCTGCGTGTGCTCCGTGATACTGAATGCTTCCAGGTGAATTCACTGTGGCCCGAAGAGCTTGGTGGCCCAAGATGGACGGCCTCGGGGAGACGGATAGGAATTGTGTGCTCCGCCCGCAACGATGCTGAAGTTGGCCCTACTAGGGCCATTTCACTTTCACGTCTTGCTTGTGATTCTACCGACCCATCGTTGGCGAAGTCCACAGCATTCCACCTAATCGAACTCCTCGAAACTGGCTCAGGAGGCTGCGGCGGAGTGGACGAATCCCCACCATGGTTCAGAGTGCTAATAGTCGAGGCAATTGAATGCTGGCGATCTTTGCGGTCCCCATCGTTCGTTAGGCTAACTCGCGCTGAATCGAGTAAGCCGTGATCAGCAATAGGCGGTGTAGGTGGAACATCTCCACTGTGGTCATGGCGGTGATTGCATTTTCGTTTTTGGTCAGGATGATCGCTGTGGGCTGTGCTGGCGCGTCTTTGGTCTTTGCCGAACCGCCGAAGCCGAAAAGCAATGTAGAGGTAAAGGCCCGTGTAGGTGAAAATGATAACACCAAAGATGACGTATCTCGGGATCCAGCTGAGAGCGCTTAGATACCACCTAGGGCGAACTGGTAGATAGCAATGAGGTCCATTATCCGTAAAATGACCCCCCGTAATTGGCACTATCGCTGCCAGGATGAGGGGTATGATGGCCCAGCAGGCGTAGAAAAAGCGTCTATACGGATAGAGGCCAGATGCACCACGGGAACTCCGCGGCCGGAGTATGAATAAGGCCGTATGTATGGCGATTAAGAGAACAGCAATATCCGACGCCTCGATGCTAGCTGTTAGGAAAAAACCGGAAACCTGACAGAAGGTCGAGTCCGAATCGATGGGCACTTTAGCGAAGAAAGCAACGGGGCAGATTACGAGCCATAACGCCTTAATCATGTCGCTTTGAATGAGAAGCATTATCAAGCTGAAGAGTTGTCAGCCGGTTTGGCACTTTGACCTGAGAATTCACCGTGGCTGGTTGACTTACTCATGACGGAAGCTCCTCCTCATCCTGACAAACCAATAAAAGGCATATAGCGCAGAGAGAACACTGATTGAGGCCAGGGATAGCGAGATGGACATGAGAACCATCAGCTCCGTGCTACTTGTAAATGCATCTGAAGTGGAGTGGTCGCGCTTCGCGAGGATAGCGCTTGTCGGGGCGAAGGGTTCGGTCGAGGTGTCCGGCAGCCATATTATGGGAGCCATCTTTGATTTTTTCGCCAAAATGGGAGCTCGAAGCGCAATTTAAGGAGTCGGTATCCAGTCATTCTTCCAGTAGATACTTCATCCGGAGCGAATAACAAGTTTCATGTTTGCAGATAGTTGTACAACCTGGTTGAGAGCGGAAGGGTGAAGTCTGCCTAAGTGAAGAGATATCCGTGACAATAGATTCGCGTGAAAATGGTAAAAGTAAGAAAGGAATTACTGTTTCTAAAAGAGTAGAAGCTAATCTTTCAAGTCCTTCTCACCTCTGGCGAAGGAGATGTGAAAGAAGACAAGAGCTGGAAGGAAGGAAGTTCATATCCACCCAAGAACAAGCGCCGGATCGTAGGAAAGTATGCCCCCCCCTGAGATGCAACTCACGCATAGCGCGCTCAAATAGCGGGTGAGCTAAACTTAGATATTCATGTTGCACCTTTGAGAGGGTAAAAGAAGAAGCTAGTGAGTCTTCTGTATGCAGTATATCAGGCGGCAACCAAAAGTTTAAGCCAATATGAGATGAGGGTTTGAGTACGACGCGTGAAAGGGGCCCAGACTTGTGTAGCGTACTTTTTCGTGAATACATGTAGGGAATAGGAAGAAGATGTTACGGGCAAAGAGAATACGAGTGAATAAATCCATAATTTAGTGTTTCGCGGTCCTGTTTACGTGGCGGTGAAGCGACCAGTTAGGACTTGTAAAAAGATCGGTGTAGGGCTTATGTTGTAAGGGGCTTGGACAGGTTGCCAGGTACATGACTGGCATCTCCAATGAAGTTGTTGGTTGGAAAACTTTGACCAAGTGATTAGAGCCGGGTGACGCTAAATGCCGCGGCGGACGCAGCATCCGATAATTTTAGCGCTGCAAATCCCCCATTGTGTGCTCCATAATGCCCTATAATTGTTCCCACAATATCCCCGTAACATCTTCCCCTCCCTGCTGTCCCTGCTGTCCCCGCTGTCCCCGCTGTCGTCATAACTCTAACCATGCAGCCACGTAGCTACCAGTCGCAATGTTCGTCGCATGCAAGCCCAGATCTGGTGACCGTCGTCCCGGGACAGGTTTTCCAAGACCTGCTGACCCCCACAAAATGTAACATTTTCATCATTTCTTTACAAAATTTATCTCCTTTTTCCTCCGAGGAATTTTGAGTGAAGGATCGGGCAGTCCTTTTCTTTATCCCCGGACTCATCATTCCATAGTCGTACAGTCGACACCTAAGATGGAGAAGAATAATTACTATGTATGTATATAGCTAGCCAAAGGAGACTTCCATCAGTAACTAACCTAGGGCTTTCCCGTTCGACCGTTTTTCATCGCTTCCACATAGCTACGACCCACATAGTCCATTTTAGCTCTCTATCCAAGGTGCGCGTTTACCCGATAGTAGGGAACAAAATCGTCATTTCCCCGTTATGATATCGGAATTAAGCCGTCCCTTCGACCGTAAAGTCTAAAGTACTAGTTAGGATTGAATCGTCTAACCTTTCACATGTTCCAAATAAAACTCCGAGTACAATATTATATATAGAAATTCCTAAATCGCAGGTCGAATGGTTCGTTATACAGAATGATGTGACTTAAATACTGTAACTCGGGTAGTCTAGGTACGTTTACTAACGATATTATAGATGGGCCAAAATGTTCTTAGAAAAGAGATCCCGTGCCCTTCTATCCGAAGAACAAAGTGTAATATTAAAGTCCTACCAACAGTTACGGGCAAGTTTTTGCATGTTGGTTGCGCTTAGGGAGGGACGTGTGCAATCACGCGCGAGGCCACGTTGGCGGGCGGCTATGTGCCCATGTCTTCGAATAACATTGGTTGAAGGCGTCCTACTCCCTTCCTATTTTCTTCCCATTAGACTAACGTCTCTTGCTAGGGCTAACATATATCAGAATAGCAGGAAAAACCTTTCTTGAGCCAAGACTCATGGTTTGGGGACTGTGAGCCAACGTTTACCATAAGCTGCCCAACTTATTGTGTTGCTCGTCGTCACTGTCTGACCTCGTATCAAGCTGGTAGGTCCTTGCTAAGTAAGATGGGGAATGCGGGATATTCTCAAGGAATATACAAGCGTCCTAGTACAATACGGTGTCGCTAACGAACTTTTGTGAAAAATTTTATAGTAGGAACTACATCTGTTCTAGGTAGGTTACCTTAGTAAGGTAGACTACCTAATCTAAATAAGGCTAGGGAAGAGTCTACGTCCCTCCCGAGGGGAAGTTCCATCTCCAAGCAATTGGTACCGATATTAGTTAACCTAGGACTAAGAATTAATCACGGTACTTTTCCTGTCACGGCGGGGACGCTAAGCTGATGAAGCGGCATACAAGTCTAGTATGACTCGCACGACGTGGGACACACTAGGAAATGGGAATTTATTACTAATAACTTAAAAATATAGCTAGATTTACTGGCTGTAAGCCGAGGATAACTCAAATTGTGTACCCTTGGATTGCCTTGCTGGAATACGATTCGGAGCTGACTGTTTTGGGGGTATTCACCATGTCCTGCTTAGAAGGGCGGCTACCGCTAGAATTATGGAACGTGTCTGATACGGCTAGTAAAGAGTCCTATTCTAGATAATTAAAGCTCACGGGAGCATCAAGGGGGCTTTATATGCTAGTGTAATGTTGCGTTGTTGGAACAACGAGCACCTGCGACCAACACAGGAGATCTTCACAGTCTAGAGGAACTGAAAGCAGCGAGATCCTAAAACTTGCCTAATCGCTCAATACAAGAGACTAACATTCATGTAGGCAAATAGAGGAGGCAGAATGTTGATGCTCACCGTCATATAATGGTGAAGCAGATGAGCGAAGCTAGCGGTATTGTACGTCTTGAATTGCATGTCTGTAGAATCCCTACAGAAGGACCCATTATTGCTTTGATTTTCATCTTACAATTTCCCCTTTCTTCGTTCATATAGTACGTCGGTCAATGGCTCCGGAAATGGATGCTATAGGGGGATGATACTGCCTACCATCAATAATGGGCACTGATTGCCCAGACTGAACACCTGCAAATTGCCTAACTTATAGTATGAAGGGACAATTAACTATGTTATAGACGACGAAAATAGGGGATCGCCATACTAATTCTCTCGAAATGCCTCAAGCCTCGCTTTCCCAGTCATCAATGTCCACACCCACAGCAAATCCACAACCACAACATCGATGAAGCTGAATACCAAGCTTCCGCCGAAAACAAGACGATGATAAGTCCAAGCATTGTTTACATCGAGATCTTTCACCTGGCATACAATAGCCCACGGTAAGACATAGAGGAAGTTGCTGACTAAGCTTTGATAGAGATACCATTTGGGTAGCGTGGCTAGAAGAACTGTGGCAAGTTGTGTCGACGCGGCATAAAAGATGTAGCACCAGTCAGTGCTTCGCCACATGTACGCCGTAATGTCGGCGACATCATCCGATTGACCCAGGTACTTGGCGAAAGACTTGATACCCCAGAGTGAGAGAAATACGGCGAAAGGAACCTCCACCATGAGTGCGATGCCAAGAGAAATGAGAGCGGGCTTCACAATTCGGATGACCGTTCGAAACGCCACACGCCCGGGCCGCCGTGTTGCCTTACCAATGTGGCGACGCCATGATCCCCAACGATGGCCGATGAATGTGAGGCTCGTTGCTTCTAAAGACTGAACTGGGACCATTACCAGTCCCCAGCGGATGGTGTTGAAGATTCCCCAGGCAGTAGCATACGTCGATCCCAGGCCTACGACATTGCTGACCAACCAGAGGTAGAATGCATTGCGAATAGCGGATTCGGCAAAGGTGAGAATCCCGGGTCGGGCCAGTATAACTAAGGCACGAAAGCTTGGCCGAATTTCCACAATATCTCCTACCTGCATTCGAGAAATATCGCCATGATCATTGTCAGGATGTTCTTGCATACTACGTCGATGCTGCAAGATTGTCGTCCAAAGAAAGTAGCCAAGTCCTACGAAGGCAGCCGTCATACCACAGGTAAGCTGGATGCCGGCTTGCATATTGAGAGTTGGTTGGAAATTGCCGACATGGAATGGCGAAATGATGAGCATATCAAGAGCGATGTTTACGGCAAATTTGGTTAAACTGATGATGAGTGGAACATCGGGCTTGTCAAGAGACCTTGTCGCTGCTGCTACGGCAGTTTCAATAGTTGAACTTAGTGACGAGAAGCCGCTGATGCGAATGTACGTTAAGCTAACGGCACGGACTTCAATAGGGACGAATCCCTCCGCAAATGTGGCGGCGCCAGCCAAAAAAGCGATGCTCATGATCAGTCCGAGGATGGACTGAAACAAGATAAGCGTGTAGGCCAGGCCGAGGCGTTGTGCCAATGAGCGTGATGCCTTGTCTCCAATGATGACCCAGGCGGCTCGTGGAAGGCCCTCGTTCAGTACTTCAACCACGACGCCAATGTAGGTATATGCATCGGTTGTGACTACCAGCGAGGAGTCAAAATCCGCAACCCAGAGTTTGGAGAGCGTGGCATATAGAGCTGGAAGAACGAAAGCGCCAACATTGAAGAGCAAGGCTCCTTCATAACGGTCACGGTGGCAGCACGCTCTGTGCCTTGAAGCATCGTTTGCGCGGCCGCCAGCGTTCACGTCCCAGGAGGATCGTGGCTCGTTGCCATCTGCATGGTCGATTTCTGGCAGCATCGTGTAACGAAAGCGCAGTCTCCGTAATATCGGGACCGAATAGCCCGTCATCCCATCAGATTCCAGCTGCTTATCGGGAACAGCTGTAACACAGGATGGATTCAATTGTAACTGCAACCCAAGAGGCACGGAGTTTACCCATAAGTGGCTACGATCAGGTTGGGGAATTGCAGATGTTTGAAATTGTCACGCAAAATTAAAAAAAAAAAAAATGCGGTGCGCCACGCGAAAAGTCCCCGCTGAGTTACATGCATGTGATATGTGACAATTCATAGTTCCCTAGGGCAACTATACACGGACTCTTGAAGAAATCTAGAACCATAAGGCTTAACCACCGCTAGGCACTTAAATTGATATACCGGGGATTGGGACCGAGGAAGTTGAAAACGTTTGTTTTAGTGTCTAGAATATACAACGAAGCCAAAGTCGTCGACTTTCCATATGAATAATTTTGCCCTGGGTAGATGCTCACCGTGTAATAGGTACCTGGTACCTAACATATGCATGGGAAGATATTTGAAAATAGCTATTACTTGATATTAATAATCCGAAAGCCTAACTCAAGGTCAAGTTTAGTTCTTCCATAGGCCGCTATTCTGTTTGTGTGGTAATCCTTGACTGGCTTAGAACGCGGAACGGATTAAGGGGTTTAAAAAGTACTCGTAGAAAGTAAGTATATAGAATGGGATTTAGTTCCTTCATCCTACTTCGATAACTAATGAAATTCGATTTCTAACAGTAGAATATTAATGTATAGCGGCGAGTTTCTACGGGAAAGGCGAACCGTCGTTGTGGGGGTTCGGGGGTACAAACACGACCGAAGTCGCTGTGAGACCTACCACTTACCTTACCAGAAACTCCTCTCGTTCAGCGTATGTACCCTACCCACCTAATCTACCTGTTTGTGGAGGAATAATCTCTTGTATGATTAACTTAGCTACCTCCAGAGGCACTTCTATTTCTGATTCCGAGCTCATAGGAAACGCTAGTCTCGCTGGCTGATGATAATGGCGTTAAGCATATTTGCTCCATGATGTAGCTTATATAATTAGCTAACACGAGCCTTATATTCTTACCTCTAATAAGAATATAGTAATTAATGTCTTGAGGCGAGATCTCGAAGGATGAGAAATGACGAATCTGATAACTGTTAGGATTTTTAAGTGCATTATTATACCGGGAACCCAAGTCTTGGGAGCTGTCTTATCTTCTAAGAACTTTGAAAGTCGTGGCTATGTACATAAATGCCGCATCCGTAGGATCTAATTCCCGAAAGCCTGAAAGAGGGACACGTCATAAAGCACCTCGTAGCTATTTACATGCCAAGTTCTCGTTCTGTTTCCGATTAACACTACCTAAACTGCTTTTCAGCTCTTGTTGGAGGCTCTTATCAGGATCCGAGGAGGCACCAAGACGCATTCTTATTGGCTAAATAATCAGACACCCGCAGCCAATGGTCTGATATCGCTACTGTCAATAATTACTCCGAGCTGTCCTAGATGTACTACGCCCGGTACCTTATCTACTGCACTGCCTACTTACCTTCTAAATCTCTTAGGTTTGATTATAGCGTACCTAACTTTGTTAGAATCATAATATCAAGGGTGCGGTAGGATGGCTTAGGTATGTAACTTCCTGTATGTATATGTGATTGTCCGCTCCCGGGCTTGCCATCCCGGTAAGAAGTTCAGCACGCATTCATATTTAGAATTGATCGCCGTCTGGAGCAGAACTTCTGGGTAATGCTGCACATTCTTATTGCATCTATTAGCTTAGAATTTCTGCAGAAGTCGGCCGTTAACGTTTGTGATACACGACGTACATTGGGTAGGTACTTATGGAGCCTCATGGCAACAGTTTGCGTGACGCTGAGCTTCGTGGGTAAGGCATCAGGGATTAAATCCCCGAGGTATCCTAACTTTCAGTTCCCCCATTTCTCTTTATTCCAAGTATAAACACAATTGATGAGCTTCTGGTTATGTCAGCCTCAAATACTATTTCAGATTCTTGTAGACTAACCTCGCCTGCATCAACCTGGCCCCTAGCAGCGACGCCATCCTCGAAGTTGAGAGACAGCTGCCACGCTTGTGCCGTATCTAAGGTTAAGTGTCACCGCGAGAAGCCGTCGTGTTCTCGATGTGTGAAGCGTGGTACTGTTTGTGCATATGTAACTACGAGGCGAGGAGGTAGGAAAAAGCCGGTGGCTACTCAGAAAGACGCCATTAGTGGTGGTAAAGCTTCTCCATATCCGGTTACCGTTAATACAAACCACCCATCGCAGCCATCGCCGTTAGCCTGTTCCGCCGAATCCACTGCGACGAACCTTGAATTCATGCAGCCGGAAAGACCAGATAGTCATCCGTCTCCTCCATTGGACATATCTACCGACTTGAACTTTACTCTCTTCACTAACCTCTTCGGTTCTGAGGAACAGTCACTATCGCCTCTCTTGACGGATCTCTTAACTGACTCTGGGAGTTTTGATGTTTCATTCAACGTTCCAGAACCGTCTGCAGCGGATGTTTTCTCTGATGCCTCCCTGTTTGGGACATCTACAGTTGAAGGTTCTTCAACTGTGCCTGATACAGCAAACAAGGAATTTGCGTTAGCCACAACTGCGTTGAACCGTCGAGGTAATGCTGTAGCAACATCCGACGGCGAATATGGATGCTGGCAGGACTCTCAATCCGAAGAAAAATCCTGCAGCTCCTGTTTGGCGCGTGCCTTGGGACTCATGCAATCCCTTTCCCCCAACGATACAACATCAGGAGATGGCACTCCCCCTACTGTACAAAGCGTTATCCAAAATAACAAGCAAGTCCTTGAGGCAGCTAGCGCAATGATGAAGTGCTCGTGCTCGGAGGACGGATACGTGCTTGCTATTACGTCGTTGATTATTTCCAAGGTCTTAGGGTGGTACTACACTGCAGCACGTAAAATGTCGATAGCCCCAAACAACCACAATAAATCTACCTCGTCTTCGTCTTGGCCAACACCTAGGTCTAACAAGTCTCAAGAGACGCCTGGCTATGCAGTAGCCGCCGACTACTGTCTTGATGGAGAAGACCAAGACCGCATGAAGGCTCAGCTGGTATTGGGTGAACTCCACCGTGTGCAGAGCCTGGTAAATCAGCTGGGCACGAAGCTGAAGTTACTCGCAGAAAAGAAGCGGGGAGGTACTACTACGTCTGATGGATATATGGAAGGAGAAAAGATGCCGTCCATCTCGGCTATGGTCGTGGATCAGGTCGGCACTGATTTGAGGAATCGACTTCAATGGTTGTCTAAGCATATTATACAAAGGCTTAACAGGGAGTAGCTTCTCAATCTGGTTCACTGGAACCATGACTGATAATGTCGGACAGTCACAGGGACTGAACGGCTAAGCCCTTGGTGTTGGGCAACACGCGAAGGAAAACTGGTCCGGTAAACCAGAATGGTGCTACCGATCTTCACGAATGGTACTACCACGTGGCGCACCTAGGATGATGGGATGAAACTCTTTGTTCTACAATGAGCTACAAGACTATCTAGGCAAAGGCCATGGTATACATACGAAGCCTCTTTGTCTACTTGTCTCAGGTCCTCGGGGGAGATGCTCAATTTATACATGCGGGCCACCCTAGCCTTCATGAAGCGAAGATACGTATCGGGACTTTAGCTATCACAAAATTGACGCAAATGTTGACAACATATTTAGCACTGAGGTTGGTGACTCGAGGAGAAGTTTTGAACTACATGAGATAACTCTCGTTTCATGGCAAGGGTGGATGGGAAGAAAGCTTGTATGGAATAGGATTAAAACCTTTCCAAGTACCTCATTTGATATAATGTCAACCTTCGAACTTCTAGGACTAAAATACAGAAGCTGGTTTTACCATGGAACTATATCGCCGTCGAGATCTACCATCTTTGATCTCTCAACACCAGCATCACGTTTCCCAAGAATAGTATCCACAAGAGCGTCAGTGGCATCCTTGGCCGGCCTCACACCCGCTTTGATACTCATAGCACGACCCTTCTCTCCCGTTAGGTTCGTCAAGCAGATTTCAGGATTGAAAGCGTAGGCCCTACAACCACACTCTGGTATATTATACTTGGTGCAGACCCCCAGCATGTTCAATGCTACTTTAGGCACGCATACTATACGTATCCCCCCTTACCCGAACGTACCCAACTTATAGTCCAAGTCAAGCCGCTAGCATGCCGTGAGTCGACTGTGGTAGCGCATCTTCTTTCTTACGCCTAATATCTTTCCATCCAATTCCCCATACGAAGAAGATGGAGGCTCCCAATGATGCTATAGCAATGTAGAATGTGTTATCGATGGCTTTTGAATAAGCTTCTAGTACCTGTCTCAGGACTGGGCCATCCGCTACTACATTTCGTATACCCGTAGCACCAGCTTCAATGATATCTGAAGCGCTGACTGAAGGAGCATATTGTGGCATTAATGTTGAGAGGCTATTTGTGAAGATGGCACTGGCGACTGCGAGCCAGATGGCAGACACTATGCATTGAAAGAATATGAGGATAGCGATACCGACCGGGATATCTGAAGGTGGGAGAGAGTTCTGGGCTGCGAGTATGGGCTGTCCAATTCATCAGTCATTATTAATTAAAAGCCAATCCGATTGAAGTAAAAGGAGGACGAGGTGTGCCTTACCATCTGGATGCCCATTCCACACCCTGCTCCGAATATAATCTGATATCCAATCCATTCGCCTGTCGGCGTATTTACGTCAAAGGTGGACATCAACCCAGTACCAATTGTCGTGAGCACGATGCTAACAATGGACCAGGGAAGATAGTAGCCAAGCTTCTCCACTACTCGCCAGGGACGAATTATCCCAACTTATTAGAACACTCATGACATACCAATGGGTAGTATTAGCTTACCTAAGATTCCTGAGGAAACGCACGTTATCACTTGTGCCACAATGTTTGGTAGCATGTAGACGCCGCTCAAAATGGCTGTAGCGTCCAACACTGACTGAAAATAGATGGGGATGTAATACGATAGGGTTGAGAGTGCTGCCATTAAGAACGAGTAGACCAAGAAGCCGCACCAAATAACACGTTTGCTGGCAACGGAAAATGGGATCATAGCTCTGTCACCCATATGGTGTTGCCAAAAGAGGAATGCGACCAGTGTGACCACAGCGCCGCAGAGGAGCCCAATGATCACAGAGCTATTCCATGCATACGTGTCCCCACCCATTTCTAGAGCAAGAAGCAGTTCAATCGAGAACCCAGTTAGTAGGATGAATCCTAGAAAATCTAGTTCCTTGACTAAAGCGCCAACTCTGGACTGCGCGGCTCCCAACGGCGCCTTAGGCTGTGGAATGCGCACAAAGAACAGAGAGCCCGCGACAATAGCGCCAAGAGGGAGATTGATGTAGAAACCTATGCGAATTAGATAGGAAGGCTTGATCATGGAATCGGGATTGAGCGATACGTACACCATCGCCAAGTAGAATAGGTGGTGAATGCACCTCCGATCAAGGGGCCCATCACGATGCCTGCTTGACTTACTAAAAGGGCGTCAGTACCCCTCAAACTTTTCACTGGTATTGTACGAGAGGGAACTTACTTCCGATGAGAACTCCATTTAAAGCTGATTAGTGTTAGCTACCAGAATCTTACTTTACGCATGACTGGGTTATTTACTAGCACGTCTGTGAAGTGGTGCGGCGGTAGCAACTATCATGAGACTGCCACTTTGTAGACCGGCAACCCCTATTCCGGCCACGGCACGGCCTATAATCAACATGATAGACGATCGCGCGACACCGCATATAAGGGAGCCGACCTCGAAAATGGTGAAGAACGCTAGATATGACCACTATCCCTGCCTTGTCAGACTTTTCGCTAGGCTCGTGTGAAGGGACAAGATCTACCTTTAGGTTCAAAGTTGAGTATATTTTTCCCGTCAAAGGCTGAACCACTGCGCTGTTCTGCGTTAGAAATAGAGAGCTAGATTGAATTTTTATTTATACAGAAGGTAATGGTGCGTACCTAGCCAGCATATATGCTGACCCATACCAGCCGACATCTTCCAAAGAATGAAATGCACTCGTGATTTCTGGAGTAGCCTATCCCTTCCCATTTCGTTAAGTTCAATTTCATGTATTTGAAATAGGGGCAGAGAAGACTATAAACCCACAGTACCGATGATGGAACTATCAAGAAGCACTAGAAACATGACGATGCTCAAGCCAGTCATTAGAATCGCCAGAGGAAGACCTGTAATCCAATTAAGATCCAGATCCCCCTCTGGCTCTAATGGTGGTTCCTGGGCATCCCTTTCTTTGCTCTGGGAGCCTTCAACCGGAGTATGCGCATTGGCGACTTCATGGTGTGACATATCGCTTCCAGACATTTGTAGTGTATATTTGATGAGACAGGAAACTCATTGTTTGCATTACTTGTTTTTGGACTACACAGAAAGTCCTAAGGCATCGTGTAAGGCTCATGGATATAATCGATTAAGTCCGAGTCCGATAAGCGAAACCTACCACGTCATCCTACAAAGGGGAAGCTGTGTAACACAGTACTAAGATACGTCTAGTGATGTTTACGAAAGCTCGCCCATTTCTCTCCCTTGCCACAGCGTTAAAGATATGCCATTACTACCGGGCTCCCCGATTAGGTACCTTGGTGCTTATCAGATGCACCTGAGATACCCGACCTTCGCTGCTACTTGACCTCGCTAACTCCCCACTCATGAAAGGTCTCATCTAGATACCCGATTCTTGGTACCCGCCTCGCCGAAGGTATCGCTTCACGAAGAAGATACTTCACTGTGGCGTTGTGAAGCTGAACAACTCTAACTATAAGCAAACATGATTGGCGAAGGATCTCCGAGCCTCAGATCGTGTTCCACTCTATTCCGAGGGTTCCTCGGAGATCATGAGCTTTTGTGAAGAATTAGGTCACTTGCTAGCCGCCGTCGTGAAAACGGAGGGTTCATTACTTGAAGCAAAGGAATGATGACCATCGACATCATCCAGCACTGGCTGTGGATTTCATTTCGAATCGAAGCCCATCCTAAACTCTAAACGTAATTCTCCGACCACTACAAGCATTGGAAGCATGGGTTCAATGGCTACCTACGCCGTGCTAGGAAGCACGGGTAATTGCGGCTCCGCACTCATCCAGAATCTCCTCAAGTCGCCAAGCAACAAGATTCATGCCTACTGTCGCAACAAAACCAAGCTTTATAGACTATTTCCTGAAATCATTGAGAACAAGCAGGTTGAAGTTTTCGAAGGTAGCATCACGGATATCAAGCTCATGGCCGAGTGTGTGCGGAACACCAAGGCCGTCTTTCTGGTCGTCACGAGCAACGACAACCTCCCTGGCTGCCGACTAAGCCAAGAACTGTCTTCTACTGTGATAGAAGCCTTGAAAGTCATTGGGGGGCAATCTGGCCTGAATACTAAGATGCCCAAATTGGTCCTGCTGAGCTCGGCCACCATCGACGACTATCTTGCTCGCAAAATGCCCGGCTGGTTCCGGCCTGTCATGCTACGTGCTGCGTCAAACATCTACGATGATCTGCGCGTCGCTGAAGAGTTTCTGAGATCTCAATCTGATTGGATTACCACCATCTTCATCAAGCCTGGTGGTTTGTCGGTTGATATCTCAAGGGGGCACCAGTTAACACTTCACGAAGAAGAGAGTTTCATTAGTTACTTGGACCTTTCTGCTGCTATGATAGAGGCCGCTGACGATGGAGAGGGGACTTATGATGGAAAGAATGTGGGTGTCGTCAACAGAAAGCGTGGGGTTGGTGCCAAATTTCCCAGGGGAACGCCGCTCTGCATTATGGTGGGATTGCTTAGGCATTATTTCCCATGGATGCACGAATATCTCCCTTTGACAGGTCCTGCGTAGTGATTTATCCCACTACGTATGTTTTAATTAGCCTCAGCGCCTTTAAATGCTAGGTTTCAACTCAATTAGTGGATGAGGAAGTCATTGCCTTCACTTGCCCTCATAATCTGAATAGACACCTAATATAAGGCTCTTCAGTAACATACCTTCGTATATCCTACGTCTCATGTGATATGTGGTCATACTTTTCGCTGATCCTATAATACGTGCAATTTCTGCTTCGGGGAACCAATTTGGAGATCGGGAATTCAATTCCCCTTGACCTCGAACGATACAACACCGCCACTATATCTCAACAACACTCCCTCTTAACCCTCGGTGATTGGAATCAAAGTAGTTCGTTATTCTGGTTCAGAATCAACTTTTACATACAAAATCATAGCGGTTTCACTCTGGATTCGCCTATTCACCTCAAACAACATGGCTGATACTCCCGAGATTCCACAACGCCCTAATGGCAGCAGCTCAGAGAGCCAGTTCCTCTGCCTGACCATCTGTGGGTACCGGCGGCCCGGTATGAATGAAGAAGACTACAGAAATCATATGACCAAAGTGTCCGCCCCCATGACAAAGGACCTTATGGTAAGGTACGGCGTAAAGCGATGGACTATGGTAGGTTTCTAAACTACGTGGCCTTCGTCCCTATCTCAAGGATGTTCTCTAACGGCGAGAAGATCCACAACACCACCGAATCAAGAGCTCTTATGAGCCATCTGTTCGATCACCAAATGGCAAATTTGGCCGATTTTGACTGCTTCAGTCAAGTTGTCTTCAAGAGTGTGGATGACTACAAGAGGATGAAGGACGATCCATGGTACAAACAGCACCTTGTCGGCGATCATGAGAAATTTGCAGATACTAAGAGAAGCAAGATGACTATTGGCTGGATTACTGAATTCATCAGAGACGGAGAAGTAGTGGATGGCATGAAAAACTGCTAAAGGGAGAGGGGCCGCGGACATTAGGACATAGCCAATCGATCTATTAGGCCCATTACGAGCGACGAACTATAATGAATGATCCGTCTGCTCCTGTTGGTAATATTTCCATCTTGATTAACCAGTCTTGTGTAATTGATGCTTTTATATATGAAGACCGGCGGCAATGTTGGTTTTGCGTTGGATAAGAGGTAGGTACCTAGGGAGGGATAAGCCCGGTTCATCAAGGGCCATGGTGTAGCTACGTACTATCAGGATAATCTGCGCACGAGAGGACCGGAGACGTAGACAATGGAAATAATGTAGGTGTAAAGTGTCTACTCCCTTGCGTAATTACAGCCGAATTCTTTCATCCGTGCCCTTCGCGTCGGGTCTCGGGAGACGTGGCTCGGGTAGCCGACTATACATGGGTCGGACGCGTATGCGGCTCACAATTATCTCACATGAGACTAGGCCTTTTAATATGTGGCTCGTTGTTATTTTAAGGGAAGGGCTTGTTGCTAATATGATAGGAGGTCGCGCAAGAACGGCCGGCAGAATCACTATACAGCCATCATCGTCATGTCTACGACGAGCATTCAAGCCACCGCAGTGGTGACGGGCTCACTCCTATCTGGTACGTACCTCCCATGCATTAGCTCTGTATGTGCTGCCTTCTGCTTCCTTCTGCTCTAACCAGCTCTCAGGTGCGATGATATCGCTCTCCCTGATCGCTGTTCCGGTGTTCCTAGATACTACTGAGCATGCACCCCTCCTTTTCCGGCAATGGGCCCGCACCTATCACTATGGCCATCAGGTCTTACCGATTATGAGCATCAGTACCCTGGCATTATATGGTTACGCGGCCATAAAAAGACGTGGGGCGAGAAAGGCCTGGAGCACATGTATGTTGGCGGGTTTGACAACTGTGTGCATGTTGCCCTTCACGTGGATTGTGATGGTTCCCGGGAACAACGAGCTGTTTCGATTAGAGGCGGCGAGCGCGTCTGAAACAATTGTCATTGACATTGACGGGGCGAAGCAGCTGGTAAAGAATTGGGCGTGGCTACATCTCGCGAGATCACTATTCCCCTTGGTCGGCGCCATCGTAGGGGCTTTCGGGATGTTGAGGAAATAATTGAGTGGGACGTCCAATCGTTACTGGAGGAATTTTTTTTCATATTGTTTAAGATGTGTGGACGCACAGCAGACAATAGGATCTAAGGTAGCATACTGTGCCGACCTTGCATCGGCCCGGGCAATAGTAGGTGCAGATTTCGACAGGAGTCCTACGAGCTCTTGTCAGCTCGGTAAAGTAGTGAAGATGAATTGTCCGAAGCCCGAGGTAACAGTACCGAGGAGCTGTTTCCCGATATCCAGTACTGATCCATTACGCCGTAAATAATTCACAAAGGCATGATAATGGGGGTAGGTTAGAGAAACGGCGCATTTGGCACTAAGACATGAACATACTTACACGACAGCGGTTACGTAGTTGCTAGAAGCCATTAGTCAGAATTATTATCCCGCAATATACTATGTTACTACCTGTTGACATAATTCAAGCACCTTAGGTAGGTAGATATATTTGTTAATCGTTCTATAAGAAGCTGGTTCAAGTTCGAGTATTGCACAGTGAATGCGAGGAGGTGTAGTCGTTGGAAGGGCATCACCTACCTATAACACTATCTCTTATGAAATGGTTGTTAGTAGCCTTAGTTACTAGTAGATTCATTAAGTACCTAAGGTAGGTATATTCTACTTCATGTAAACATCTCCAAAGATATCTCTAGTAATGATCCGCGACGAATTGTTGTATTGTTCATTGCCGTAGAAAAGGAAATTAGATGTCTTAGAGGTACCATTACTTCCAGTGGTGTACGTGCTATAATATGCTATAAATATAGGGGCCCGTTAGCGCACAATTCACGAAGTTACGTTATTATAAAAAAATTATTATTTTAAAAAAAAGGTTATATAATTCTTAGCTTTTAATTAATCGGTTTTTTACGCGATAAAATAAAACTTTAAAAAAGTTATTACTTAAACATATAACTTTATAATATATATATAATATATATTATTATTAAATTAATAAATTTAAATAATTAACTTATTTTTATTTATTAAAAATATTATTATAATATAATTTTATATATATAACGTTAAAATAATATAATATTATATAATATTATATAACGTTATATAATATTTATTTATTTTAATTAATTAAAACTTAAAATAACGTAATATATGTTATTAGCAACGCTTTTTTTCGTACAAATCACATTTTCCCGCTACGGTAATTATAGCAGTCGTATTAATGCAAGCGTTAGGTACCGCAACTAGAAGCCTTATAGTGAGTTTCAACGCTAGATAATCCGTATTATAGTGGACTATCTAGACAAAATTCAACCTCCAGATATCTTGCAATTTTGAACCAAGCCAATTGTCCACCTCTCTATATCGACATTCTAAACATATACCGTATAAATTCCTGAAGTTGATTGCAATGGATGAGTTCGATAGTAAGGTAAATACTAGAAACTTGCAATGGCATTCCATGTTCGCGAAAGAGCCTAGTTGTAATACTCTTCCAGCCAAGATCTAAGATCTCCAATATTTGGGTACTCCAAGAACAAGCTACCGGAGACCAACACTCCAAGCTGCTCGCGGAACTTCTCAGCAATGACCAAGCTCATGAGTGAATCAATGCCCAGATTTGCGAAGCTGGCATCGTCAGCTAGGTCAGTAATATCAAGGCCAGCTTCCGAAGCGATAATTTGAAAGGCTTTCCTCGTCGTGGAATCACCCGCTGTCTCTTGTGATACCTGAACCTGGACTGAGGATGGACTTGGAGACGCAGCAATTGGCTTAGTAGCCTCAGGCGCAGTTATAGGCTTGGGTGTGGTTTTCTGGGGCGGCGCCTGTACCTTAGCCGTAATGACTGATTTCGAGGGCGAAGCTGTCGCAACAAGTGAACCTTGCGCCCCATCAGGTGCGGAGAAGAATCGACTGAGCAAAATTCGTGGGTAGCTGCGGAACTGCATCCCAACCATCATACCAATAATCACATCGTCCTGGAGAATGTATACGTCCCCAAAGTAGACCGTTGAATCCTCGACCGACGGGATCATTTTGACGTATGAGCGGTATTTCGCCCCTGGAACTAGTGGCTTGGCGAGGCGTAGGGAGCGCCAGCCAGGGGTGACGCAGAAGTTGTTTTTAGTATCCATGGCGTCCGACACGTTCACGATGAAGCCCCCGAGGTGACATACGCTGTCGATGAAGTGGGGCGGCACGGTCCAAGTACCCCCCTTTTCGGTTGTGAGGACCACATCGGCGAAGGCCTCCAGGCCGTACATCACGACGGAATGCATACCGCGATACTTATCTGCGTAGTCGACGAGATTGTTCGCGAAAAGTAGATAAGCCATGTTCCGCGTAAAGCGGTTGGCGACTCCGGATTCGGCAAGGCGCTCGAGATCGTGGATGCGACCTTGGATGAGATGAGTGGTGGGCACCCACGAATTCAGCCATTCATTCGCGTCTTCGTAAAAGATAGTCGCACTAGCAAATGGCTCGTCTCTAGTTCCATTGGGAAGGACGTTGTACCATTCAAGATGTGTATAGTTGGAATCAATGTCGGGTGTACTCGCTGAAACCTGAATAAGTTGCGGCTTGTCGGTGTCCTTGTTCAAAACAAGTCCTTTCAAAACCTCTAAGCTCATGATATTCATTTTGACCTCTTTGCTGTTTGGCTTCATCTTCTTGTATAAGTACTGGCCAAGAGTATATGCTATGTCGGCATGAATAGACTAAAGCGCGCTCGGATTAGTACAACCTGCAGGTGGTGACTGTAGCAAGGAACCAACTCACAGAGGTGACGACACCACATCCATTCATCTTATGCCCCCATGCTGCCGCGCGAAAATCTGGATGCATCAAGTCTGATTGCATGAAAACTGTCCCAGTGGCGCCGTCGTAGTTTTCCTCGATGATTTGATGGACTGACGATGTGCTCAAGCGAGAAGTAGGAACAGTTGTTGAAAGTTGAGTCTTGTTCAAACCTTTTTCTTTATCGTAGAAGGTGTTCCCTTTGGTTAGAGCCCAGTCCCCCTTGTACTGAATCCAATAGGTCTTGTCGTTCCACTTGTACGTTGGCAGATCTAAGAGCCTCAATGCCTTCTCGAAGGGACTATGAAGCCCGTTCCATCCCACCTTCACTCCAGCACAGTGCAGCGATGCGAGACTGTTTGACAATGTTGCCCAGTTGTCTTCTCCTCGGCGCAAGGAGGGGGCAGCCGTTTGGACGTGTGCGAACGTAGATTTGACGAAGCCCATACAGACGGGATGTGGCCCAATTTCCACCCACACAGTCTCATCGTCGATGGTGCCAATCTTATGAGCCGCCTCCAGAGCAGATAAGAAATCTACTGTTTCTCGAGTCGCTCGAGACACGTACTCAGCATTTACCGTCTTAGCGTCGAAAATGACCTTTTTAAGCAACGGGGATATGATTGGCAGATGTGGTTGCTGAAATACAACACTACTATTCGCAATCGCTCGGAATTCGTCGAGGATGGGATCTGTCTGTGCGGAGTGGAAGGCGAAGGTAACATCAAGACGAGAACACTTCAATCCTGCCTCTTCCAAGATAGGAATTACGGCGTCCATGTCTTCAACAGGTCCACTAAGTACCGTATCCCTGGGTCCGTTAATGCAAGCAACCTCGTAAGGTCTATCCCGAGCCGCCTCCTGAATTTGAGCGAGAGACCCTCGCACGGCCACCATGTTGTGGCTGCCTGTCCTGCACTTCTGTTCCAGCATCCTAGCTCTTTGGCCAACGAGGTAAATAGCGTCGCTAGCTGAGAGTACGCCCGCGGCATGAAGGGCTGCATATTCACCTAGGCTATGTCCGACAACAACATCTGGCTTAATCCCCAGAAATTCCCAGTATTTGGCAAGGGCCATCTCGCTACAGGAGAGAGCAAGCTGCGTAACAACTGGCGAATGTTGATAGTCCTTTGGATGGGTTCCATCGAGCGCAGAGACAAAGGAGGGAAAGCCTTGAGATTGTGCGAGATTATCTAGATGAAGTATCTGAGATCGGAAATACGCTGAGTCGTGGTAGAGTTCCAAGTTCGATGACTTGTAGGAAGCACCCTGGCCAGTAAAGGCGAAAGCCACAGGAGGCGGCCCCGTCGCTAGAATAGGCTTGTGTGAGTCTATGGACTCCAAAGCGGATGATAGCTTCCGATTAACCTGAGAAATTTCTGAGGCTGCAAAGGCTACTCGGTAGTTGTGATGGTAGCGGCGGGCTGTAGTTGTATATGAGAGGTCGGCCACAGAAACGCTGGGATGCTTGTCTAGATACTCCAGAAGCCTTTCGATATTCCCCTGGAGTGATACCTTACTTTTAGCTGATATAGAAATAACATGTGTCGTTCGCGGGTCTCTGTCTACCAACTCCCGGATCGGTGCATCTTCCAATGCGATAGTCGTGTTACCTCCCGCAGCACTGAAGTTGTTGATGACAGCAATGCGCCTCTTTCCAGCAATACGTGGCCATTCCGTTTTCTTGTATGGGATGTGAACGTTCCGCTTATCCATATCTTTTGGGAATTTAGGATTAAGACTGTTCTTGATCCCAACGTGAGGTGGGATAGCATTCTTCTGCATCATGAGGAGTACCTTCAACAAGGCCGTGACTCCGGCAGCAGCTTCACTGTGACCGACGCTGGCCTTGACTGCACCGATATAAAGAGGGTTTTTGGAATTGCGACGCTTCATGATCGGTGCGAAAACATTTGTTACGGATTGGATTTCTTCGGCATCCCCGGCTTGAGTGCCGGTACCGTGCATCTCAACAAAGCTGACATCTAACGGATCGATACCTGCCCTGCTCATGACCTGTCTTCCTAGATAGGCTTGATGTCCTGCGTGAGGATGCGTGATTGAGACAGCCTCAGCTGAATGGTTAGTCCCTGCACCTAGAATGATTCCCAGTATATTGTCATTGTCAGCTTCGGCATCCTCGAGCCGCTTCATTACAATGGATCCAACAGCGTCAGCACGACAGTAACCATCAGCTTCGCAGTCCCACGTCTTACACGCGTTAGGCGTCTTTGATAAAAAGTGTCCATTACAGAGACCAGCGAAAGCATCCGAGTTGGTCAAGACATTAGTGCCGCCTGCCACTACCATATCTGTGTCTCCGCTCCACAGCGATACACAAGCGGTCTAGTCAATTCTATTAGCATTCACATAATTCGTCTGAAGGTGAGTAAATGCAGACCTGTATAGTTGCCAGACTTGAGGAACATGCCGTGTCAATGCTGTAACTCGGCCCAGAGAACTTGAAGAAGTAGTTGATACGACCAGGGCCGAACGCACGACATCCTCCCGGGATAAAATACGTGCCGATCTCCTGGCCCGTGTTCACTTCGCGGTAATCATCGCTGGCTTGGCCGTAAAATGTCCCAATGCGATGTAAATTAGTAGATGCTGTCCTGTTTGCGACGTAGCCTGCTCTCTCTAGAGCCTCGTATGCAGTGACAAGGATTAGCCTCTGCATGGGGTCCGTCTGTTCCGCCTCACGAGGCGACATATTAAAGAAGGGCGCATCGAATAGGCCTGGCTCGTTAATGAAGCAGCCATAGGGTGTGTGGCTGGTATTCATTCTCTTCCCAGTGGGATCGTAATGAGTTTCGACATCGAATCTGTCGGCCGGAATCTTCCTATGTACATCCAGTCCGCTTTCCAAGAGGTCCCAGAATTTCTCGGTATCGGTTGCTCCGTTAGGCATGCGGCATGACATGCCAACAATGGCAATTTTGGAATGCTGTGGTCCTCTAGGCCCTTCGTCGCTACTAGCATCCACTTTTTGGATTAAGGGGATGAGTTCCTTAGTGGAGGTCTGAAGGTCTGGTAGCTTGCTCAGGGCTTGTGTCAGGTCCTTAATAGGCAGAGAGGTTCTAAACACGAGTATCGGGCAATTAACGACCTCAAAATCACGGGCACGTTGAACAATGCCTGTGATAACTTTATCCCAGCAAATAGTTTCGGTGAGAATCTCCTTGATGATTGCCTGAAACAAATCGGTACCTGTCCCGACTTGAAAAGGCTCTCCACTGGCTGTTGAGTATACAGGGAGCCGCGGAGAAAGTTTGGTATCCAAGGTCTCCATCGAATTGGTGCGAACTATCTGACGTACATTTTCTTCCGTATATATGTGTTTGGCGTGACATAGACCACCATATACTGGCAATGCAACATGATCGTGGTCTCGGAAGAAGTCAGCCGTCCGAAAAAGCGCGTTCAACCTTGCTGAAGGACCACTAATGGTCACCGAAGAGGTAGCCAACGCACTAATAAAGATTTTGCCGGTCTCAGGGGTTTTCTAGCTCCTGATTAAAACTAGATTTATGGCAAGATTCAGTAATACATACCTCCTTGTTGTGGATCGTATCGAGTTCCTGCTGCACTTCCTCGGGATTGACATTCTGTAGTACATAAGCCCAGGAATCCGGAGCGCTGGTGTCCGTTAAGTCACTGGGCTGTAAATTCTGTGATATTTCATGAACTACAACCCCCAGCCTAAAAGCCTGTCTGACAACCTGCGCACCAGTCATAGGAAGGTCTGATGCTGTGGAAGCCAAGGACACAGCAGCAGTGGCAAGAAGACCTATTCCTAGTCCTGCAAGGCACGTTCCGATGGAATCGGCGTCGAAAGTACCCGGAGAGGCTTCATAATAGCTAATAACGTTAAAGGGGTACAAGACATGGAGGTAGTTACAGCTAGCTGTTTACGTACCCAATCAAAGTTCCCAGTTCGACAGCACAGAGAAGAATACCCTCAATAGGCCCGCAGAGGCGGCCCTTGCGAAGATCAGTGAAGCCAGCAAAGTCTAAGATTGTTTCGAAAGGTGGAATTAAAGCCTGTAGAATGGGAGGTAACTGGCGAACTTCCTCACGAATGGCAAGAGTAGCTTCGTCTATAAACCGAGCCAGGTAAGGGTGACGTCTGTCTTTGCTGCGCTGTAATAACCTACGAAACAACTTCTGCAGGTCGTCGTTCGGAAACTCGTTGCTAAAGTAGATGAGCTTCATCTTGGTAGGTTCACTGTCGCTTGAACGGCTGGGGGTATAGACGACCATGGCGCTGTCTAAGTTGAGACGAACAAAAGTGAGAACACAAGGTACCATGTAACTCTCACCTGTAACGTGTTTGGTAGCGTTCTGCGCAATGGGAATATGGACATACGGAGACTTTGATATCTTAACTTCATTAAAATCCCTGGCTCAATAACGCTGTATGAGGCTGAAACATCGCCGAAGGAGGTTCAATAGTGAGAATTCAGAGTCCTCATCATGCCAAACTCCGAACCAACGGATTAGCGGCATAGGGTTCCGTCGACTTCGGACATCGAACAGGATGGCGGGAATGATGGCGCTTGCAGCGAAGTCCGGCTTAGGTACCACACGATTATCAAAGACACCACTGGATTGATATCTGTAATTTTTAATTATGTGTAAAAGTTTGCGTTCGTCAAAGAGAGTGAGCCCTCGTTACTCACAGCCAGATAGTTATCTCTTATATGAATATGTTTATTGTGTAGGTACCTAGTCATGAGTATAGGTATCACTTAACTCAGTAACCCTTTCTAAATCATTATCTAGTCCCTAGCAGAATTGTCTCGTTCAACTACCTAGGTTTCTGTAGTAGTGTCTCAAAATATATGTGTGTGAATGTAATCTCTTCTAGTGGAAGCAAGTCTTTGGATTATAGCGTTTGATACTGAGATTAGGGAGGATGTTGAAAAGATACCTATCTATTTGTAATCAATGGATTATTTTCCAGATTATGAGTCTAAATAGTTTCGATTATAGAAAATATCTAGTCCTAGAGCCCAAAACAGAACGCATTAAATATTAGATCTTAAAAGGCAGGAGGTATTCATGTCTGTTCCTCTCCGAACTTGTCCTCTCCCTCCGCAAAGATTTTGTCATGGTCATATTCTGACCACCGTATATCTGGTTCGATGCCAGCAAATTTCCACAAACCATTCTCCTTGCGATACCATACCGTGGCCTTGCCATGGCCATGACCTTTTGCATCAACTGTTGTCAATTGACTGTCTTTATACCTCTGGTGTGCAACTCTCATCTGGTGGTATCCAGTAATTTCTGTTTCGCTGGTCTGGTTCCATTTGGGGACTCCGCCAACTAGATGCTGTGTCTTAAGGCGCGGGTTACCGAGGACCTTGGGATCTGACGCCATTTCAACAAAGGCATCCGCCGGCATAGCTTCCCACAACTTGTTCAGAAATGAACGATAGTCAATCTAGTGAAATTTATCAGCCACGTAAAACGGAATGCCTATTTTAGATCGGGGATAGACGCACTCGAAGAGTCGAGGCAATACATTTTGACAATCTGTCCCAATCCTTCGTGTCATAACTTTCCGCCCACTCGTAGAGCGCAGCTTGGCAACCTACAACGTCTGTGTCGTCATGTCAGATTCCATTGCCTTCGATAAAAGGAGCTGATGATGAACTTGCTTTACAAGCATATCAAGTTGGAATAGGGGTTCTACCTTCGAACTTAGGATGATTGGCCATGATTAATAATATGGGTCTACTAAACTGAAGGCTATTGAATGATTAGGTAGGTACCTTAATGTAGGTACGTATAAACCTAGGTACCTAGTAAGCAGCCTAATTCAATTGATACATAGGTAGCTTCGCAAGTTCGGCACATATAACCAAGGTAATGAGAAAGCTGTTACCCTTCGGCCCTAGAGAGAATGGGTTGCTCGGTGAGCGACAATTGTGTAATCCCACCCCCTCCCCTTATTCAGCCCGACCGTTCATCGGATTCCGACACGCCCAGCGACAAGTCCGCTGTGTAACAGCTAATCAGCATGTATTGTATCATCGGCTAAGCCGGAAAGGAGCTACAATTTCTTAACCAATAGCAGGAATGGAGATGCGTAGGGCTGTAGGACTGCTTACCAGAAGGTAGAAGCTGGCTTACGCTTAATTCCGATACTTACCTACCTACAGTATCACGAATAATATTGGGCACTAGGGTTAAGCGTGTGAGTTCATCTTAGCTTTTCGCCGGATCCCAAGACTATTAGGAATTATCGTGTCAATTCAACTCCTTACTCGTATAGTTTTGGTAGGTAACGAACAATAGTGCTTACAGAGGGGTTGAGCCTTGCACGTCAGGTCCCTGGTTAATTTCGGGGTCTGGGAGCACGAAGGAAGCATTTGATTACGCTCTATCCGAGAACTGATGATTGCCCTGAAGAATCAAAGCCGCACAGCTGAGCCCACCTTACAGCTGGAGGTCAGCTTGTGGCCTGATAATGGCGGTAATGCGGCGTAACTCATAGAAAATAAATCATAAATAAGGAGACTAGAATCCGGGTAACGGTATCTCCGAAGTTACCTAGATGATAATTGAGAAGTAGAAGCATACTATTGCCATAACTTCGTCGTTCAATTATAGAGGATTATATCGCAACTTGATGCAGAATGCCTTCTTTTCCCTCAACTATCAGTGTTTTATTCGCATTGTGGGTAGCTTCGTCAGCAGCGCCGACAGCGAAAGAAAGCAGGCCTAACTACGTCCTAATAGGCGGTGGAGCAGCGGGTTTCGTGCTTGCTGAGTATCTGACGCGGGACCCTAATATTCGAGTCGTTCTCCTTGAAGCCGGGGTAGATAGCAGTACCAACACTCAGACTACTAGTGAGTCTCACTATTACCTTATGAAATTGGGTCGTTAGTTTGATAACCACTAACCTATTAGCTCCTGCGAACTTCGTCAATGTTTCAG
Source organism: Hypoxylon sp. CO27-5 (assembly GCA_002120305.1). Lineage (NCBI taxonomy): Eukaryota > Fungi > Ascomycota > Sordariomycetes > Xylariales > Hypoxylaceae > Hypoxylon > Hypoxylon sp. CO27-5. The sequence continues at coordinate 74,259 of KZ112442.1, read as the reverse complement.
AATGGCTATGGAATTATAACTCGCAACCTGATCCCAATCTCAATGGCTTAACACCGGAGCTAGTGCAGGGGAGGTGTCTTGGCGGAGGAACTGGAGTTAATGCTATGTATTATTGTAGAGGCTCTGCCTCAGTATTCGACGAATGGGCTGAGATATCGGGAAATCAAGGCCTAAGATGGGAATCAATGCTTGAGTCATTTAGGGCCACAACGCACTGGCAAGATGCTCCAGTTGCGCACTACGATCAGCCCCTGAACACTAGCGCATTTGGAGACGGTCCCCTGGAAATTACCCGCCAGCGGCAGCCGCTTACACTTGATGAGCCATTTGCAAACACGATGGCGTCCACCTTCGAGCTATCGCAGATCGATTTTGTTTCGGGTCAAGGTATCGGCGTGACTCAAAGCATTGAGTCTATCCGAGCCTCCAACGAAACTCGATCCTATGCATATAATACGTTCGGGTATCTGGCCAATAATCGCCCCAACTTGGAGCTTTATCACGATGCATGGGTTTCCAAGATTGGTTTCACCGATACAACGGCTGATAGCGTTACATATAACGACACCACAACGGGCCAAATATACACCATCAACGCCAGCGAAGTTATTGTCACAGCTGGTACGATCAACAGCCCGCAGTTACTCATGCTTTCAGGTATAGGCCCAAGACAGCACCTCGAAGAACTTGGTATCGACGTAGTGAAAGATATTCCTGAGGTTGGCCAGAACCTCTTTGACCATCACTACGCGGTAGTACAATACGAAGCTGCGGGTAATGTGGACAGTTACTGGCAGCTAACCGAAAACGCCACCAGAGCGGCTATCGAAGAGGAGCTCTACGCACGTAATGGAGATGGTCTACTTGGAACCATCGTAGGCGACGTGATGGGCGCATTTCGCCTTCCAGACTCAGTCTTTAATAACACAGGCAATTATTACAGGAACCTCGCCTCTGATCGTCCTCATATAGCCTACTATCAGTTTTCGGGTCCCTTCCTCTCCGATAGCCCCAATGTGAGCATCGTCTCAGCGTTCTCCGCCGTCGTTCAGCCTGAGGCTAGCGGCAATGTAACGCTTGCCTCTGCCAACTACCTTGAAGCTCCTCTCATATTCTCTAACTATTTTGGAGCTGCAAGCGACAGGGCAGCTATCATATCCGGTTATAGAGGCCTGAGAGAACTTTTCCGATCAGCCGAGTTAAGTCCTTATACTACACGAGAGCTGTTCCCTGGGTCAGACGTCAGCAATGATAATGATACTGCGCTCTGGGAGGCAATCCAGCAGGGCTCGCGCAGCTGGCACCATCCTGTCGGAACGACGGCAATTGGATCGGTGTTAGACTCTAATTGGAGGGTTCAGGGGCTGAAGGGATTGCGAGTAGTTGGCGCGAGCTCGGCGCCCACCATTCCAACATGTCCGATCGAAGCTACAGTGTATGCCATGTCGCACCGCGCAGCGCTAGACATTGCTACTGCAGACGGCCTAAATATTGCGTGAGACGCGCTAAAGTCCGCTTTCAAAAACGGAATGGATGCCACCATCGTCACATCTATTGTATTTTTTTTTTTTTTTGGAACCAATTAGATATAGATTGTAAATGAAATTCTAATACCTATAGAATCGTGTCATGCGTCCAATTAGAGCTCCAAGGATGCTATGTAAGCCAGAACTGCCTTCTGGACATCGAGTTTCATCACTTTGTGTGTCGCATTGACTGGAAATTTACTTAAGGCGATCTGCTTCAATGGCACCACTCCTCGAAGCCGGCACTCTTCGCCAAACGTGTGAGTTACGTGCCTCACAATCTCTTCCTGGGTGAATCCATTGAGGTTTCCCACTACTGAAAATGGTTCGTAGCCGAGCAGAGGATTAGGGACCGCCACGATGCAAGCCTAGATTTTGTGATTAGCGGAAGCCCTAGAATGCGTTTCAGGAACAGGGGAAACTGACCTGCGTACCTATGTATTTCTCAACGCAACTCTCCAATGCTGCTGGCATAATGGCTCGACCCAGACGCATGATAGCGTCCTTGCTACGACCAAGGATATACACCAACCCATCTCTAGTCACTCTTGCAATATCTCCGGTGTTCATCCAGTGGTTGCCATCAACATCCTCGAAGAAAGAGGATGCATGTACACCACCAAGATACCCCTCGATCAAGCTATCACTGGAGACATGTAGTTCCCCAGGCTGGTCTCTCACTGCGACTTTCTCATTATCGCGGTCCCAGACCCGAATCCGGGCTCCTGGCGCCACCACTCCCACGGGACATAGTTCCGCCCAGTAGGGGATCTTCTCAACGGGACGTTCAAAGAAAGGCCACCTGAAAATCCCACCACCTTCGCTCATGCCGTGATTGACGCACACGTGCGCTTGTGGGAATAGCTTTGCACATTTGACTAGCACCTCCTGAGTGATGGCATCGCCGCCAACCTGAATTGTTTTTACCGACTCTCCGATTCCAGCGGGCATACGTGGTAATTCATGTGCTAGAGCATGGACCATTGATGGCGATAGCACAATGAAGGTCACATCGTGGTGTTGAAGTGCCTCAATTGCATGCTCGATAGCGAAACTAGGACCCGTTGGCATCACGATTGTACCACCTGCACGCCACGTCTGAAGAGTGTGCTGTGGGCTAATGGCTCGTGAATTATGAGCCTGCTGAAGCACACGAGGGCAGTTTTCGGAAGTGATAAGCCATGACTGTGACTCTAGAATATGTGTCATGGAGCCAACTCGAAGCGGGCAGCCCTTAGGGCGGTCGGCCGATGTGCCGGAGGTGAAGAGTACTGAATGGATTCGATCTGGATCATCACTCCGTGCATCATTCAACAGAGCAACCTCATCGAAGGTGTCACCTGGTGAAAAGTTCGTCCCAGATAGATCCTGAAAGTTTTTCCAGTCACACAATGATGTGCGATCCTCGTAGCGAAGCAAGATTTTAAGGCCTGGGTGAAATGCTAGAGGCATCCGGTTGAGGGGAGATTCAATCTCTTCGCCACTTCGGAGATCATCCGCAAACACTACCGCAGGCTTCAGACTTTGTAGGTAGTCCGCGAACCCTTCCCTGTTTTCCAATACAGATGGGTCAAGCGATGCAAGAGTAAGCCGTAGAATGGCGCATGCCCATAAAATCAGAGCATATTCGCCGCCATTCGGAATGATACAAAGGCATATGCTACCTGGTAGGATGCCATTTGCTGCAAAACCAGCAGCCAGTTTGAGCGCTGCGGCATGAAGTTGGGCATACGTGACTGTTAAACAGTTTTTTGTTGAACCGGTGGCGTTTACGGACGGTAAGCTCCCATTAAGATCCATCCACTTCGCTAGATGATCCGCTGGCTGGTGCATGCAGATAACAGCCGGCTGATTTGGGCTTTTTAGGAGACCTCGTTCGATTTGTGCAAATATTGATTGCGGACAATTAGCCAAAGGGCCGCCATTGATATCGGTCGAACCCTTTAATTCATTATCCGTCATGTCGCTGATGGTGTACTCTTTGGTTACAGGTAGATAGGGTACTCGTACCATTAATCTTTAATGGAGAAAGAGGAGTTTAGCAGCCATGGTACTGAAGAAGCATACGAATATTATATAGGAGGTTTTGCATTTCATTGTCTCTATTGATATATGCTTGTGGTTTAATCCGTGGCCGACACTGGGTTCAGACTCCGAGTTAGTGAACATTTGCAATTGAGGTATGTTGGATAACGTAGGCACCTGCTAGATACTTGGCTTGAAAATATTTAGCATCTACCTAATTGATGTTTAATCGGAATGTCTAGTAGTACTTTATGAATCATTATTCGTTTGAATGGAAATTGAAGATATATTAAACATTGCGGTCTTGCTCCAGGCAGCTCAAAGCCCATCCATTGCCAATGATAACTCACTTAGGTAAGATATCTACCTTTGAGATTACCCCTTTAATAGAAACTTATTTTCTGAGTCCCGGAACCGTATGACCTTTCGAAACAAGCTGCCTGTCAGTGAATAAGACCTCCCTATCACGAAATATCTATTTCCCTCTCCTTTTCCCTTTTGTCCCTTCTAAGACACCCAAAACTCAATGGATTACGAAGATCCGTAGGTGAGATTGCAGACATAATACATAGAAAGCCGATGCAGTGATACCTTCTAGGGTGAGATCGGGATCCGATGAGCTTGGCCGCAATCCTACGCCGACGCGGCCTGTCAGCCAAGCTATTACTGCCAAGAGACAAAGGTCTAGAAGGCCCTTATCCCTAGGATAAATGACGATTACGTTAGAGGATCAGTAGTTGGTTTAGATTGTGCCGCTCTCCAATTACGACGGATAGCGAATATCAGTTCGGAATGTACATCCTAGTTCATCGTAGCAGACTTTCCACGGTGCTACCCGAGATGATCGACATTTCCGCTTGCCTATGAGCGAGGACAAGTTTGAGCTCCCAATTACCGAACCACCGATCTTGTAATATACCTAGGTTTTCGAAATAGGGAAGGGTTTTCGAATCTCTCTGTTTATAGACTGATAAAATACCTTAGGATGGGGAATTTGGTATAAGAGTGAAGTACTTACGCCGAATGGCTGTGACACCATAACATCCCCTACAGTAGTCAATAGAACCTAATCATAGTGATACCTTGCTAGAATATGAACTTAGACGATGATCATCATGATGATTGCGCTTTTCTCTCCATTTACACCGTAAAGCGTAATATTGTTCATACACCATCATAAGGCGTACGCATCTCCCATATACACATCGGGGACACTGACATTATCGAAGACCGATTCCTAGTCCTGTCGTTCCATAATGGTATGATTCCAGCTAAAGGGACTTTTCATCGCTCCTTATCTCAGAGTTATGACCGAAGAGTGGTCGCATATATTAGTTAGATTGACTGGCTTAAATATTTAGACGCTTAGGTCAAGCAATTTCTTCAGATCAAATGCGATTGTCTTTAGCACCCACCCAGACCAATCATCGTAGCTGAAACCAAGCCACTTTAGTCAACATCCAATATGTACCCAACTGCAAAAAGACCTGTTGCATCGCAAGTCAGCCTATCTAGTAGCTGCCTGGGCATCTGTCCTGGTATACGTACAAGCCCCCCTGGAGCCGTCGATACTGCAACTCGCTTGTTGCAAAGGAACCACGATGAACACCACATCTTCTGGAGGGACTTCGCAGGCCATAATCATACTGTACACAATGTGCTAACTCGACTGGCACTCGGGGCTACCAGCGACGACCTTGAGTTAGGCTTTGGAGATAATCTTCCTGGTCAACGTCCCCTGCCGCCTGTGGATGAAGAGGTCATACGTGACATGGCCACTGATGACGGCTTCTATAACCGTCTCGGAAACATGAACCATTATACCAACTATATGGTTTTCTTCGAAGGGGAGATTGAGCGCAAGGGTTGGCGCGAGGTAGTCAACCAATACTGTTTTGGTCGTGACCGGAACTCTGACGCCATGCTCGCCCGCATGTTCGATGGTGCCTTTCATCCCATTATTCACTTGGGCCTCGGGGCCGAGTTTGATCAACCAAGCATCATCGCCGAGGCACTTGCGCAGGCTGCAACTGATGCCAGTTTCAACGTTTTGACATTTTTCCATAACGCGGAGAAAATGGCAGCCGAAGCCGGCTTCCCTGAAAAGACACGGCCCCTGGTTGAGCTGTTCCATGAAGCCCGTGCGAATGAAACCATCCGTCATGCGGCGCATTGGGATGACCTTCAATTCAAGATGAAAAATGGCGTCTTCAAGCGATCAGAGCATGAGATCGCTGCGCTGACAGCGCAGTTTCGTGTCGAGCCGGATACTCTGGAAAGGCGCACAGCAGAGATGATTAGTTGTTGTGCTTACTTCTCCGGCGGGGCGCAGCGGGAGGGCAAGGCGCGCAAAATTGACTTCTTTTACATGCACAACGTCACCAGCTCCATTTTCTTGACCGTGCTGATCCAACAGCCGTGGATTCGGATGGAGGATAAGGTCAGGCTCGTAGAATGGAAATCCCGCCTTGATTTGGCATGGTACGCTACTTGCGGAACGCCGGAACTCAATGCGAAGTACATCAAAGATTACAGGGGGCAGCAGTCAGCCAGCTGGGATTGGAACAAGCTGTTCTCCGTCATCAACAGCACGCACGACGACGGGCACGTCGCTAAATATGTTCGCGCGCTGAAGAATGGCGAGCAGGTGTCGAAGCTATACGAAGAGGGAGAGTGGGCAGATGCGTTTCCCGTCAAGGGAGACATGTGGCTCAAATTGTCGCGCATGGCCTTCGACTCGACTGTTAACTTACCTCCCGAGCAGAAGTGGATTGTGTTCGCTGGCTTTGACAAGCCCTGGGAAAACTTCCCCAGCCAGACCAATGGTGCTTAGACGTACGAAAGCCCGCAGCTATCTAGGTACCTATTCATGATTAACGTCTGGTCCGGTTCTCGCATATTCCAATTCAGTTCAAAGGTGTATGAGAAATTGAATTATAGAGGCACCAGATCATCAATAATATTGAATTCGATGCCCCATGCAAATTGTTGAGATGCGGAGTAATCCGCGAGAATGCTGCGAAATAACATGTTAACTGTCTCGAGATTAATAACTTAGTAAATTTTATCACAACAATACCTAATAAATAGTAAAGTGACATAGGAAAAACTTATCATAATAATCTAAGAAGCTATTCTCTGTCATAATAGTTATTCCTAGTTTTTCCTATAGCTGTGTGTTGAGAAAACTTCCTTGCAAAGTTGGAATCCATTAACAGGCTGTGTGAATGCTAGCAGAGTAGGATGGCTTTAGCATAACAGCAGATGAAGTTCTAGCTACATGTATGTTTGATTCCTGAAGTACCTGGCGCTATTGTATTTTCCCCTGTTGCTTTTTATTATAACTGTTGGCGAACTCTTAAGTCAGTGGCAGCGTCTGTTGCAGCATTGGTCCTAGCCTAGTAGTCTCTACAATTTCCAGGGCAATCCCCGCTAGGTACCCCTCATCATGAACTTACCAGGTACCTAAATCATCAAATATGCCTAAATCATCGGGGACCAAATTTCATTGAACAGTTCCGTCCATACTAATAAGCCGAGTGTTAAAATATGAGTGCTTCACCTAGCAGAATATCTATTTTATACATCAAGGATAAACTCATTATCTTGGAATCCTATCAGACTTAAGAAATACTATGATTTCTCTTCGTGACTCGTGCATGAAGATGCGGCACCTTGATGAACCAATCGTTCGTTACCGGTACATAGTCTCGTGTCTCCGGCACGCCGTATTCATTAAGAAGGTCAAAGTCGAAGCCCCTAACTAATGCCGGGATGACTTTATTGATTTCGAGTAGAGAGACATTTTTTCCAATGCAAGTTCGAGACCCGAATCCAAAAGGAGATAAAGTCTGCTCCATGACACCAAGTTGCGAAGGAGCGGCATTCAACCAACGGTCAGGCCGGAATGCATCCGCGTCAGCGCCAAAAACTTCTTGGTTATGGTGTGCTACCCAAAGGTTTACTCCAATATTTGCCTACGCATGTGGTCAGCTTGGTGAATATTGGGGGTCGGGACACTTAAAACGAACCCCTTCCGGGAAGAACTGGTTGCAGATTACCGCGCCGCCTTTAGGTACTTCTCGCCATAACGGAATTCCGGCCGCTGGCTGAATTCTCAGGGACTCTTTTATAACAGCTTGCAAGTATGTCAGCTTCTGGACCTCATGGAAAGACGGTTTAGCTGGGAAAGAGGCGATCTCTTCCCGTACTCGTCCGAGAATTCGTTTATCGCGATACATGTAGTAGACAATGGTGTTCAAGGCGATAGCTGTTGTGTCGCTACCAGCACCAATATTTGACCCCACATTAGCAGCGATATCCCAATCATTCATCCCTTTCTTCTCATCGTTGTGCTGAACATCGAGGAACTTCCTGAGCATGGGGATTGGCCCACTTTCTGGAGTTTCTTGTTTTTCCTGACGTGCATTCTCAATTTTTTCCGAAGCGAATCTCTGAAACATGGCGTTGGTACTGGCGAAAAGTCCCGAAAGCTTCTTGTAAAATGGGATAAGCCCCGGGAATGTACCAAGAAGATTGAGTGTTATATGATCGTGGTGCAGGTTTTGCATGAGGTTCTCCACGTCTTCTCCGTGATCAAGGAACCCTAGCCTCTCCCCAAACTGTTAACTCGGAATTAGTTCTAGGAATAAGCAATACCTTAGAGAAGTAATTTTCTAAACTGCGAGATTGTCTTGCTCCAGGACCCCGCTATAGAGTAGCCAATGAAACACTATTAAATGCGAGATACTTTCTGTTTCTGGAAAGTGGGCCAATCAATCCACGAAGCCCTTTTCGCACAGGCAGACAGGTAACCCGTCACTGAAAAATCTTGGGCCGTGATTCTGGAAGAGAAAGAGGTCGACTTACAGTAATCATTGACACCGTATCAAATGCGAAAAATTGCAGCCAGCTGCCTAGATTAATCGATGATTCAGACGAAGCAAGGTTCTCTAGTTTGCTGCAAAACAGCTCAACACAATGATCTACATATGGCTCATATGAGACCAAAGAGCTCATGGAGTACATGGATGCAACTTTTCGGCGCATTGTCGCGTGTAACTTTGGGTCTCTTGCGGAGAATAGATTGGTATGACTTGCATCTGGGCCGACATTCCAGGCAACGTAGAATTTTCCTTTAATCCATGGCGAAGCGTGCCCGTATATGGTCTTGTGCGATGCTGGATCATCAACGGTGAAGTAACCCGGCATTATTTGAACAATTTTTCCTATTTTAGTATTTTAGCACTACTATTGATGCAGACATTTGATAATTCACGTAAAGACCAAAACAGGTATTAAATTCCAGCATATTTTCATTGCAAACGTACCATTTTGTCGATGAAGCCTGACGTTGGTCCAATGGAATTTATTCCCATATTGCTGCCAAGCATACCATAATCTTGTATATTTGGCTAGGACTGGCCCGGGGATTTTTCGACTATAGGACAATAAAGGAGAGATCAATAATAAAACAAGAGAAAAAAGGACGACCCCTAGGATCAGAAACCATGGTGATATAGCAAGCAACGCCATGGGACTAGAAGAGGATCAATGGAAGTGATATATAAACCAGCCTGCTTTGATATTTTGAATCGGTTCTCCAATTTTCATGCGTTTGACTCTGGACAGCCGGATAGTGTGAATAGATAGATCAATGGCTTAAATGAATTAAATAGCCCTGCTGATCATACACAGGTAATCGGAGCCCGATGGTTATGTTACTTACGAATCTAGGTTGGTTCTTTGGTCCTTACCCACACGTTTCGCTCCCTCTGAATGAAAGGGGGAAAAAATCTCGGGATATCTTTTCTCACATCTCCGGAGTGGTGTACCCAGCTCATGCCGATAACCGCCGACAGTTCAGAGCGGGCTTGTGTGACTTAAAAGAACGATCAGGCGTTCAATTATAATTGACGGGGTTATGATACATTTTCCATTACAGGTACTGTTTTCATGCCATTGTCTATAGCTTCATTTAAAAATGGATCAGCCAAACGGTAGAAAGCATAAAGGTGGATATCGCCAAATCAACAAAGCCTTAAATATTTGTGCTTTTGAAGATTATCTGGAGTCTCAGTTGTCCCATCTACCTGAGATTCTGGATGTGGAGCAGATTAGCAATCGGGTGGTCCGTGTTCTAGGCCAGAATGCGGGCAAGGCAAGCAATCCAATGTCACTGAAGAAATGATACCTGAAGCTAACTGAATACTTAGTTCACTCTCCAAGGCACTAACACTTACATAGTGGGGACTGGCCCTGAGAGACTCATCATCGACACCGGTCAGGGAATACCAGAATGGGCCAATCTAATCTCCTCGACACTTTCAAATTATAAAACCGCTCTTTCTCATGTCCTCTTAACGCATTGGCATGGTGACCATACTGGAGGTGTCCCCGACCTTCTTCACATGTACCCAAATCTAGCTTCGTCAATCTACAAGAATACCCCAAGCAAAGGCCAGCAGCCAATCGAGGATGGGCAGATTTTTAAAGTCGAGGGCGCCACGGTCCGTGCTGTACACGCCCCAGGCCACTCACACGACCATATGTGTTTCGTCTTAGAGGAGGAGAACGCTATGTTCACTGGTGACAATGTCCTAGGACATGGCACGGCTGCCGTTGAGCAGCTCAGCTCGTGGATGGAATCTCTACGAATCATGCGCTCTCAAAATTGCGCTATTGGTTATCCTGCACATGGCGTAGTGATCGGCAATCTGCTCAAGAAGATCGATACCGAGCTAGCATCTAAGACACGGCGTGAAGAGCAGATTCTACAAGCATTGGCTCAGCTCAAAAAGACAGCCTCGAGACGCAAAGACAGAGTCACTGTCAAAGAACTCGTTAGCGAGATGTACGGAGATAGACTGGATGACCAAGTCAGAGCGATGGCGGTCGAGCCGTTCACCGAAGAGGTTTTAAGAAAGCTAGCAGAGGACGGAAGTGTGGCCTTTGAGGTTAGAGGTGGAGAGAAGAAGTGGTATAGCATTCAGACAGTTGAGATTAACTAGATTAAACGCAGTGGCCTGAGTTGTAGATTTCACTATTGATTCCCCAAAAGACGAAAAATTATCTATTCGTAGGCTCCTATCGTCTGGGGTCTGTCCTATTTTTGATAGTGGTCTGTTGTAATACAGGGGATAAGCCGCTATATCACACTATAGCTACAGTAATCCACAGCGCATAGGTCCTACGATTAGTTGAGTTATACGCTATTACCACTACAAATACAAGGAGCAAGGCCCCATAACCCACCACAGGCCTTACGCACTACAGCGCATATCTTACCTACGTATTTGTAGTAGTTGAAGATTATTTCTCCCCAAGCGTAATCATATTATCTTGAAGAAACATAAGGACACCAAAAGGATCTTGTCTCTGAGTAATTAGTTTTATTTTCTGTCAAGTGAAGCCTACAAATGACACCCCAGGTGCAGAAGACAGATCAGATATGATCGGTCTTGGAAGTGGTAGTTCGGGGACAAGTGATGCAAGTCGGAATTCCGAAAAGCTCGGTGTTTGAATATCCCTGCCTAATCCTACGGTGAAATGAAATACATCGACGTATATGGAAATCGAAATGAATAGGCAGAGAAGCTTTAAAAGGGTGGAATATTAGGGGGTAATCATATAATCTGATGCAAAAATGGTACCTATAGTAGGTAACCCTCATCGACTGAAGATGTCGTTTGGAACCATATACACCCACGAGGTGAGTGTAGCGCATTGAAAGTCGAAGAAAAGTGTAATGTAATAACACGCCCAGCTTAATCCCAGGACTGTGGCCATCTTGGCCATCGCTAAGGATCAGGGCCTCCAATTAGAGGTGATCTACGCGGATAAAGAAAAGAACGAGGAAAATTACGAAAAGCTTCTGCATATCAACCCCTTGGGCCAGGTTCCTACGTTCGTGGGATCAGATGGCTACGTACTAACTGAATGCATGGCTATCGCTCTCTACAGTGAGTTTTCGCCTACCCCTCTCCCGCTTTCATACCCCACGTTCTTTAGCTAAAAAAGGCACCCAAAATCAAGTCACGTCACAGAGTGATACTACAACACTACTTGGACGCACTCGACGAGATTACTTCAACGTTATCAGATGGATGTCCCTCGCTAACTCGGACCTGCTACCTGCGGCTGGTGGTATCATTCTTCCTTTGATTGGCCGTCAGACGGACGGGCGCAAAGACCTTCAGAGCTGTCTGCGCTCCTTTCATAGGGACTGTAGGTTATTGGAAGATCATTTAACGAAAAATAGATATCTGGTAGGAGACCAAGTGACGCTGGCAGATTTCTTCACTGTGGGTACCCTTAAATTTCCATTCATGCTAGGACATAAAGTACTGCATGTTGAGTATCCCAAACTGAGAGAGTGGTTTGGTCGCGTGTATGAGACACCCATGTTCAAAGATGTTGCTGGGGAATTGCACTTCCTAGATATGCCATTCCCAACATTGGAGAAAGACGAATAGTAGCTAGTGTATTCAGATGATTCTGTATGCTAATCTATCTTTCTATTTTCTAACCACAATATGACTTATTTCCATATACTGGGATAATTCCGAAATGAAGTTTACCCCGCTATATTTCTGCGCAGCGACCAAAGACTACATAGATCGGCTGTCAAAGATAGGGGTGTCAATTTATTCTGACTTCCAAGTTTCTATTTTCTAGAACTCAATAGTTGACATTGACAGAGGCGTATGAACACGATTTTTGTGTAGCGTTATACATTGATCAAATAATACAGGATCATAGGTAGAAGCTTTATGTTTGAATATGTCTAATTCTAATTGCACAATCTTCACACGGTATTGATGATCTTAGCTTTCTGTAAAGTCAGGACACTCCAGCCACGCAATATCTCCGGGGAACTTCCACTATGCAGCACCCCCGTCAATCGTGATAGTCTTTCCGTTAATCCATTCACCTTCGTTGCTCGCAATGAAACACACGACTCGCGCAATATCCAGTGGATAGCCGTTTCGAGTCAACGGCGATGCATGAGCGGCCATCTATTAAAGCCTGTAAGTTATTTTTTTTTTCAGCCTGCGAAGGATAGATAATCTTACCTGCTGTCGCTCCTCGGCAGTATACTTCTCCCCGCCGGGTATATAATGCTGCGAGACATCATGGAACATATCAGTGACAGTACCCCCGGGGGCCACCGCATTCACAGTGATCTTCTTATCACCACAGTCCTTAGACAGGACGCGCACGAATGAGTCGATGGCGCCCTTGGATCCCGAGTATAGTGAATGTCTAGGAACGGTGAAGTCCTTGGCCGTATTGGATGACATGAGGATAATGCGACCGCCCTCGGTAAGGTGGCGGTAAGCCTCACGAGCGACGAAGAACTGGCCACGCGTGTTTAGACTGAAGACGCGGTCAAACTCCTCCTGTCCATTTGATACTGGTGTTAGACGTTTACTCTTCAAAATCGCTGGTTTATAGTGTTGCATGGTAGGCTGCGGAATAACCCATGATGATCATCACTTACCTCGGTCACATCATTCAAATGCCCAAAGCTGACGACACCTGAGTTGCTGCACACAATGTCAAGTTTTCCAAAATGCGCGACCGCATCATCCATTAGCTTGGCAGTTTGTGGAACTTGTCTAACATCAGCTTTGAAGGCAACGGCGTCTGATCCCAGATCCTTGATGTCTTTAACAACTTTTTCCGCCGATTCCCGTGAGTTAGCATAATTCACGACGACCTTGGCACCACACCTGCCAAGCTCGATGGCTATGGCTGCCCCAATGCCACGACCTGATCCTGTGACGAGGGCAACCTTCCCATCAAGGCGGTAAGGAATGTAAGGTTTAGACATATTGATATGTCCTTAATGAATAATCAGGGTGACGCAAAGTGAGCGGCAAGTCAAGAACAGTAGACGGGGGTTACAAATGACAATATGCCTATAGAGTATACTGAACCATTATATGAATCCATTCTAGATCTAGGTGTTCGGTATCAGTGCACTTACCAGTACGGCGTTTGAAAGCTTGACCATACATCCCACCTAGCCAGACCTACACTTCGCTCGGTGCCCGTCTATTCGCCGGACTTCGCTGCCCGAGTAGTGGGGCCCTCGCGATCGGCCTATGAGTGACGATGTGTTTACTCCGACAAGGAATAATCCCGAATACGAAGCCAATAAATAGAAACCTAGACCTTACGGGAATTATCACGCGCCTCATGTTGAGGGGTACCTAGGTATTATCATTGAGTCCCGGGGTGTAGAGAAGTCATCGCCAGTGCAGATTTGTACTCACGGTGAACCATACGTAGATCCATATAGGCCATATATCAGCGTGTAACTATGCCATATTCCTCAATACTGTATTTATAATTAATTTTAGCACACTGCAGCTAGATGAGGTATGAGAATAGTTTGAGTGACGCCTATGAAACTTTTACATATTTTGCATGGTAGTGCTATTACCCCCGAGTCCTGTTAAGAGGAATCAACCAGTAAAGGCGCGTTATGAAGAAGACAATTGAGAATATTCTGGTTACAATTCCATCCGGACTCTGTTCTTAAACCACCGTTCGCCATTTCTTCCTGATTCAGCCCTCGGTATCGGTGTGATCTTGATGTTATTGCTCGAGGCTCTATTAGCTAGTCGAGAAGGCTTGGTATTTGATCCCAAAAGCCATAGTAGCGCTGGAGCGTGATTGTAGCTTGTTGACGACCACCAGCCCGCCAAAACCGTCGTGCACACTGTTAATTATCTCAATGAGCTCCCCAACTTGCATCTCATGCCCGTTAGCCAACTGCATCTTCCAAAGATCTCGCAAGCAGGCCGCCTCCTCAATATCTGGGTCAACAGAGCCTGGATCTGGGAATATCCGTACTACTAACAAAAAGAGAGCGGTGGTATTTTCCTTGAGAATGCCAAGATGTGCCCATAACTGCGGAAGAATTTGTACATCGCGGGTCCGTGACGGATCAAATGCTCCACAATTGGCCGAAGGCACTCGGAACATGTAGATACCTGCGTCTCGTATCACCTGCGGAGATGCCGGAGCACAATGCTGGACACTAATTCTCGAGTTCAATGTGCTTGAATTTTCATCGTCCAATTGACTGTGGGCGTCTGACCGCCCGATCTCGACGGCTTTGCTCATATCAGTTGATGGACCATTTAGCTGAACAATAAACTGGAGTGTAGGGAAAAGCTGAGTGAGCATCATAGCCGTTTCCGTAGAGTGAGCACACACCTATGCGCTTAGTCAGTCGTCGTTATTCGTGAATGATGGAGCAAGATTTGATGGTTCAGGGAGCCAAGACATGTAGACTCACGTCCACTATGCAAGCATCTCCTACACGAAGCCAATCCAGCTGGCCCAAGACTTCAGTAATGCAGTCTTCGACGTCGCCGGAACACCTAGAGAATGCTGTCCATTGGCGCTGTAGCCTCTTTCGCTGCTCACACGCCAACGGGAAAGCCTGCGATGTATTAAACGCAATGGAATAAGGAGTAGTCGATTCGCTGGGTCTGCCAGGTTGCCCCTGAAACCTCGCTGCTGCTGATGTCTGCAGCGCTGTCGGGACACCGGTTTCGGCAAGGAAAGTAGTGGCGTCTAGAAATGAGTATTGTGTAACGAACCTTGCCGAAAGAGCCGTATGGGCTATGAACCCAGGCCTTGGTTCACGTAGAAATCCCGCGGTCGCAGTCATGCGCACTATACGAGAAAGCTGTGTTTCTGAGACCCCAGTTAGGTCAGCGACATCCTTAATGGGCGCATTGTCGTTGAGCGGGATACATGGGAGGACTTGGAAGTCTCCTAGCCATCGCAGGCATGCGAGAAGTTGGCTCTACGGGGCGGTGTTAGTAAGCCGTCCCCTGACGAGTTATACGGCAGGAGGTCATAGTAACGCACCTGGCTGGCAATTTGTTGGATAAAGTCAAAGGGCTGTGTTAGATAAATCTGAAGTCTCTTCAAGCTAGAGAGAACATTCTGCTTGGCGCGGTGTAACTCTTTAGGCCCGTCACTTGGGATATCGAAACGAGCATTAGAAGTGTCGGATGGAGAGCTGTGAACGCTAAGAGAAGCTCGATTGAGTTGGTTAATGAGGATGTCAGTCGTGTTAGTAATGTCCTTGGCGTACTTTTCGAGTTCACTACAAGTTTCCATGGTGAATATTTAACGTGGGATGTCAGCCGACCCTTAAATCTGATAGACTTGTCTAACGTAAAAAATGAAAGGGGGATTGTATTAGAACCTCAGGCGCTGTTACTAAGCACTAGTCCGAAGTTGCCGGCAGCATCCAGATTAATACCTAGTACTTCACGTAATGGGAAGCAATGCTGGACGCCATGTTCCAGATCTCGGCAACCAACCGTGTAAGAGTAGATAAGCTCGTATTACCTACATACCCTCCAAGACAAGGGGTGGTAGGACAAGTAGGATTAGTGAGACACAGTGACCCGCATCCTATATACCCATGTCAATATTCTAGTAGAATGGACATCAGTGTATTGAGAGTTTTATGTACGAGAAAGGGCTGTGAGAGAATAGGGAGATTCGATTAGCCTCGAATTGCTCGGGTTGCAGTAGCCCTGCCTCGAATCCGCCAGCCACATTCGAATGCCCGAGTAACTGCAGAAAGGAGTCCACGTGGTTGGTATCATGGTCAGGGGGCCACAAGCTGTCTTGATACAATTCAGATCTACCAGGTCCAACGTCGTCAGAATCGGAGCCGGTACGGCAAGAACCACGATGCCCACCTAAGATAGCCACAGGCCATAGAGCTGGAGTTATGATTGGATTTTCACCTACTCTTTGGGGCATTCAACATCCGTCTCCGACATGCGCTTTCATCCTATTATTGGTTTACCGTTATCAAGTTATATATGTCATGAAGTAACAAAATGACGGTTATCGCCATCAACTCGCTGTTGGTGAGGCCCGAACCAGACATTATCATTGGGCATGTTCACTTAGTAGTTTACCCCTAGGGCCACGGTATAGGCGTCAACTGCATCTATGATTGGTCGAAAAGCTCGCCTGTTCGCTGATCCAAGTATTATCGTGGTGGTTGGAACCTACAAAACCGACTCAGTACCTAGATATTGGAATCGCGTTTGAAGCCAATAAACTACCTTAATTCTTAGCATCTACGCCACCCCCTGGAGTGAAGACGGAAAAACACGCAAAAGATTTTTTTTTCCTCGGGGAAGAGATAGGTATATAATTTAGTAGTATTTAAGTTTTTGATGCTTGCTTGTGGAGGAAAAATTAAGAATGACGAAAATAATAAAAAAACAATAAAAAAAGCAGACGAACTAAGTCAGTGATAAACGTAAGGAATTATGCATGAACGGGGAGTCGAACCCCGAGCTCAACCTTGCATCTGCAATGGAAGGGTTGAATGTTACCGCTACACCATTCATGCTCACGATATGCAATTTTGATTTAGCCATTCTATATATCTCCATTGACTGGGCGTTGGCTAGTCTCCAAATATTAAAGTACCCACTCTAATCTCGTAAAAGGGGGTTTCACGTTAACCGAAAAGGGGTTTTTGTAGGAGCGCCACCACAAAACAACACGAAGAGCATGCCAAGCCAAAAAGCAACACAATGCTTTACATACAGCTTTAAGATCAACAGGTTCTCATTATAAGCGCTGTTTCTTTAATTCATTATTCACTGCTTAAGTTATCACCACCATAACGTTAAAGCATACTTCGAACTTTACAAGAGCCTGCTTTCAGGATTAAAATCAGTGTGAATATCATTAGACCCGAGTCCGATCATAGAGTAAACCAAGGATAAGATATTAGTCACCAACAGCATGAAGAGTTAAGATCTCTGCAGTAAAAACAGAGTGGGCTGTGCAAAGGTTTGTGATTCCGCCCCCTCGATTTCAGTGCTACGTGCGATTTAGGAGTCTGCTTGCCGTTCGGGCGATGTTATAAACGTCATTCTAACAGCATCAGCGAGATTGCCAATACTAAAGCCTGGGTTATAAGAGATAGCGCCCCCGTAAAGGTGCCAACTCTTCAACTGCATGGCGGAAAGATGCGACTCTCAGTTGGTGCGCATTTCACCAGAATTTAAAAGCTAGTATTATCGCACGATTTTCTTTAACCATACCCGAATCTTACTACTAGATAGTAGCTCTAACGATGCAGTCGACTTTAGGGACATCAGTCAGAAGGGTTGCGACCCCGCCCTCACCACCCCCAAGGCATCCTAGGTAATCCTAGAGTAGATGGTTTGTAAGCAGGCTGCGTCGCCACCTATAACAGAACCGCACAAGTCGTAGTAAGATGTTTAGAAGATATCTACCTACCTAAGGTAGGCATACTTGAGGCACGAATTGCCATAACTTTACGACTATACCTATGTAATTTACTATTTAGCTTTACATCCTTTGTTCCCAGATTCCTAACTTTAATCATATATACTTTATACATCTCTTCTATAACTTCACATAATTACTTATAACATCCCTTTTCACTTCTATTTCCTCGTGACAGATATTTAACCTAGGATTTAGCTACCATTTTAAAAGTGAAACCCAAAGTTGGATCATGTCGGCTCCCTAGGCACAGTCCAATATGAAGCATAGTTGCTTATGGGAATCTCACACAGCTCGCAGAAAGCTTCCCTATTAGCTAGGTACCTTATCCAAGACGATCTAACCTAGGGGTATACATCAACATCAAGGAGAACTACAAGACGGGATTGAAAAACTTTAAAATAATGAACGAATCGTCCTACCTATTTCCATTCGTAAGAAGCTCGAGGTCTTACTAGAAGTGATGGAGGCAGAGGATACTGTTACATGTGAAATGCTCAAGCTTGCTGTAGGTAACGACAACTCCCTACATATGTACCTACATGTACGTTTAAGCTGCTAATGAATACATGTAGTACAAGAAAAGGAAGGACTAAGCACGCTTAATTTAATATAGTATTTATAAAGACATATATCCTACTTAAGGCAATTGAAAAATACAAAAGTTTAAGAGGTAAATACATGTATCTCAACACAATCCGTGAAGCCAAGTCCACTGCTTCACTGCATATAAATGTACCTACATATAATACCCCGCGCCAGGGTTTGTACGTATGCACAACTTCCACAGAGCTAAATAAACCCACGCCACTAGTGCTTGCGGATCTATCCACCACCGATCTAGATCTACTACCATATCCATGGACGCTGATGTCATGCTCCCCGACGGGAAGGGTTTCATCGATGGTCCGATGAGTGGCGTATTTTCCATCCAGCCTCTGAAAACTCTGAATATGGTAGACCAATTAGAAGGAGCAGACAAGATGATTAATGTCAACAGAATAGAGATTAGAAGACGCTCTTGAACCAATAAATGAGCACTGTAGCAGCCATCCCATCGCGACAGCACGTGCAAGGTACACGCGTCAACCCTAGACGATCTGCAGGTCCCAATATGATGGGTCATTTCGCCCGGGATTGATATTACAACCAGATCTTTCCTTCCTAGCTTGTCCATTGTACGCACATAGCCCCCGTTTGTACCCGGCAAGGGCCAAGGCGACATAAGGCAAACCGATTCGAACCTATGAGAATATTGAGGCGGAGTCTTATTAGGCATTCACGTTTGTAAGAAGTTATTTGCAGTCATGTAGAATCTTTTCCCTCAGCCTTACTAACGGGATTTAAGGTTTCGAAGCCGCAGCCTATGTAGGCAGCGTAGTTGTTGTTCTGAGCAATTTGACACTGGAAACAACACGTAGAAGCTCAGGGCAACTTACATGTAGTTGTGCACACTGTTTAGGCCCACCATGCCACCATTAACATATTCACACAATGAGGGTGCGTTAAATCAACAACGAGCAGAGTTAAAATAATTCTTAAAAATTTATTGCAGATGACCCTCTCAATACACAAATTGACCCATTCGGCCAAGAGAACCGCCAACCAGTACTAGCCCAACCCCAGTTCCATGGTCAAACACACGAGCCTCATCCTCGAGAGGTATACCACCAAATAAAGCAAGAACCAGTAGTCTACAGTAGAGAAGAGCTCACGCGTTTATACCACGAGTATAAAGAGAGAAAACGACAGCAACAGCTGGCACTTGTAAAACGAGAACACCAGCAACTTCCGCAAAGCCAAGTCCGAGTGAAACAAGAAAAGTTGGATGGAGGTCAGCTTATTCGCAATATCATAATCAAAGCCAGGGTAAGGCATTATCATCCTATCTACTTTTCAGAGTTGTACCCGATCTTCTAACCGAGTCACCATACAGGACCGATATCCGGGGAGACCCGAAAAGGCCAAGCAATTCCTAGCTATGATGAATTCCGCTACACCTACCCGCGAAATCCTACCCTTTGTCGTAGATCTATTTGGAACAGCTCCTGAACTGGCTCAAGATTTCCAGACGTCAATGCGCGAAATTGATGAATGGCGATTCCCACAGCCTCAACCACTGCCCCAACCACACCAACACCTATCTAATCTACCATCCTCCACTACGCGCCGGCCAGACCTTCCCGGCGGCGGTCATAATGGGGATTATGTCGTTCATGACGTTATGCGTAATGATAATACGTTTCCGCAGCCACAGATCTCGAGTCAACCTCAGCGGCAAGACCTGCAAAAGGCCTTGAAACTGCCGGAAATCGAATTCTCCCCTGATCAACGAAAGAATACGCCAGCCGCCATGTCTTGTAAACTACTGGAGCACCAAAAAGTTGGCCTCACTTGGTTGATTAAACAGGAAGAAGACCGCACTAAAATGGGCGGCATTCTAGCGGATACTATGGGTCTAGGCAAGACTATTCAAGCACTCGCTTTGATCCTGGAACGCCCATCAAGATCCGGCCCCAAGACCACGCTCATTGTCGCTCCGCCTGCCTTGCTGCAGCAATGGGAACGGGAAATCCAGAAGAGGGTGAAGTCTCGGTTTAAGCTGAGCACACTGATATTTCACGGCCAAAAGGCAAAGCGCGGCATGACAGCCGCGAAGCTTCTCACTTACGATGTTGTCCTAACCACGTATGACACCATCACGTATGAATATGGCCACCGAAATGGCAAGCCACGGATAATCCTAGGCAATGATACGATCTTCTATCGCGTCATCCTCGATGAGGCCCACAAGATCAAGAACCGGGCAGGTGTCGGTTCGATGGCCGTGTCTAAGATCAAGTCAACGTACAGATTATGCATGACGGGGACCCCTTTCATGAACAGCACCGAAGAAATATACCCACTCGTCCGATTCCTTCGCATCGAGCCATATAATACATGGGAGGTATACAACCGAATAATCCACAAGCCAATTAAGAGTGGCCGCGGGGGTTCGTATGACAACGCTATGAGAGAGCTCCAAAAACTCCTCAGGAACATAACCCTGCGGCGGACCAAGACGAGCACGCTCGACGGCAAGCCAATCATCGAGTTGCCGGAGCTGGTCATTGTGACTGTCTCGGTTGAATTCAATAAGGAGCAGCAAGATTTCTACACAGCCCTCGAGCGGAGACAGCAACTGAAAGTAAACGAATTCACCAAGGCCGGTACGCTCACGAGAAGGTACACTTACATATTTGTTTTGCTCCTACGCCTACGTCAGGCCTGCTGCCACCCGCACCTTATCAAGGACTTTGGCATCCCCGAGGGGGCAAAGCTTTCTGCGGAAGAAATGCGAAAATATGCCCTGAAGCTGAAAAAGGAGGTTGTCGAGGGTATCAAGGACAAAACAGAATTCAAATGCCCGTTCTGTGAGCAATTTACGGATGATCCACTGATTATCTCCCCTTGTGGCCATACGGTCTGCACCGTATGCTTCTCAGCTATCATCGAGAACGGGGAATCTCATACCGATGGCTGTGTTCCGTGTCCGCAAGAGTATTGCGATTCGCAAATCCATTCCGAGAGTGTTATCTGCCACTGTTTCTTCATGGAAGCCCACAAGCCCAAGGACTTCGAGTCTGACGATGATGATTCAGACGGCTTCGAAAGCATACCTGATGATTCTGACGAAGTTGACGCGCGTGGAAACCTCAAGGGCTTCATCGCGTCCGATGACGAAGATGAGGAATTTGATTCCGATGATTCCCTGTCGCCATGTGAGGAAATCTGTAGACGAGCCGCGCTGAAGAATTCCATGGGCGGAGAGAAACCTGCGGCATCCAACAACCGCAAATCCAGACGTGATTCGATATCAGACTTCGACTACTCCCCTAAGAAGGAAGCATCTGATTCAAAGAGCAAGCGGAAACTACCTGTTGGAAAGAACACTCAGGGAGCCAGCAAGAAGACCAAGAAGAACAATGGGACGAGTAAAAAACTAAGCAAGGGAAAGAAGAAGCAGTTCATGTCGCTGGCGGAGTTAAAGAAAGCAAGCTCAACCAATGCCGCCGCGAAAGAGAAGTACCTGCAGCAGCTGCGGAAAGACTATGTCCCGAGTGCCAAGATCAACAAGGCAATGGAGATACTCGACGACATCAGGAGTAACAACCCTCAGGAGAAAACACTCGTCTTCAGCCTATGGACGTCTTTCCTCGACATACTCGAGATCCCCATGCAGGACCAAGGGTTCCGGTACGCGCGCTACGACGGAAGCATGCGGCAAACTGACCGCGATGCCGTTGTGCAGAATTTCATGGACAAGCCGGACGTCAAGGTCCTGTTGATCAGCTTGATGGCCGGGAACGCAGGGCTCAACCTGACGGCCGCGTCCCGCGTCATCATCCTCGAGCCGTTCTGGAACCCGTTTATCGAGCAGCAGGCCATCGACCGCGTCCACCGTATCGGCCAGAAGAAAAAGGTGACGGTGTATCGCCTGCTGATCGCCGAGACTGTCGAGGACCGCATCTGCCGGATGCAGGACGGTAAACTTCAGCTCGTCGATGACGCTCTAGGCGAGGGGACCGGCAAGGCCGCTAGCGGATTGACTCAGACACAGCTGATGGGCCTAATGGGCCTAAGTAGTCAGACCTTGCCGGCGTCATCGTGAGTGAATTGTGACAGGTTTAAAGGCTGTTCTCTATCCGCCTTGGATACGTCTTGACTGCTGATACGGGTCGATACGCACAGGTGAATACCTAGAACTCATTTCCTTGATTGTCTGCCTAGATTCGATTTTTTTTTTCTCGGACTAGCTTATTGGCTACGCCTTGAATACGTTTGCCGTTGCCGGCGATGTACCTGTTTTTTCTTTAGTGCTTAATGCTATTCTCGTCGAGCAGTGTACAATGCATTGGTGTTATTGGATGTGGGGAGCTAGTCTCCACCACGATGTGTATGAGGACCGATTTTCATTCTACGGGAATCGTGTGTACGATAATAATAGTTCGAGGAGCCGCACTTTTTCATACCGTTAAATTGCCTATACGATGGTTGGGGCGACCCGATATTAAGTCAGCTGTCGTTACGGATGACTAGGGCAACGGATTCGATGCCGAGTACTGATCGTTAGGCGATGATGATACACGATACGAATTCTGTCTAGGAACGAGGGATGGTATATGAAGCTCAATGTGTTTATGTGTCCGGACGGGCACTCGAGGGCGTCCGGGAGCTTGGAAGTAACGGATCCTGCAGCCCCTGTCGGTCGCAATACGGATAAATGAGTTTTTTTTTCTTGATGCCGGCCTACCACGTCCAGGGTAATCGATTTAGGACCATGCCCGCATATTTTAGAGTTCCTAGAGAAGACTTTCCTTAGTTCATCGTTTAAAATTGTCGTAGGTGGTACCTTTTTTACCAAATTGAGAGATGTTCCATCGAAGAATGTGTCGAGAGCGAATTCTTAACCCCCTTCCCAAAGTAGTGGACGGTCTCGCAGGTTCTGTTACACCCAACACTTTCCAACAAGTGTTTATGACCTTTTATGATCCCGATTTAATTCATAGCCCAGAAATCAACAAGTTTAATACAGCTTGAGGGCTCCCTCACCTTGAAAGTCCTATCACTTGTCACCTATTGGGGGTCTCCTAGATAATAGGTAATCAATAAGTTAGACTGCACTCCGTAAATAGGGTCTAACTTAGCCAACCACTCGGCGAGCCCTTGAAGACCTGCGGTAGGACCGCATCCGGTCAGATTTCGTAGAGAAGGGTCAAAAGGGTTCCAGTTAACCGCATTTGACAATGGCGTGGGCGTAAGCGACGGGAAGAGCACACGGCATCGTGGCGCCTCGACTGCGGCTACCCGTGGACCACGGCGACGTGCCCAGCAAGCAATAGCGGCGCGCACTGCGATTCTGTGTCCAGGGACCTGACAATTATCCTAGCTGGCACATGCTCCGCTTGTAGGTGTGTGACTGCGGGAATGAGGAGACGGAGTGAAAGGCGTTTTAAGGTCTAAGTAACCTAGGTACTCAAGGACTCGGAAGTCAAGTATAGAGAAGAGCTTGAGAAGCATTAGGTATAGTTAGGAACCCCTTTATCGAAGGATCGAAATATTTACGGTGGAGGAAACCTCCCACTAGTTGGGAACGTCTGTATTCATAGCTTATTACATTATTGTCGTTCTTTTGGGAAAGGATTAATAGGTGTCCGAGCATACAGCGCCGGGCAATGGGTAGGAAAAGGACAAAAGTTGTCGGACTTATATGTTATGCCTTTTCGTCAATGTCCTTCTCTTGAATACGACGTCTAACAATAGATCAGCGGGAGAGAGAAACTTAGCTGCGCCTTTTGATAGCCTCATTCATCTAATAATATATGGAAGGTGTAGTTAAAGGGACGGGAGAGTTACCCATGATTTAGGGGATTTAAGGACCCAATACTACATGTACGGTAGTAAACGCCCCACTCAGTGCCTGAGAAAGGAAAACAGAGGGGCGCTGATGACTTATCGATAAGGCGATATGACACACTAATGCGTAAACTGCGATAAATCAACAATACGTAACTCCACCGACCCAGAATCATTCGTCTCCAAATCACTGTCCAACAAATTACGGATTTCAGTGCCTAGTACTAGGCGGTGAGACACTGCGATACATATGGTCTTGCAGAAAGTCAACCGTAAGACATCATCAACAATGCCGCCATGTCGCTTCACCAGACCAACACAACTGCGGCACGCTCGCGATCGTTACGCGTCCCCGCCAAAACGGCCTTGACCGCTCCTCAACCTGCCCCAGCCACGATCACATCAACTCAAGTACCGTGCTCTACTTCAAACGTCGCTCTGTTCCTTACGAATCTCCGCCTGTTAGATCTTGATCTCGAGCCAGACTGGCCAGGCATAACCCTTGCGACTTTCTCTGCGAAGGACGCCGCGGGAGGGCAGAAGAAGCGGATTCAATGTACCGAATGGGCTTTATACCAATTATTTACTCTATGGGATTATGATGAGACCCAGAACGTATGTTCACTATATTCATAATCAAGTGATGTGTATTAACAATTTATAGAAATTGCGTCCCTTTTTCCCACCCCTCGACCAGGTTCAGTCGATTAACCTTCGAGCCGCTCTCCTCCGTGGCCTCGAGCAAGCCAAGAAAAATGGCGTCCTCGGTCGAGATGCCGTAATACGGAAGACGATGCTTGATGAGTGCAAGGGCGAACGATTCGAAGAAGTGCTGGCCGTCTTTTCCTCGGCGGTACTGAAGAAACTGGTCGCTGAACGTGCTCTTAATTCGGGACCCGAGTACCGCCCTACCATCTCGGAGAATATTTCCCTAGAGAATCGAGGCTACCAAGGAGACCGTACTGAGCTTAATGCGCTACTACTCGCTCACAAGGCTTCTCTACGTTCCTTATTAACGAAGAAGAATGCTGCCCGAGCAAAGTATCGCGACTTCGAGGGATTATTAGCATCGAAAGAACGAGGCATCGTTCGACGAAAGGAACAAATCAAGCTCGAAACTGAACGAAGCGTTGCCGAGACTTCGGAGAGAACGAAAAAGGAGGTTTACAGGGTTGTCAGGACCAATTGGACTGGAAATGATCAGTGGGTTGACAGTTTGTTGTTCAACGACACCCACCCCCGCAAAGGCGGACTCCTAGGTAGCCACTTCGATGATGTCTGGACTGGTGTGCAAGAAGGGAGAATTTCCGACCTCGAGGATCAGCATTCCGGTCTCTTAGAGCAACTCGACAATCGAGTCCGCCTACAAAGGGCAAGGTTGGAGAAATGGGACGATTTTCGGAGGAAGATGTTCGGAAACATGCCACCTCCATCTGCCAAAGGGCCAAAGGAGAAGAGTAAATCTAAAGGTGTTATATTGGGTTTCACGGCACATCAACAATTGAGTATCGACCCGATAGACACGAATGAGCGAGCCTCCCTTACCGCCCCACCTACTCAATACGCCAACATACTCAACGACTTGAAAAGGGATCTAGAAGCCATTGGAAAACCAAAAATTCCTGATTTTTCTAATCTTCTGGGAGGCTCAAGAAGGAGTCCGGTAACTGATGCTAGTGCAGACACAGCCAAACCTCATCTAGCGATAGAACCAATCTCCGATATTGAAGAATGGGAAGACGAGCTAGAGGAGAAGTCTCGGCCAATTGAGAAACCTGCACAGCTCCCAGTTGGGCGCCGATATCGTCTTGAGCCTCCTGGTTCTAACATTGATTCTAAAAGACGGCTTCCGAAGGTCTCTTCCACCGAGGCTTCCTACGACCGAAATCCGAAGACCTATCCAAGTCTATCACCTAAGTATGAAGTTCCAAAACTAGCACCAATTTCTGATGCTCCAATCTCAGCCAAATCTCTAGGGAAAAGACATGAATTGGCGAAACCAAAGAAAATCTCCACAGACTCGGCCGAAGATGCTGGTGCTTCTTATGATATATCACCTACTGAACCGTTACGTCCAAGCAATGTAGAGGATTCAATGTCCCCACCACCACGCTCTATTTCTCCCACACAGGCTATGGCCGACGAGATTCTAGCTTCAATGTCAAATGCCTCGCCATCTCCAATGAAGAAACACCGCCACACACTATCTCTAGCCGAGAGGACCCGCATGTCCATGTCACGAACGAGATCCTACGAAAAGGAGGATGAAACACTTCAACTATCTCCCACTAAACCTAGCCACGATCAAAGTGGTACTGACAACACTATGAACAACATTACGGAGAAGGGAGAAGAGTACGAAGACCTTGTCGCTCGGACCCGACGATCTATGGCCGGTTTCGAAGCCGCACGACAGAAAGCACAGTTGGAGAGGAGAAGATCGCAGAGGAAGAGCAAGATGGTACAGAAGAAGGATAACTATTTCCCTAGATTAGAAGAGGAGAACACCCACGATACCTCAATCATAGAGGAACTTATCGATGCAGGCCAGGAGGATTATGAGGCTGTTTTCAAGAGTAGGCCGCGTGTGCAGACGAGCCCCTTCCCCAGTCCATCCAAGGCGTGGAATGAAGAATAAAAAACAACACGAATTTGATTTAATTTTAAGATGTTTGGTTACACGGCTAGTATTCGATACCAAATTGATGCACCCTTTGAAACCATGTTTGGCTTGGTGATTGGTGTCTAGCTTAGCTTTTCTTTGCATGTCTCGCCTATTCGCTTGCGAGAGTTCACAACACATAGGCATGTAGTTCTAATAACAAATACAATCCAACTACGCATGTGATTCATCAATTCAGTCATAGAAAACCAACGCCCTCGCCTCAATACTCTCCCTTGACTCCTTATCCTTCTGCTCCGGGTCCTCAAACGCGCTATGCGGAGCCCGGCGCGCGGGAACCGTCTCATCCGAATCAAAGCACTTGATAAGCAGCACCTCGTCGGGCCGTTGTGCGTACTTGAAGTACCACCTATGCGTCGCCCGCGGCTTGATCGTCCATGTTTCGTCCCGGTCCCGCGGGTAGATGATGGATGCTGCCACGAGGTCGGAGTCGGGGATCGAGGTTGCGTCCGCCACGCAGAATGGGTCTTTGGCAATAGTACGGATAGGTCGCCATATCTATTTTTTTTTCTCTCTCGTTAATCTGCGACTCAGTTCTGGGAGTATCGAGGTTGGGTGTTGAAAAGTGAAAAAGTAGGAAACCAACATTGATGATCTGATATCGCCTTTTAACCAGCTCGTCTGCCTCGTCCGGGAACCAGCGCCGCAGGACTAGCTCTGCGCCATCGTAAGACTGGTCAACGTGAGCGCGCAGCAGAGGCCCGCGCGAGGACCTGTTGCCTTTGCCGAGCTTGTGCCAGTTAGACGGCCCGCAGCGCGTCTTGTGGTCGAATATGAAAATACGAGATGCCCCGGTACTTTACCTGGTTAGCTCCATTACGCCACGGAGTTCTGTTTTGTTGTGGGTAAGGCGCTTACACGTCTTTTAATAGCTGTATCGACTCTGGGTAGTACTCGGCCTTCACCAATTCCTCGTCTTGGAACTCTTGTAGCGACTTTAGCTTGCTCTCGTGTCGCAGGAACTGGAATCCATGGCTGTCGAGCGCGTACTTTTCTTCCTCTCCCGTTACGTCGTGTACGACTACCTGTTGTGGCGTGTGTGGGCGCTCATTCTTCACCGTGTTGCTGAAACGTCGTCAGCATTTTCCGTTTTCTCCAACGTTCTACGCAGATGTATCTCACTCGGCGATTACGATGGGCATCGGTAGTGAGCCATCACCTGGATCCTTGTAGTAATTGATGTTAGTTACCACATCATGACGACGCGGCGGATGAGTCGTCCGCAAAGGTTCCTCCGTGACAGCTTCGAAGGTCAGGGGCACCTGCGTCGCCGCGACTGCTGCAGCCATTTCTCCTTATTGTCCCTCCCGAAGAGATAGCGCTAGTGCGCAAATTACAAAGTCCAAGCTATTTCGAACCTCGAACACGTCCCGCCGTCGTTCAATCGATTCAGGAGTACAAGACCTTATCTTGATTGCGTGTTTCGGTAAGTACGAGCTCGTGCCGCAACTAGTAATTGAAGTTGACACTATATCAAACGGTAGCATTTCTCCCGTCGTCGCGAACCGAGCCCTAGTATGCGGGGTTGCTCGTACTGATTGGGTGAGGATGGATTATAACCTCGTGATGTAGTAGTAGTAATCGGGATATATAGCCTAAACCCTAGACCGGTATCAAAGTCTTGGAAAGCTTCATATAGATGCGCTCGGAACTGAACTTGGGGCTTCCAGTTTTAGAGATGTTAGTATATTCGCAGAAGTAGTCCGTCTCAGTCTCCTCGTAGCAACTTTCTAGTACACCATGCACAAATGAAGTTCAACAGACAATGCCCACCCCTACATATAATATTCGGCCAGCCTATTGGTATCATTAGTCATACCCCGACATTAAAGTCTTCTTTGGTTTTAGGACGGGAAGTAATGGGAAAATGCTTTCCTAACCTAGCGGTGTGTATCTCATGAACTTTTACATACCTAGTTAGGTAGGTAAAGGTGCAACTTGAAGGGCTGAAAGAATTCACCGGAATTAGTGGACATTCAATTCAAACATATAATAACCCCGGTGTTAGAGTCACAGTACTCGAAGACCAAATGCCACGCATACTCATAACTAACGAGGAATGCTGTCAAACGGCTTACGGAACGTGCTAACACTTGTAGTAGTCTGACGATGATCCTCAATGTGAGATTAAACCTCGTATATTGAAAGACTATGATGACATAACTGTACAACTAGAGCATACTTGATACATAATCCTCGACAGGTCTAGAACGTATTCGATAAATACCTAGGTAGACCTTTGGAAAACGCGGGATATCATTCGAAGAAATCACAGTAACATATTGTACAACTGGTACCTCGAGCTTAATGTTTTCCCGGGATGAACTTTTCTAAGGTTCTCCTAACCTTGCCGAAGGAGCCTCTTCGTCTCCTCTGTTAATAGTTAGTTAGCATCTATATATAGGTAGTAATTAGGTCCTGATATGTGGGAGTCCTTACCTCTTCCCGGGCGGCTCGAAGCTCGGCACCATGTATTAGGTCGTATTCGGCCTCTGCCATCTCATCAGTAATCCCCCGCTTTAGAGCGGCTTCATACTCGTGCTCTTCTTGTTCGGCATGATGTATCATGTCGTGAGCCTCAACGATGGCCTCGTCGGGTAATCCGTGTCCTTCTGCAGGCATGGTTGATGTTGTTTTGGATGTTGGCTTGATGTCGATTGATGTTTGTTTCAATGTGTTTGATTGTTCTTTGGGTTCTCTGATGATGAAACCTAAGTTGAAAATACTCCAAGCCTAAGGGAAAGCTCGCAATCTATATAATCGGGACAGTTTCCTAGACAGGCCATCCATCTCACGATGTCTCGTGACGCATGACTTCATTCGATGTCAGGCGTGCGACGGTATTCGAGCAAGACCAGCATCCCATCGACAACCTCGAGTCGTATTCGCTCGAAAGTTCGAGTATTCGCTCATCAAACGTCATATGGTGTCGATCCACACTCGTTCGTCTGGGGTAAAATGCGGAGGGCGCGGAGGAGGACCAATCTCCAACCCTCCACCCATCGCTGACTCCAACGCTAGATCTCCAAGCATCGATCGAGAATGTTAGCTTAAACTGTCAGCTCCATCATATGTAGCATTGTAATACCGAAAAGAATGGGCGATATGACGGAGCTCTCAATTACATAGGATAGCTCCTCTCATGAGCTGTCGCTTACGTCCCTCACCACGGACCCTTTGGTCTTGGCGATGAGTTCAAAGTCGCACTAGAACTTTCCCTGCCTAGGCAAGTGACTAACATATTGTCTCATTACTCGTCAATTGCTAGAGGAAAGTACATCGGTACCTAATTCATTAATGGCTGTGTTGTCTCCTATCCGATCCTTGAAATTGTCTAGCTTCAGTAGAAAGATAGGTACTCAGGTAAAATCATCACCAAACGGGAAGAAACGGATGGAACGTCACGTGATACAGCAAATATTGATGCTTGAGGCAGTGCCTTGTTCAGCTGACCGCACGGCCTAAAGTGCCCTATGAAGTACTACCTAGTACCCCTATTTTGGAATTAGTGGGCGGTTCCATGCGTGATTTACCGTACCTAGCAGCCCATGTGTTTGAACATGGTGACAGAATAGCGTCTCCACCACCGTATGACACTGACATTGAAGTCCCATCACATCGCATTGCCGGTCTAGACAATTCGCTATTCGCCTAGATCGTTCGCTAGGCTCTTGCCGAGCCTTAACTAAGCAAAACCTCAGCAATGTCACGTCTTAGCCGTGGATGCTTGAGATGTCGCCAACGACGGGTAAAATGTGATCAAGGACGGCCTTCATGTCAACGCTGCATCAAACGTAATGAAATATGTGAAGGCTATCGTGATGATACGGCCGTTGTGTTTCGCTCTGAGAATGAGAAGGTGATCGAGCATGCTAATGCTGCTGCAGCCTTGTCTAGTACCTCATCGAAGGTGTCTCGACGGAGGAGCCGATCCACCGATAACAAGTCAAATTCAAGTCGGTTACCCACCACATTCACCGACCCTTCCAATCTCACAGAACGAGAAGCTGCTAATCTGAAGCTGCTGGAACCATTTCCATGGGTAAAGAATGTTCCGACCCATTTGCGGCCTGCTCCCGAAGACGAAGTAGTCGATCGGTTCATGGACAAATATGTCATATACCCATGCAACGAGACATCCTCTACCGGTTTCCTTGAGCACCTGCCGAGCTTGTTCAAAGAAGTGAATGTCGAAGGCCGGTTCGCCCTTCGTTGGGCTGTCCGAGCTGCAGCCTATGCTGATCTGTCCCAGGCGCAGAATAATGATGCGCTGGCTAGCAAAGCGTTTCATTGCTACGGAATGGCGCTTTCAGCATTGGGCGAGTCCTTATCAACACCAAATAAGGTCCCTGATGACTACGATCTCATGACTGCGGTTATGCTAGACAATTTTGAGGTATGTCTAAGAGAGTGCCTACCTGTCGCTCATCACGCATGCTAAACCTGAAGACTTTCTTCGTCGAAGATTCTACGATGCGGGGAGCTCACGCCCAGGGAATGGCACAAATATTGAGATTGCGGGGTTCAGATCAGATATACAGCCCTCGCGGGTGGAGCTTGTTTCGGTTGGCGCACCACAGAATTGTAAGTCGGAACTTGAATGCGATATTATGGCATGCCTAATTCACAGAGGTATAGCAAAAACAACAATTAGCCTTCAACTTGAAACCTCTTGACGAGTCAGAGCATTGGATTAGTCAGTTAAGTGACGACATGCCTTCTGCCCGCTTAGAGAAAGATGCTCTCCGGATTAGCCAAACATGCGAGCGGGCAAGGAACTTGCAGGAGGCCATAGCTAACGGCAACTCATCTGTTCACGAAGTCCTTGAGATGGTACATGAGTTAATTAAACTAGATCAGGAAGTGGTTAGTTGGCGGCGGAAACCTGAGTGGTTCTTCAAGACTCTGAATGTGTCTGACTTGCCTGAGTTCGACCCTGCGGTACGACCACTGACCAATACGGTTCAACTCCACCCGGACCTTTGGCTTTCCTATGAGTGGAATTATCATCGCACGGCACGAAGTATCGGCTACCAGCAGCTGTTGAACTGTTTGAACACTGCAATGGACTCCCCCGACTTAGATACCTTGACAAGAGGAACCCTTCACGTCTTGATTGAACAATTTACTGATACAATCTGTTTGCTGTCTGACGAGGTCCTCTCAACCGTGCCTCAATCCTTTGGGGACATTGACCGCTTAGGCCGTGTACATGACCATACAACGGGTCCCCCACGCTGCCGAAGCATAGGAGCCTACCTCCTTCTCTGGCCCATCAAGATGATCAAAGGAGTACAACTCTCGACAACGCCAGAGCAAAAGCAGAGTGGCCAGGTAGTGTTTGAACGAATTCGAGAGTACACCGGAATGAAATCTCATCTCGGTTCTCTAAGCAGCATATAAGTCACAACTCCAATTGCCTGAGAGTCAAGTCAATGAATCAGAAACTCTAGGTCTGAGGCTATTGACGTCGTGAGATTCAGGTAGGTATTTCAGAGAAGCCACTGCGTCGACATACAATAAAACTAGCTATTTTCCATGAGTAATACATTTATTTCTTGAAAACTGTCTCCTCCAGCTCCCTCCCGTCCACAAGCTTGATCTTCTCCGACCCGACCATGACGAAAGCGATCCGACAAACCTCGTCCGTCCGATTGTGCCAAGCATGGTTTACCCCCTGCTGGACAATGAACTCGCCCGCTTTAACAGTCTTCTCCTCGCCACCGTCCAGCTCGAGGACGATCTCGCCCGACAGCACAACGCCGTAGTCGAGGCTGATGGTGCGGTGCATGGGTGCGCTTTGACGAGGCGCCATGTTCGTAATGCAGAAGGTGACTCCCGTTGGGGAAACGCGAGGTAGCGTCTTCTGCAAGTCCTTGGGCTCCTCAAGGTTGTTGACGGGAACCGAGGGGCGCGCGTCAAAAACAGAGAACGAGCTCCTCTCCGGTCCAAATGGCGAGAAGGACTCCACTACGCGGTCGGAATGGAAAACGGATGTGCCATCTTCTTTGTGGGTCGTGACGATGACGCGGGCGCCGGAATGTGGAGCGTTACTTGAATTCATGATGAATAGGTGTATGTAGCGGGGTTGATGATCTTGTCTGGTAGGTTTCTATGGCGCGAAGACAGTCGATTTGTTAAAGACGTATAAAAATCGACAGTCTATCTTAGCCAGAAAAAGGTGCAACTATTATAAGATGCAGAATCAGTTGTTTAATTTATCCCCTCCTCTGAAGCAGAAGAATGAATTGATAATGATGATGGTTACGAAAAAGAAATTTGACCTGAACACGGCGATTCTTCTAATTATTTATACACGAAGCACTTCCAAATTTACTGGGAAATATCTGGGTGATGTCTGAAGCCATATCGAAGGAGTGTACCTCGCAGCGCTAACCGGATCCGGTAGGCAACACGAGATGAGCGGTTGCGCGGCTGAACCCCCACAGCAACTGCACAGCCAGAGCAGAATCCTAAGCTAAGAAGCCCTACCAAGCTTTTCAAGGGCTTATCCCGATCTTTAAAGGATCGTCAAATACCCCCGTAGTGTAAGCTTACCCTAACCTCGGGTCACTTTCCCTACCTGTATTGGGCGTCATACATGTTAACTCCGCCTCTTAGAGAGAAGCCTTGCGTGACCCTTCGAATTACTATCCTAACCCTTATCCGCCGGATAGGCATCGATGCGAACCAAGCTAGGCAGCAACTCGTCCACTTGGGAAGCTCATCGGAATCTAAGGAAATTGTTATAACGCTAATTGTTGGTGATCTTCGCTGAACTTCAACTGTCCCCATTTTCTAAAGCTACAATAGAGGGGTACAGTACTTTTTCTTTCGCATGGCTTTCAATAGCTTGATGTGGGCAACCTCTATCATCAGTGCTCATGGTTAAAACAATATCCATAGGATTCGTTCTAAATCTTATACCTCAATTTTAGCGACTTTAGTCATGTATTTTCTTGCGATGCGAGTAGTTCGTTTTTAGGTGAGGTTTCGATCCGGCGCTGCAGTTTTGTAGCGTAGTCACGTGGTACGGGATTGTAACCAGAGTCACAGAACGCTGACTCTCTAACACAAGAATTTAAACTGAACGGGAATGGCTGGTTTATGTCTCTGGTTTTGGACTTATGTATAACGAAAGATAATGATAATACCTGCAGAATCTATAAAGTTCAATTGCAATATACAGGGAAGGAAATATTAAGAAATTGAATCTTTCCGGTTGTCTACATGTACCCACGATGCCATGGCCACGTGGGGGTGGTGGAGCTAAATTACATGATTGGTCCTTATCAAATTTCACCATGGGATATAAAATGATTAACAAATTAGCCAATCACCGAAGCCCCTATAGCTCAGTGGTAGAGCGCATCACTCGTATCACGTGCATTTCGCGTGACCAGCGACATGATGAGGTCCATCGTTCAATCCGGTGTGGGGGCATTTTTTTCCTACATTTGTTTATTCTTTTTTTTCCCCTTCTTATTTATCCCTATTCCGCTTGGCTCAAAGCCAAATAAATACGTGGAAGTAATCAAATAATTATCACAATTACGCCGACATAAGAAATGAAATTGTCTTAACCAGCTTATATTAATATATCACACAGCGCACTGCAGGTGATAAAACGAAAAGTGTTGTTTCGCAGGGAACTGGAAACTATGTAGGCTATAGGCACTCTCTGAGAGTCTTTTTGACAAGAATGGGGCGTCAAAGGAGGAAAAGGATCATATACCACACCCAGTAACTAACTCAATTCTGTATTATATACATCAAGGAGGAGGGGGCGTTTTTATCCATGATATTTCATGCCTTGTCCGCCAACCTTCCGAGCCTAAGCTTTTTAACCCTCGACCATCTCACCTTCAACCCCGTCAACTACAAAATGGTAGAAAGGGCTGCGTGATTATTTTGGTTGTCTTTGTTGCTGTGGCACGCGTTTTGCCGTTGTTATGATTCGTTTTCTCTTCATGTTGCGTCGAGTCTGTGCTCCCCGCTTGTTGCGCTGTCGGCGCCGTGATTGGGATAATTGGTTAATCTCAAAGATTGCTTGTTCAATGCTCCTTAATGACTTCTCGAGACTCTCAGCCCTTTCAGCTTGACGGAAATTAGGATTGTGTCCGGTGCCGGTGTAGCTCGATACGATGGGGGAGGCATGGCGAACTGTAGGAGTACGTTGAAGTGGATCCTGGCGTTGAATAGTCGGCGGGCGAGGGGGCAAGCTAGGATGTCTAGGGGGCAGTCCACCGGCCGTAGAAAGCCATGAAGCTGATGACCGAACCGTTTCACCTATGATGTAAGGTAGCATAGGAGGTTGAGGTCGCAGAGCAGCATCTTGAGAAGCGTGACTGATGTTTTGACGAGGTGTGCTCACTGAACGAGCAAGCACTGAAGGCGAAGCTCCTTGATCGATGCGAAGGGCTTCACCTGCAATGTGCGGTAATTAGTACATTATGGTGGAATAAACGAGTTTCAGCTGCGAAGATTCTGCGGGTGTCTTGTCTTGTCCTTAAAATTGCTACTTACCTTGGCCTTGATTAGAGGACTCCTCGTTGTTCAGCTGGTTTTCCATTTTCTACAATCTGAAAATGGTTGATCGTACATCCCTCAACAGTAATAGAGATGGCGATGGAGTGAAAGAAGAAAACGCGATAAATTGAGAGAGTAAGGGATGGTTTAGAAGGAAGTCATAGAAATAGGTTTGAATAAAAACATGATGCCGTTTTAGACACTATGAGGCCAAAAGTTAATGTTTGTTTCTGGAAACAGACAGTATGTAGCAGGAGCCCCCCATCCGGTCCCTTCGGAGACTGTGGTCGGGCCCCCTTTGCCCTCTTTCCTATTTAGGTGAAATGGTGACTGTAAGATTTTGTTCAGCATGACTCACGATGATGCTGTTACTATGGTCTAGTAGATCTTACATTAACAGGTAGCATCTGTCAGATGTCTCGCCTTAAGACATGATGGACAAAGAAGCATCACATATGTATACAACCTGGGTAGCTAAATAGTTTGCAGCTCGCTGCTGAAGAATGAGCTTCTTCTCTTCATGCGTGGTGTGCTACGTAACAGTATCCTCCAACTTAGATATCCACATGTCATATCGCCGTAAGCCTAGTTCTTGAATGATGTTCCAATAGCGTTCATACGTGGTATCGTCCAGTTGTAAGGTACATGTACCTGTGTCATTTAGTATTCTCAGGGGGTATCCATTGATTTAACACACCAAAAAACTCCAGAGTACAACGGTCGATTCCTGGTTGGGGAGACTAGCTGAAATAAAGACTGGGACAGAGCCGATTTGCTGAAAGAGAAAGTATTCTCATAACAGCTGCTAGATATGGTTTGACTGAATAATAATATTAATAGATAGAACTGGTTTGACGGGTATTAATTGGACATAAATCTATATATGTGAAGTAATATAGAGTATTGGGTCTGGGGCGGTTGCCTCAAAATTGCACTGGACCTCTCTTCCCAGCCTTCGAGTAGATCGAAACGAGCCCCTATAAGGAGCTGCTCTTAGGCCATGGATAGTAAGTAATAGGATATGTGTTTATTATCTGAACTTATTAGAAATTGGGATAGGGGCTGCTGATATTCTATGGGCGGGAGCCGATAACCAGTCACTAAGCGTCGTCCAGACGTTCTTTCACATGTAGTTCTCTTCAAGAGAAAGCATCGGCTGATTTGAATGGATAAAAGGCTTATATGATTGTGTGTTGCTTGCCGAAATCTGGCTTTCCTAACACCTTCAACAGTCACTATACGGATTACTCATGCATGTTCTTCAATATGTTTTAAAAGAGAGATATTAATTGTTCTCTAGGCTCATTCTATAGGTATTCCCTGTGCGGTTCCACTCGATAGGCTATCAATGCTGGCTTATTATGTTAATAATATCATTCCGGGATGTTTCACGTCCATCTTCTATGGACATTTAGACGGAACGTATGGCTCTCGGGACTAGGACTCATCATAGAATGAGACCTCCGGGAACTCAGGGGACGGTCCGTCTAAGAGAGACGAATCTGTGCCAAGTAGAGTAAAATCGAAGAAAGCCTTGACATAGGCGTTTAGGACCCGAACCTGCTCGAGGCCGTTAATAGGTCCTGCGCCATGGCTAGCCCCGCTATCGAGAGTCTTCCAGAACGTGTTGTCACAGAAGTCATAGTGTGTCGTCCCGTTAATAGAAATCCTTCGTTGGTAACCTGTTTGCCAGAGTGGAAACGTTGCCCATGATTGGTCCGTTCCATACCCGCCTCCATGGCCCTCGCTTCCTAGAAGGAATGTTGGCTTCCGCTCATCGGCGACGCTGCTGTTCGTAGCTGGATCCCCAAATAGAGTGCCATCTAGATTCAACCCAGAGACAAGGCGCTCGTTACGCTGTAGCGAGCCGAAGGCTGCTGCGCCGCCTAGCGAGTATCCGAAGGCACCTAGATGAGTGGTGTTGAAGGGTAAGTTGAACTTCCGTACTAACTCAATGAGACCCTGCTCTAGAAACGCGGAATTGTCCTCGAGGCGCATATCATAGATGGCTGTGATAAGCTCAATTGAGTTATAGTCAATGACGACGCCATCAACTCCGGTTCCGTTTGGATAGCGAATGAAAGGCTGCTCAAATGGATGGTCCAGTCCGATAACAGCGTAACCATATGACGCTAACTCCGAGAGTAGTATTGTGTTACCTTCAACAGGCGGACCTCCACAACCGGGTCCGAATAAAATTGTTGGATAAGGAGATGCTTTCCATCCCCCTTCTTCGGCGGAGTCTCCTTTCAGTTCCAAGAATGTAGCATTCCACTGCACAGTCGAGGTGAGCGATGTCAAGGTTCCGGCAGTGTAATTCCAGGCGTGTTCAAAAACTGCAGCTGTCTCAGAATTGAGATAGGGCTCAGGTAAGGTCTCTGGTTTCTGGAGAGTCGGGTAGAAAATGGTAGCCAAGAATTCCGTGCTCACATTGTTCGGTGCCACAGGGTCGTGGTCATTGAAGTGCTCAACAGTGTATTTTCGAACGCCCACTTGGTACGGACCTGTAGGAGGCGGAATTGAAATAGCACTGGCGATGTTAGATACGAAGAGAACTATCGACACTGCACATGCAACGATTCTGGAGCAGTTTGCCATTCTGTAAAGAAATATTGTAAAAAGGTTGAAGATGATTTGAGTCGAGTGGCAAGCTGAGAGGCAACGTGACTATGAGAAGCCATCATGTTTGTCAGCTCGCAGTTTACAGCAATATTATCGTTCTGTACTGCGCCATGATAATCCTTCCCAGTAAAATTCACGAATTAGGTGTTTTCCTAGAGATAATACGCCTCTTTGTGTAACAACTAGGGCTTCGGTACCATTCCAGCAAGTCACCCGGACTATGGACCCTGCAGCCTGCCGTATTGGCGTTGATATAGATTGGTTGAACATGTAAGCGATAGTAAGCCGTGGGTAGCACAACCTCTAGATCCTCAACGCCACCATTTACTAGATTCGGACCGCGTGATATTGCCCTGCTTCGTCATCCGAGTGCTTTATTCTAGTCGCTGGAGGAGACGATTTTCTCTATCTTTTCTCCGTTATTAGAAGGCTGGACTACTCCCTACACTAGTTTACAACTTGAGTTATCTCATCACTTCGAAAATTTGGTGGAAAATATATTCGATCGGGTAAAAAAAGACTTGCTTTCAGTCAGACTTGAACCCACTGTCTCCAGGGACCAAAAAATTGTATCCGAGCAATATTCACTAAGCCACTTGGAATGCCCTAGTGGGCACTGAGACATGCCTAGAGAGTTGAGGGCATTGCTCGGAGGAATCTGGTCGCCGAGGGTGGTGTCTCTGCCGGCGAAGAGTGCAGACGGGGATTTTCGGGAAAACATATTGCTGTGGTTACTCATGAACATCATCTCAAGCTGCTTGATTTGCGCCCTTTAATATCATAAAAGAACAATGACGATAATATCCTGATCCTAGGGATCTGTTGAACACCATCGTATAAATCAGAATCATGACTCAGGTCCAAGTGCCAGGGCCATGGAGTTACGTGCAAATTTACGTGGATGGCGTCAAGCAAGGCCAAACGAATTAGCTTTCCCCAGGACTTGGAGTGACACGCTTAAACTTAAAAGAGTATCATGTTTCGAATACCGAATTGGAATTTGAGGTACCTATTGCTACCTATCGCTCTTGGCTACGGGTCAATAGGTCACATTTTTACCGCTCAATGGTACCTCCTAATTTAAAGCCCTATACGTGTTTGATACTAATATGAAATACTGCACAATTAGTGTAAAGCTTGTCCATGAAAATTCCTATATCTCTAAAGGCTGAAATATGTAAAACATGGTACCTTTCGAGCAATTAACGAACATAATAGACATGACAGTTAAGTTGTCATTGATATATAGTTCTAGCATAAAAAGGGATATCGCACATTAGGTAAATGTGATAGAAAAGCCCCTCGACTTTTTCATTCGACTCATAAGTTTCCAGACACTCCAGGCACGATCTTTTCTAACTTTGCCATTACTTCATCCCAGACTCTTTTTTGCGTCTGCGAACCATTGGGCCCTACCACAACAGTGCTGGGACGGGTCACTCGACACATCTCCAGATACTGACCGTGCGTCTCGGATCCTCCGCCTGCCCCATAAACCAAATTTCGAGAGCCTTCCTCTGTAGTTCGACCAAGAATGTTATTGGCTACTATTTGGGCGAACTTGCTACCATTGCGGACAAGTTCACTCTTGCATAGGCCGGGGTTAACCATGTTGATGATTACTGGATACGAGTCGATAGGTCTTCGAGCTGCCATCTCACGGACGACGAAGACTTCCATCAGCTTACTAGTCGCATAGCGGCCAGATATGCTAGACTTTTCCCTATTGTTCATGTTGTTGAAGATGCCTTCGGGGGCGTCCTTCTCAGGAAAGTCGACAAAGTAGTGCGTGTCGCTCGTCACAATGGTGAGCCTCGGCTGTGTATTGAAGCGCACGGCCGTCTCCTTCAACTTAGGGAGCATGAGGAATGCCAGTAGAAAAGTTGAGACTACGTTAATCGTTAAGGTCATCTCGTTGTCCTCGGCCCAGTACCAATCGAAGCAATTGACACCCGCGTTCTCAAGCAGGACATCTATTCGTTCCAGCTCACGTGTGGCTCTCTCGGCAAAAGCCTTGACACTCGCATAGCTGCTGAGATCCATAGGCCAGACCTCGATAACTCCAGGTTTACAGCCGGTCGCTTTCTCAAGGGAAAGTTTGGCAGCCTCCCCTTTCTCAGTGGAGCGAACAGCCATGATGAGCTTGGCGGCGCCAAGTTTGATGATATGTTTTGCGGCCTCATAGCCTAATTTTAACGTTAATAAAACAGATAAGATAAGAGTCAAGAGATATTTCAGTCTACTAACCTAGGCCTTGGTTCGCGCCTGTAATGATTACTGTCTGCCCTTCGAATGAAGTTGTCGGGAGCGGAACTTTGCAAAAGAGCTGATTCCACAGCCATCTGGCTATAAAGCTTAGTGAGATGTCACCAGGCATTTTGCTAATTTGCTATGAGAAGGCACCAATAACATATCAAGCATATTGTTTATAGAAAAGAGTCCTTTATACGTTGGTATACCATATCAGGTTATACTGAGCGCCGGACAGCCGGGGTTGATTCCGGGTCCGAATACCAAACCCGCCGTCAAACGGAGCTAGGGCGATTGCTTAAAACCGCGGTTTTTTGTGGGATGGCCCACCGTAGCCCACCGTACATAATCCTTCGGTCCTTGGCCTCAGTAGGATTGAGCGCCAGCGTCGCTCGATTTTATATGTCAGACTGATTGGTAACGTATGTATTTTCCCTCCAGGGGTGCAGTCAGGTTTAGGATTGCCTGTATTGTCCTATCCATTCCTCTGTGGAAACACTCTCATATAGAGCCCACCTCCTTTTTGTGCACCTATACCACAACCTACAATCCAATATACAGAGAAGGAATTCTAAGCAGTGAAGTTCCTTTGCACTTTAGAGCCAAGACTAGGAGCTGCATCAGTGGCGTTAGCCATGCCCAACTGCAGAGCTCTAGGCCACTCCCACGGCCCCATATATTTGCGAATATTCAAAATTGAAAGAAAGTAGCAGTGGTTGAAATCCATGTCTCATCGTACTTTAGTTATTTAAAATTATCTAGGTTGTTGTGATGGTCTAATATGTTTAGAAATATGATTTTGCTGCACTGTCTGACGTCGAAGTAAACTTCAGAGGATACAGCCGCGTGGGTCTAATTGCTGAGATATAGGGCTTAGTCGTACAAGGGTCAAATAGGCGGGGAAGATTTGAGATGGGATGGATGGTAGATGTTAGATCCCAACGATTCTCATTGGCTCTGTGATGCGGCCGATCTAAGAAGATCGTTCTTCGCAGAGCCCGGGGCGGTCACCTGAGTGACAGGCAGAAGAATTAGGATGATCTGCTGAACAGCCATATTATGTGGAGGCCCATGACGAATAGGAAAATAATAAATGAATGTGTACGGTAAATTACCAATGAGAATATTCCTTCTACGGGATACGGGGCCCATGCACGTAGTGTACTGATCCCCTAAAATGTCTGCGAGAATTTGGTATCCCCCCGGATACCAGAGCTCAGTGGCGCTTGTCTTCCAATAGGAAATCAAGAAAAGTCCCAGTAGAAGAAACGGCAAAAAATAGACGGCCATAATCAGTAAGTACCTAGGTATTTTTTGAAAATGGGATTCGAAATGGCACGTTATATTGCCCGCTTGGGGACGAGCCTCTGATTTCAAGGGGAGATGTATACTGTATATTGAAGACTTGGTAGATAGTAAGAAAATCGCGGACAGCACTCTTTAAAAATACATTTTACTCCAGTGCACAGGCCAATTATAGGTCCTGAAACGTCTTTCTAAACAATATATTCGTGCTGATATAAATTAATTTTTGGTGTTTTCTGATCCCGACTTGCGAAAAGCCCAAACGTGGAATTCGTGATACTGATTTATTAAGCTGTAAACCAATAAGAAAAAAGAATACCGGTGGTCTGTGCCCTAGAATAAAGAGTTGCTTAGGAAGTGCGGTAGGTACCTGCGTATTTTCGACCGCGTCGCCGGTCTCAGACCATCTCGAGTACAGCTTTAGGCTTAGGATCACCTAGCAACAAGTGACTCATCACAGTATCCCAGGCCTACATCCATAGCAACGAGTGACTCATAGTACCTCAGGCCCACGCTCCCGGCAACAGTTGGCCATGGCAACATGCGGCAGAACCCCACTGACCGCCCTTAGATTTCATATATAAACCCAGCGCATCCCTCCCAAGAATCCTGTCTTCCTTTTCCTTTCTTCCCCATCACCCCCCCACACGGCTTGTCTACAGATCTTCTTCACCATCTCTTTTGGCTATCTCTGTCATTTGGTTGGCAATCTGTCCCCGATCTACTTCCCTTTTTTGGATTTTCTTTCCGTAGACAAGCCGTGGTCCCATGCACATGGGGATAGTTGGGCATATGTGCTGGTTAATTTTTGGAAACCAAAACACCCTTGAGGTGATTCACTTTTCATTAAGATCTCGGCCTCGCGCCGTGACTTGAAGAAGGGTTAGCCTTTAGTGATTGGTATTGTAGGATACATGACCTTGACATTCGCATCTCGCTCGTTCCTTTCGCGATGAGTTCGTCCCCTGCTATCGTTCGCTGAATTGGTGTATCGTATTCTTCCACATCGTAATCTCATCTTATTCGATTCATCCGGATTCACATACATCGCCTGCCTGGGCCGCTACAGCTTCGAAAATACAGTCGGTACGCTCCCACCCATCTCAACCAGCGTACTCTTATTCCTAACCCACGCCTCGAGTCCTCTCCTCCCATTCTCGACGCCAACACCGCTCTGTTTCCATCCCCCGACCGCCATTTCGGCAGGACTCTCGCCCCAGGTATTGATCCAAGTGATCCCAGCCTCGAGCTTCGATATCACGGTATGGCACTGATCGATGTCGCGTCCCACCACGCCGGCTGCTAACCCAAGTTCCGTCGCGTTGGCACGTTTGACTGCCTCGTCTATTGAGTCGTACGTCAGGATCGTCATTACAGGACCAAAGATCTCTTCCTTCACGATCTTCATATCATCCCTGCAGTCCGCGAAGACCGTCGGCTGAATCCAGTAGCCCTGCTTCAATTCCGCCGGTAGGTTGTTCGGCGGTTCTAACCCGCCACACAACAACGTCGCCTTATCGTTCTCGATACCATGACGCACGTACCGAACCACCTTTTCATGATGAACCTTACTGCTAAGAGGTCCGAAATTGGTATCCATATTGAAAAGATGGCCCGCTCGGACATATTTTATCTTCTCGAGAAGACCGCTCTCGAATTCCTTCTTCATCGCGCGCGGGACAAACACTCGCGTGCCGTTCGTACAGACCTGTCCAGTGCTGAAGAAATTTGCCATCATCGCCACATCTACAGCTTGATCCACCGGCGCATCCGGCAAGACAACTAGCGGACTCTTACCCCCGAGCTCCATGGTCACATATTTCATTTCGCCGGCAGCTGCGCCTGCTACTTTCTTTCCTGTGTTGACTTGTCCGGTGAAGCTAACCTTGGCGATAGCAGGGTGCTTCGTTAGGTAGGCTCCGACATCACCACTACCGTATACGACATTGAAGACGCCGTCTGGAACACCAGCCTGCTTGTATATGTCTGCCAGATATTCGGCGTGTAACGGGGTGAACTCGCTTGGCTTGTAGACCATGCAGTTCCCGGCAGCCAAGCATGGCGCTGACTTCCAGAGCGCTATTTGGATTGGATAATTCCACGCGCCGATGCCAACACATACCCCAAGAGGCTCTTTCGATGTGTACACTGAGGCTGTTGGTCTCAGTCGGAAGGATTCACCATTCAATCCACCGCTAGCCACTAAGCTGGCGAAGTACTCGAGAACGTCGGCTCCAGTGACGATATCTACCGTCGATGTCTCTGAGAAAGGCTTCCCGGTATCCAAGGTTTCAATACGTGCGAGGGCATCGTTATATTCGCGCAAGAGAGCCACCGCTTTTTGAAGAATACGTGCCCGTTCTACTGGAGGGGTGCTAGACCAGGACGGAAACGCTGCTTGAGCTGACTGAATGGCAGCATCGATTGATTTAGGTGACGAATTGTTTATCTTGC
Organism: Hypoxylon sp. CO27-5; assembly: GCA_002120305.1. Taxonomy (NCBI): domain Eukaryota; kingdom Fungi; phylum Ascomycota; class Sordariomycetes; order Xylariales; family Hypoxylaceae; genus Hypoxylon; species Hypoxylon sp. CO27-5. The sequence goes on along the minus strand of KZ112442.1, from coordinate 30,150 downwards.
AGATGGGCTTTCCGTTTGATGGGTCAATGGATTCATAACTACCCGACGACGCTGCTGATGGTTGTGGCTTTCCAGCGTAAAATGTGTGGCGGTCCAAATCCCTGAAACCCATCGTATCGATATCAATTGAAGAGTTCTTCTCACACGAATAGCTTGATTATACTATCAATCTTGAATAGTGAGAGGAGGCTGTGCACTATCAGTTTTCAAGCGACTTTTATCCCGAGTTAGCCGTCTTCCCTCCTGAAATCAATTCATGAAGTCGGAGGTACAGATAGCTGGTGGCTGGTGGCTAGTGGCTTGGGTGAACGGCAAGTTCCGACAGTCAATGTCAGCAAGGAGACCCTTGCTAAGTATTATCGTGGTGGTATGAACTAAGAAAAATTCGACTTCTTGGAAAGAAACTGGTCGGCATTAACTCCCTATTGTAGTAGCTGAAACACGAACGAACTACTATAGTACGGATGTGGAGATTGTATTGGGTCGGACCGGATAAGGCAGACGTCATCCAGCGTGAGCGGAGAAGCGGTATTGTCACTCTGCGGCTCAGTGACCCCGCCCGATTGGTGAGACCTGAGCGTGGAGGGGTTATTAGTGCTGATCCCGGGGACTTGTTAGTCAACGCAGTCAACGGTAGACCTCGGGCTTACGGGCGGACCTTGACTACTTTGGTTACTAGCGTGGATTGCGTCGTCCGATATGGAGACAAAGAACTCTACGAATGTACACTACCTGAGGTATTATATTAAGATAAGGAAAAAGGGGGGAGGTTGAACTTCTTATGAAAGTGGATGGGCCCTCCCTTGCATCAGCCAGTAGGCTCATAGTTTAAGCTAGGGAGGTTATCTTTTCCTAACTCAGTCTTCGGGACCAGCCACCGATAAACTTGTGCTCCCCACGTTCGTCCTGTCGCTCACGAGTCACACCATTCACCGCTCAGCCCATTAGGATTTCGCTTGCATGTACCGTACAAGGGACCTCAATGTATTTATGGACCAATTGTGGATGATCAGGGTCCCAGTGCTAAAAACTGTCGCAGGCTCATGACCGATTTCCGAACCGGCTTGGCAAGTTTGTCTTTTCAAGCGACCCCGATAGTTCGTAAGATTAATACTAGTAGAACTTAACTGCCGCAGGGCTATATATAGTCAGATCTGTCAGATTTAGAATAAGAGGAGCTGCAGCTTTTAAACATACCCGCTTCGCTGATCCCAGATTGTCTTAGACGAACTTGCTGCAGAGAAAGAAAAATGACTACTACTCAGCTCCCGATATCAGACTCTGATAAGTATGATTATGTAGTCGTTGGTGGGGGTACGGCTGGCTGCGTCGTTGCTGCAAGACTAGCAGAATATCTTCCGCACAAGAAGGTTCTCCTCATTGAGGCTGGTCCTAGTGATTATATGGATGACCGCGTCCTTGACCTTAAGAAATGGCTGAATTTGTTAGGTGGTGAGCTGGATTATGACTACGGCACCACTGAACAGCCTATGGGTAAGTTTCGCTATTCTGTATTAAATCGCAGCTTATCTTACCGTAGTCCATAGGCAATTCCTTTATCAGGCATTCGCGGGCAAAGGTTTTGGGAGGTTGTTCCTCGCATAATACTTTGATCTCTTTCAGGCCATTTAAGTATGATCTGGATATCTGGCAGTCATTGGGAGCACGGGGTTGGACATTCCCTACATTTATGAAGGCCTTGGATAAACTGAAGAATACTATTCAACCAGTCCACGCAAGGCATCGCAACCAGTTATGTAAGGATTGGGTCGACTCGTGCAGTAAAGCGCTTGATGTCCCGGTTATCCCTGATTTCAATAAGCAAATAACGGAAACAGGATGCCTGAAGCCCAGCGTCGGTTTCTTTTCAGTGAGCTATAATCCAGACGATGGAAGAAGATCCAGCGCATCTGTCGCTTACATTCACCCAATTTTAAGGGGCGAAGAGAAGCGACCGAATCTAACAATACTTACTGATGCGTGGGTGTCCAAGATCAATGTTAATGGGGACGATGTTGAAGGTGTAAATTTGACGTTGAAAGATGGCTCCTCACGTGTCATCAAGGCGAAGACTGAGACGATATTGAGCGCCGGAGCAGTAGACACTCCTCGTCTCATGATGCTCTCTGGACTTGGACCTAAGAAGCAATTATCGGATCTTGGCATTCCTGTTGTGCGCGACATTGCGGGTGTGGGTGAAAATCTGCAAGACCATCCCGAGAGTATTATTATGTGGGAGCTGAAGAAGCCCGTCCCGCCAAACCAGACTACGATGGATTCCGACGCAGGGATCTTTTTGCGTCGTGAACCGCCTGGTGCCGGGGCTAAGAAGTCTCCTGCGAACCCGGAAGGTCTTGATGATGGAGACATTGCCGATGTCATGATGCACTGTTATCAGATCCCATTCACGCTCAACACTCTCCGACTAGGGTATCCCGATATTCCTGACGGTTACGCCTTCTGTATGACACCGAACATTCCGCGACCGCGCTCTCGAGGCCGATTATTCCTCACTTCGGCGGATCCAAACGTCAAGCCGTCCCTTGATTTCCGGTACTTTACAGACCCCGAAGGCTACGACGCGGCTACATTGGTGTTTGGCATGCGTGCGGCACGCAAGGTAGCGGAACAGTCGCCGTTCAAAGACTGGATTAAGAGAGAGGTTGCGCCTGGACCGAATGTTCAGTCAGATGAGGACTTGAGCTACTATGCGCGCAAAGCGGCGCATACGGTCTACCACCCTTGCGGAACGACAAAGATGGGTGACACTACTAAAGACGAAATGGCAGTTGTCAACGAGAAGCTAAAGGTCAAGGGACTGAAGAAGTTGCGCATCGTGGACGCGGGAATATTCCCGACTATCCCTACTATTAACCCTATGTTGACGGTGCTGGGTGTCGCCGAGAGGGCTGCCGAGATGATAGCGGAGGAAGCTGAACCTCAAAAGGAGAGAGCTAGGCTATGATTTGGGTATAGCGGTTGTTGATATCTGAATGATTTCTACTGCTATTGATGGAATTCAATAGTGCAATGTGAATATTAAATTAGCTGCTAAAGTCGAACCGGGGCTATCCATAACATATTATATGTTTGGTTATATCATGGCGCATATGCTCTGTAGCATCTGAAGCTGTAGCTTACATTAAGGCTGTCCACTTATGCCGAGTCCCTGTGGCTGGAAGGCGGTCTGCTTATCGTAGCCACACTAGTGCCACAGATTGGCAGAAAGCCCGCCAAGTCCAATTTTTTTCTGCAAGATTTACAGGCGCATCCAGACCAACTTGAGAATTCTACCAAAGCCAACCGCAACGGAGATTCGCAATGCCTGCTGCTCGTACAGGTAGTCGTGCGCCGCAAAAGCAGCAGAAGCCCAAGGAGAATCCAAAGTCGCTGAAGAGGAAAAGAGACCAAGAGGATCTCCAAAAACTACAAAATGCCGTCGACGAATTTGTAAGTGACATTCTGTGACTTAGCAGCTGTAGTAAAGATGGCTGACAAGACTTTCCTCTAGGATCCGAAGTCCGAGGACACCACCAAATTCTCCACTCTCCCCCTCTCGAAGCCAACTGCCTCTGGCTTAGAAGCGTCACATTTCCAAAACCTGACCGATGTCCAGGCGCGAGCAATTCCTCTCGGCTTGAAGGGCCGCGACATCCTCGGCGCTGCGAAGACGGGTTCCGGAAAGACTCTTGCCTTCCTCGTCCCCGTTCTCGAAAAGCTCTATCGCGCACAATGGACCGAGTACGATGGATTAGGGGCGCTGATCATCTCGCCTACGCGCGAACTCGCCGTCCAGATTTTCGAGGTGCTGCGCAAGATTGGAAGATATCACACATTTTCAGCCGGTCTGGTTATCGGAGGCAAGAGTCTTAAGGAGGAAGCGGAACGTTTAGGGAGGATGAATATTCTTGTTTGCACTCCAGGCCGGATGTTGCAACACCTCGATCAGACAGCCGGCTTCGACGTCGACAATCTGCAGATCTTAGTCCTCGATGAAGCCGATCGAATAATGGATATGGGTTTCCAATCCGCCGTGGATGCGCTTATAGAGCACTTACCTAAATCGCGACAGACTATGCTGTTCAGTGCTACGCAGAGCAAAAAGGTCTCCGACTTGGCTAGGTTGAGCTTGAAAGACCCCGAATACGTCGCTGTTCACGAAGCCGCTGCTACCGCAACGCCGACGACATTGACACAACATTACATCGTCACGCCTCTAGCTCAAAAGATGGACACTCTATATGGCTTCATCAAGGCTAATCTCAAGAGCAAGATGATTGTATTCTTATCATCAGGGAAGCAAGTCCGTTTCGTGTATGAGAGCTTTCGCCATTTACAGCCAGGTATTCCTCTTCTGCATCTACATGGCAGGCAAAAGCAAATAGCACGGCTAGAAATTACGTCAAGGTTTGCTGCCGCTAAATACTCTTGTCTTTTTGCTACGGATGTTGTCGCGCGCGGCGTAGATTTCCCCGCTGTAGATTGGGTGGTGCAGATGGACTGTCCCGAAGATACCGATACTTACATTCACCGAGTTGGGCGAACCGCACGTTATGAGAGAAATGGAAAGGCGGTGTTGTTCCTGGATCCAAGCGAAGAGGAGGGAATGCTTAAGCGACTCGAGCAGCGAAAAGTCCCCATACATAAGGTCAATGTTAGGGAGAAGAAAAAGCAGAGCATCAAGAATCAGATTCAGGATATGTGCTTCAAAAATCCGGACCTCAAATATCTTGGCCAGAAAGCTTTCATAAGCTATACCCGTTCAGTCCATTTACAGAAGGACAAGGAGATTTTTGATCTTAAGAAGTTGGATCTCGATGCATATGCTGATAGTTTGGGCCTACCTGGTGCACCGCAAATCAGATTCCAGAAGGGTGAAGATGTCAAGAAGCTGAAGAATGCGCCTCGCGCCGGTCTGTCTAGTGATTCGGAGTCCGACTTTGACGAAAACGGGAAAAGGAAAAAGAAGAAGGGCGAGGTCCGGACAAAATACGATCGCATGTTTGAACGTACTAACCAGGACGTTCTCACAAGCCATTATACTAAAATCATCGGCGATGGAGATCAAGCTACGAATGGTGGTCAGGATGACGATGAAGACGACTTCCTCTCTGTGAAACGAGTACTCGAAGGCGACGATCTAGATGATGCTAAGGGGGGTAATGGGTTGGTTCCTGGAACCAAGATCATCACAGGGCTTGGCGGCGAAGAACCATTTGTGGTGGATTCGAAGCGTAGAGAGAAAATGCTCAAGTCCAAGAAGAAGATGCTCAAATTCAAAGGCAAGGGAGATAAGGTGGTATTCGACGATGATGGAACGATGCACCATCCATATAGAATCAAGGATGAAGAGGACTTCATACGGGATGGATCTGCAGAGGCTCAGCGCCAGAAATTCGTGGAAAGTGAGGCTGTTAAGGTCAAGGAAGCCGATATCAGCGACAAGCAGCTTGCTAAAGACAGACGACGGGAGAAGAAGGAAAAACGGAAGGCTCGGGAAGCAATGGAAAATGGTGAGGCGATGGGTGGTATGCCCAGGCTCCCAGCACCCAACGATGGGGAGGACCCCTTGGCTCTCATGGCGTCTCTGCCAATAGCAGGGGAGGAGAGCGGAAGCGAAGTGGAGGAGGAAAGACGTCCGAAGAAGAAAGCGAAGAAGTGGTTCCAGGACGACTCCGAAGATGAGAGACAGAAGGCTAAGAGTAAGAAAGGTAAAGGGAAGGTCATCGAAGTGGCTGAAGCACCTAATACCCTGGAGGATTATGAAGCGTTGGCTGCTGGCCTGCTTGAGGATTAAATAGTTCAGATATCAATTAGTATGTCGCAAAGTGGTACAATTGACTAATGATGAACATCACATCGAAGTACATCAACTTCCATCTTGTACATGAGTGGATCTATTGTGATATCTGTATCAAGACAAACGCAAAAGATAAAAAGACATCGAGAAAACTTCCTGAATTGTCCAAGGTGTATCCCACGATCTTATTTGGATTAGATTAACCTTTGGTAGCTCTTGGTACCTTACCTTAGGTAGGGAGGTGGGTAGCAGCTTGGCGAACCTAATCGGACCCTTTTAGCATGAAGGTGACTGCAAGCGGCAGAGTTGCGTTTGCTTCTGTATTTGCTTCAATGTTCTTATTCGCTTCCAACGGGTTCCATAACTCTCACAACATGAAGCTTCGGCACGCAAGAAGGAGCCCCGTGCCTTACGTACATGTACCTACCTAGGTACCTTATAGGTATCGATAAGCATAAAGGACCGACATGGGCTACAACCCCTCTAGACCCCGCGACCCCTCTACCGTATTCATCCCTCCTTCCCGCTGCGCAAGGATGTAATCGACCCACTAATTTCTTAGTCTTACTGTAAGGCGAAGAACCAAGGTCGTATTCGATACTCATCGTCTAAGCCTCTAACTCTCGACCGCAAGACAACCAGGTCCGCCTTACTCATATACCTCGTCTGATGATAAATTGGCTTAGCCCATGTCTTTTTGCTCCGGCGCGACAACAACGAGTATTTCCTAAGACAAAGCATGGCAAACGACATTCCATGATCTAAGCCCCACTATCTTACCCTCGCCGGATACCAAGCCGCTTCATTGTTAGAGAGACTCTAGACATACAGGTATATCGAAGTAAGGCGACGAACGAAGATACTTGGACGAAATATGTCAGGACCCCAGAACGGGTCGGCCCCGCCCACTACGAATGGCGCGGGACCTAACGAGCTGGAAGTATTGTGTCGCGAGATGCAAGCTAAGGTCGACAATTTCCTCGACACACCGACGGAGGATGAGGTTCTCAACTCCGTGAAGAACCAGATAATAGTCGCTAGGGGGGTTATTGACGAGGCGCTACGGCGATACAGGTGCATTTCTTCTTTCCTCTCTTTACTCAACCCTCTTCTCGCGCCCATCCGACTACAACTCCCTCTACGAGTATACGATGCCAACTGGCACGACAATACACTACAAATTAATAGGCAGACTTTTTGAACCAAGTTAACAATTATTTAACAGGCCGGAAGAACTATCGTTATCATACAACGGCGGCAAGGACTGTCTCGTCCTCTTAATATTAATTCTCGCTTCTCTGCCGACCTCAGTCTCACTACAATCATCCTCGACGCAATCCTCTTCCTCCCCACGACCATTCCCGCGCCGCTTACAAGCCCTCTATATCCGCCCTCCCCTTCCTTTCGCCGAGGTAGACGAGTTCGTAGCAACGACTTCAGCCCTCTACCACCTAGATTTAACGACGTCGAATCAACCCATGAAGCCCGCGCTGACGACGTACCTGCGCGAACGCCCCGAGGTCAAGGCCGTGTTCGTCGGGACAAGGCGCACCGACCCGCATGGTGCCGACTTGACTTTCTTCGACGAGACGGACGCCGATTGGCCGCGCTTCATGCGCATACATCCTGTCATTGACTGGCATTATCGCGAAGTATGGGGTGTGAGTCTCCCCTTTCCTTCTATCATCTGCTCTTCTTTACATATACGGACACTGCTTCTATAATGGCATGGTTTGTAAGACATACTAAGATAGATGAACAGTTCATACGCGCTCTACACATTCCATATTGTCCCCTCTACGATAAGGGGTACACGTCGCTAGGCGGCACAGACGACACGCATCCGAATCCGGCGTTGAAAGGAGGAAAGGGGTCCAATAGCGATACGAATGGCGAGCAGTTCCGGCCTGCATACGAATTGATGGAAGACAGAGAAGAGAGGCTAGGTAGAGACCGATAACACTTTCACATTTAACATTTGGAATAAGTAATTAGACGATGTTTGACGGTATGGTTTAGGATTTTTGCGCAACAGAGCGTCAGATGAGTTGCGCGAGGTTTTGATGACGATGGCAAACATAGGCGGGCTATGGACCATCGTTTTTGGAATACTAAGGGTTCTTTACGTTATATATATTACGGACATATAAAAGTTCAACCATTCAGAAGGGTTAGATAAAGAGCTCCAGTTAGGGCATCTCTCAACTTAGATCTCTCTCCTCATTTCGCCGAGGCGGCGATTCAATTAGACACGATCACAACATCAATTGCAACTTGCAATGAACATAATTAGCAAAGAATTTATGAAGCAAAGTAGTCTACATTTCTTAACAATTTATAAAATACGAAACAAATGCGCCATGCGCCAACTCATGTTACGAGAAAAAAAGAAAAGGAAAAAAAAAGGTAGAATTGAGCTTTACGACTGGTATACACTCAAGAACTTGGTATCATCCATCCGTCAAATCAAATAGGTCCCCGACTCCTTATTTGCGAAAAACGCCCAGAATGGATACCACCAAAAACTCCTGAGTCCGTTACAAGCACACAGCTAACCAGCTTAGCTTGAATGCTCGTCTCCTTTGTGTATGCGATGTCATCTCACTATTTCTCACGGTTTATACGGCCGTGTACATTATCCTCCTTGACTCTATTATCTGGGAAGTAGGGTCACTCCATCCCTTGCATCTGTCTCGACTGCTCTTTACGCCTTGAGTTCCCACTCCTCCCAACGCGGAACCTCGATAACATCGCCGTACATCCTCAGGCGATAGAAGCACGTATGGTCTGAGCCATAGTTGCTCACAGCCCTAACCACGATACGACTTGTCATAGCTCCCATCTTTGAGAGTTCGTCGCTCATCTTGAAGATCTGAATGCCATCGCCGTAGTTCTTGTTCTCGTAGACGAAATGTCCGATCTTGACAAACCCCTCGTTGAGTGGCTCCATCTCTTTCTCCGTACCAGGAAAGTTGCTCTCGGAGAATGCGCGCGCTTCGTCGCGTAGACTAACCTCCTCAATGTACGCCCAGACCTCAATATCCCTCGGCATGGACTCGGGGTCTAGCGTTGAGCCCGGTAGGATATGCTCGACGACGAGGTGCTGAGGGACAATATCGCGACTGGTCATCACATGGATGGAGTTCATTATCTGTGCCTTGCCTTTTACGATCTGCCCAGAACAATAGCATTCGCCTTCTTCGAACCAGGGTGACAGTGCGGCCGTTGGGGGTAGGTTTACATAACCATCTCGATTATACCAATTCTTGGACCTGAACTTGAAATGGTCCTTGGCTGGTTTCCAAGGGTTAGAGGTGTAGTCCGGATCAATGATCGCCCCTGAGCCGATGCCAAAGAAGTTGACCTGGTTCAGGAACATGTCATTTGCATGTCCGCGTATGCGGCCAGTAGCCAAAGCGTCTAGTTTAGCGTTCTCAATTGCTCTCTTAACGGCAGCGTCACTGATAGCCTTGACTTCCTGTCGCGTCAAACGACTGTCATTGATCTTAGAATTAGAACGTTCGAGCTTCTCCAGGATGTCGGCGATTTCTTTAACTCGAGCGTCTTGAACCGCAAGCTCTTTGCGGATTTCGTTCTGGGAAGATTGCACTTCAGACTTCAATAGCGATATGAATTCGTCCCTGGGAATGGTAATCCCACCAATCATTTTCTCCAAGGACTTCTGGTTCTGCTTCACCCAATTATTCCAGAACCGGGTGCATTCCGAGTCATTTATCGCATACTTGGCTCCCGGGCCGAGCCCACTCCGTTCCAGACGGGACTTGATGGCTAACCAATGGGCATCTGAGATTTCTGGTGCATTCTTTTTGGTGGTTTCCAAAGTAAGAATAATGTCGTCTTCCTTGATCAAGTACCTCAAGGCATGCCAGAAATCCTGCGTTATCGTTGGTTTCCCGTTCTTGTCCGTTTCAACAAAGACCTTTTCTGGAATTTTCGGAGTTATGCGTTCAACGAGCTTTGATTGTGTATCACCGATCTTTTCACCAGCCGAACTGTTCTCGCTTCTCCATCCGGTTGGCAGTGTTGGGCGATTACATGGGATAATCTTACAAACACGATCCGCAACGTCGTGCAAACTGGGAATGTGTATAGAGGGAACGACGTTCACGCTAGGTAGTTGAGGCCTGGGTATCCCACTATCAAATAAGGTCAATGCACCCCATACGGTGCTTAGGATAACGAGGAATAGGACGGTCGTATTCCACCAATAGTTCCCGCTTCCCAAATTCTTCTGTGAAAGTCTGCCGCGAGGATTTCGGTTAGAGGTAGACTTCTTAGTGGGCGGCGGAAGGGTATCGAATTCCGAATCGTCATCCTCCTCATCCTCATCATCTGCATCATCCAAGTCGGGACGACCATTATTTTGGGTAAACTGGTTTAGTGTGTCGTATTCAAAATCTGTGTTGAACCCATTTTCCCGGTGTATGCCATTTTCAGGGACGACCGGAGTTTCACGAGGTGTATTGCCAAAGAGGTTTATCGTCGACTTATCTGTCACATAAGAAGGGGCCGGATTCTTAGCAGCTTCGTTTAGTGCTTCCTCGATCATGAGTACTCGACGCGTATTCTGGCCCATATCTAATATTAGAGCTTTTCCTTCCTCGATCTCCTCTCGCGTTAGGTGGCTTAGAGATGCAATAGGAGGAAGAGGTTCGTCTGAAGCTTCTTCTTGTTGCTTTCTGATCATATCACCGACGACGTCGTTCACTTCACTCCACTCGTCTGCGGTCATGCCTTCCGGTATAACCGTAGAAAAACCGTTGCCGTAGGCAGGTTTTTGGTTGAAACCGAATCGGGGATTGGTATCAATAGGGAGAGGAGGATTAGGGTTTGCAATAGGCTCGGGGTTGGGGGCAGGATTGGGGTTCGGATCAGGGCTGAGATCCGTATCTGGGCCGGGATTGCACTTGGAATTGGCGTTATTATTACTCTTGTTAATATTCGGATTATTGGTGTTAGGATTAGGATTGTTTGTGCCGTTGTTGTTTGTACCCGCTGGGTTTGTGTCATGTGTCCTTTGTTGCCCTATCACCGGGTTTTGACTAGGCTTCGGTGCCGGTTTCGAGCGAACCCTCGATTGGGGTGTCGTAAGGTTGGCGTCAGCATATAATTGGCTTTCTGCATTGAAACTTCGCGAGGAAATAGGACGGTATGCTGTACTTGCAAGCATGGAACCCATCCCAATTGGCATCCCGTAGAAAGTAGATGTTTGAGCTAAAGGTGTCGCAGAAGGCTGTCGATTGTTGATGAGAGCGTGCGGATCCGGAGAACTGTACTGGATCGTCCTGTATGGCGGCTTCTCTGTGATATCCCTATCATCCCGGAACTTGGGTCCATACGAAGGGATACGGACATCCATTTCATAATCCAATTTGTCAAATTCATCTCCGATTGCACTCTCGTCGTCGTCGTTCGGAACTCGGGGCCTATCAGAAGGAGCCTCAGGCTCCCATTGATCTTCGGATTCCAATTGCTCCTCTTTCTGCTGCGAATCTGAGTGCCATGTCTTAGGCTGTTGAGTTGCTGGCGGCTGACCCATGGGCTGAGCTGGGTCATGTTCATCATCTTCCTGCTCATATCCATCCGATCCACCATCACCTCCGATATATTTTCCAACTTCTTCCCGACTCCAGTCGATCACCTTCCTCAGATCCGCTTCCATACCGTAGCGCTTACTCTTCCGACCGCGCATTCGTTTGCTGAAGCGTGCATCTTCCTCTTCTTCATTGACAACGCCGGACCCAGACTTTTTACCTTTTGTCCTACTTCTTGGCGGATCGATATTCATATGAGAATTAACACCATACGACCCATCATGCACAGGATACAGTCCAGGAAGATCTGCAGCAGGTGGATCAGGATGAGCTCCTTCACTTGGACTAGAATCATGACTGCCGGTACCCCTTGCACCGGTTGCGCGACTCCGTCGAGTTTGGCGCCAAGATGACATGGTGAATATAAATTTCAGATGGTCCCAGCAATAGAATTGAGAGACGAATTAGGATACCTAAGTATAAGGGTCAGTAGACTAATTAGATTGTTAAATTTCCAATAGAGGCGATTTGAGGAATAGGGAGATGCATAGTAAGGAAGATCTGAAGCAGTGCGCAACAATTTGTAGCTTAGAGTGGTAAATGCGTGTAGTCTTAATAGGATAATATACCTAGATATTATATTGTCTGCACTGCCACAAGATGGTCCCAGGGTGAAGAATAATATGTTTTAAGTAGAATGAAATGAAAATAGCTAGGACATACCCGAATTTACTCTAACCTGAGGACCTCAAGTGCAACTCAGGTGATGACGCCTCACGAACCCTAAGTTTCCGGAACAGGGTGTCGCAAGGATGAATTTGTTTGGTTGATGGGTGATTTTGATTAGAAATAAACTGAGATGTAAGTTGCGAAATGAATGAGGCAACAATTGTGATGGAGGCAGATAGGTGTAGATGAATGATTTTGGACAATCCCAGCCACGTCCGGCTGAATCGAAGAGGTCAAAAATACTGTAATGATGAAAGCGTCTGCACATTAACTTGTTATCACGCTTTGTTAACAGCTACAACAACACCTTTGGAGGAAGGCTACCGGGTGCAGCGAGACAAGTGGGTGTGGTCTAACATGCATTAAAGGTACCGACCGGAGTTGTCGAGCTGAGACGAGACTTAACAGGAAATTTCCGAAGACGGTTTAGGACAAGGGCCTCACAATGACTTTCTTTGCCCTTGAAAGCAACTAAAATTAGGGTGGTCAAAGAAATCATTGGAATGAGTTCATTGACATCAAAGCAGCGGCATAATTCATAAGGGATCGTTCTAGATTGAGGAATGTAGTTCTTGAGCTTATCCGGTCGCGTCGCGTGGCCGAGTTATGGAGATATGGAGATGTACGTGTACCTATGTACCTAGGTATCAAAAAAAAAACTTTAATTGAAGAAACATGAAGTTCACACATGCACGCCACGACTGCCATGGATGCTTGTGTTAGTGTACATAGGTACTTACCCATAGTCGTGCAAGCCACAATTCTTGGCAAACTGCACAGATGCGTGCAGAAGTACATATGTACCTTATCAACTTCAATGTTGTAGGTATCAGCTTACATAATGATTTCCCCGAACAGCTAAGTCGTCATTTATTGGGGCGAATGTTTCGCACATGCAAGCGATTCAACCAGACCAATGCAGTTAAAAATCTGGAAACTCTCCTTCATTCCTTACTTATACCATCACCTTAATGCTCTAAAGCTAATTTGGAAACCAGTAACTATTGAGATATGGGAAATCTAGGACATATCCATTCTTTTGAAATCTTCGGGATGCATAGGTAGGTACATTACAAGTACGAGATCAAAAGAGGCGGAGAATGTGTACAACAATTATTGCAAACACCAAGTCGCTTCGACTTGCCTGTTCATCTGATGTATACATTACGTACACTTAGACCAACACATCAAATACCTAAAGTATCAATTCAATCATAAGTTGGCGAGTATAGGAGAAGACAATATGGTAGAGAAGAAGATAATCAACTAAATGTAGGTATTATTTACACGTACTTATAAACAGTTTTTCACTTCTCATTACCAAAACTTCAAATATTTCACCTATATACGGTAGTTAGATCCTCGACTATGGCGTCGATCTGACCCATTTGTGTGGTAACTTTTGACGGGATCATCGAATGACGGTCAACAGATGTTCATTTTGCTCCTCTTCAAGGATAGACTTCTAAGGGGTAGTAGCTATGTTTATAGTATTGACGGCAGTCCTCGAATTAACGATTTAGCACTGTGCAATTTCCCCCTCAATGACTAGCAGTTGCACAGTATAGCTCTTTCCTCTCAACTGTGATGATGCTTGCCAGAAGGAGGGGCAGCTTGTGACCCCTCCAATTTAATCCAATTTTAAAATGGGGATCGTTGTTGACCGCCGCACCCTCAAAAGTTGCGACTCTCCCACTATCACACAACCATCTTTTATTCTACCCCTATAGACGGCGAACACCTACTTTTCTACCAATCCTGCCTTATCAATTGATCTCTTAAACTCGTTCACGATGGCTTTGGGAACTGTTCTAGTCACTGGGTAAGCTCTTTCTATCTATTATTCAATTTATGGAGCTCAATCCATTGTTCACATGAACCCCACCATTTATCGTGATGACACTCCAGACGAATGGGCGGAACCAATTAGGAGGGCAGTTATATGCTAACATGCACGTATAGTGGCACAGGATACATTGGATCCTTTACCTCACTCGCTCTACTCGAACATGGCTACGAAGTCATTATTGTGGATAACCTATACAACTCTTCCGAGGTCGCTCTCGATCGTATCGAGCTCATCTGTGGCAAGAGACCGACCTTCCACAAGGTCGACATCACTAAGGAGGATGAGCTCGACAAGGTGTTTGCTGCACACCCTAATATCGACAGTGTCATCCACTTTGCTGCGCTTAAGGCAAGATAATCAACTCCCGACCACCGATATCATGTCGCTGACCCGCGAACCAGGCCGTTGGCGAATCTGCCGAGATACCTCTTGAGTACTACCGCGTGAATGTCGGTGGTACCATCTCCCTCTTGAGTTCTATGCAGAAGCATGAGGTCACCAATATTGTCTTCTCCTCCTCCGCCACCGTCTACGGAGATGCTACACGCTTCGAGAACATGATCCCCATTCCTGAGCACTGCCCTATCGGCCCCACAAACACGTACGGACGAACCAAAGCCATAGTCGAGAACATAATCGAAGACTTTATCACCGCGCAACGCCAGAACTTAAAGAAGGCCGGCAAGCCGTTTGAGCAGTGGAATGGCGCCAACCTGCGATATTTCAACCCTTGCGGTGCGCACCCCAGCGGTATCATGGGCGAGGACCCTCAAGGCGTTCCCTATAATTTGCTGCCTTTACTTGGCAAAGTCGCAACTGGCGAAAGACCAAAGCTTCTAGTGTTCGGTGATGGTAAGTCAAATCCCTTCCAGAGATTTACGGAGATGGAGACTGATGAGTTCGAACGCATAGACTATCCTTCCCGGGACGGAACGGCCATTCGCGACTACATCCACGTCGTTGACCTTGCGAGGGGCCATCTGGTGGCTCTAAACTACCTCCGAGAACACAAGCCTGGTGTCAAGGCATGGAACTTGGGTTCCGGAAGAGGTAGCACAGTCTTTGAGATAATCAAAGCATTCAGTAAGGTTGTCGGCCGGGATCTGCCGTATGAGGTGGTACCACGAAGACAAGGTGACGTACTAGATCTGACAGCCAACCCGACGCGAGCGAACCAGGAGCTAAACTGGAAGACTGAGCTCACAATGGAGAAGGCGTGCGAGGATCTTTGGCGGTGGGTGTCGAACAATCCTAAGGGATACCGGCAGGACCCGCCAGCCGAGTTGCTGGCTGGTCTCAAGGGTAATAAGGCCTAAGCAGTCGATGGGGGGCTTCATTTGCTAGGTTAAACGCACGTTTGCCGATAGAGTAGATGAGGATTCACACCTCGGTTTTAAACCCTTTCTTCTGGAATTTCAGACGGATAGATGATGAGAAGATGGGTCAATGATAATGTAATTATGTGTTGGTAGCGCCTCGCTTAGGCTGAGCTCCTGAATGATAATTAGACTCGTTGTCAGACATGGTACGGACTTCTGAGGTTCATAATACGACTAATAATACAATTCAACACGTCCCGATCTATTATAGCTAATAGATTGGCATTTCTTTGTCTACGATATCCCTGCAAAATTCCCGACGATTCAGCTAGAAGGCCATAGTCTACACCATCTTTAATGGTCTAATGATCAACCAGAAGGATTTCACACACACACACACACACACACACACAGACACACACAGCCCCCGTGTATACATATATACATACAAAGAAGATGATTGTCACAATGGCGGGGTCGAACCAAGGCAACTCGTTTACGCATCAGTAGGGCCGATCTGTTCCCGCCGACTTAAACGTTCGTACGCAGCAAACTGCAGGTGGTAGCATCAACGTCTTTGTTACTGCCTAGATGCCAACCCACATGTCGTGTTGATTGCATATCGACGAGCGAATGAGAACTTGAGGGGTGCGTGGCAGTCCATGGCAGTTCACGGCAGCTCGAGTTTAAATGGGAATGTCGTTCGCAAACAAGCTCCGGCCGCGCTACGAGTTGCGCAATATTCATCATAGCGCCAAGACCAAGAGAGGCGGTGCAGAAAGTTTATTAACAAGAACTTGGGGCAAGCAACCAATAAAATTAAGTGGCAGGTCGCGGATGTGGGTTGCCGAGTCACAGCCACTACCGTATTGAATGCACCCATATCCATGGGATGTACAAATATATATGTACCTACTATACCTTGCATAGACAATCCATAGATGTCCAAAACTCCACAAATTCATCCAATCCCATAGATCCACTCACTCAAGACCCCTTGGATGTGGCTTGAGCTTTCTCCTTGGACCTGTCTCAAACCTCGAGGCACCATGAAACAACCCATTGTCATTACTTTTTCTTTTCCCAGCCCGTATCTTTCTTGATAGCATTACGTTCGCTTTTGTTCTTCGTTTAACCATCTTTACTGCGGGTGTTGGTGAACTCTAATCGACTATTTGCATCAGTTGGAGTATTGGATCATTTGTGTTACTTACCTAATTTTTTGTTACGGATCGCATCCCCGGTGACGACTAATTGGTGCCGTCCTCATCCCCTTTCGTTGTTGCCGAATCACTGCAACGAGGCATTGAGATGCCTTTATAACTTACCCTTGCGTTTATGACTAAGCTTGTAGCTTGATTCAACCCGGTCATATCCGCAAGGTGATAAGTTCTATCCCAGTTCTGGTCACTCTCTTCCCCAACAGGAGATTCAATTCGTCCAATGTCACATGCCTGGTCTCATCGACAGCATGGAGCATTCCCCTGTCCAAATTGAGAATAGGAAGACGCGGCTCCAACTACTTGGCGAAGAATGGGGTATAACTTGTCAACCTCCCCCGTCCCCTTCACCAAGGCCTGATCAGCCTCCATCCTACCGGACAGATAACGACGAGTTTCTTGCGGAAGAACTTCTCAAGAGGCAACGTAGCAATGAGTCTCACGGCCATCAGTCTAAAGGTAGCATATCTCGCGCCTTCACGACCAAGAAGAAGACGTGGGAGTATCGAGAAATATACAACGCGCTCGTAGCCCACATTAGCAATGAAGGGTCACCGGGCGTTGCCGAATGCCTCATACTCAGATTGAATCTAGCCGGCGGAAACCTCAACTTGGCACAAAAGAGCCGAACTAGTTTACTTAGTAGGAGGAAGAGTCTTGATCTAGCCGAGCGCAGTCAAATTCTCCAGATCGCCGTGAAGAATGGCCACTATGAGATGGTAGAGGTACTCCTGCCGTATGCCGATGCTCTGAGTTTAGATACCGCACTGCCGACTGCGATTCGGGACCAAAATGTAGCGATTACCGAACTTCTCATAAGGTATGGAGCAAGTGCAGCTCAGACTGCTGACGCCCAGGATGCATTCCGGCAGGCCTGTGCCGTTGGTGGCCAACCTGACTTAATTGCTCTGATCCTAGGCTCTGAGGGCCGACCACCGGCATCATGGCTCTCTCAATCTATGGTTGAGGCAGCACGAGCTGGTTGTCTTGGCACAGTCATGTATCTAAGCCAGTCGACGGCAGACGGTAACCATGATGGCGCTGCAGCACTGAAGGCCGCTGTAGCATTGGGCCGAAGAGATATTGCTCTAGCTATTGTCCTCGGCAACAAGCCGCCAGCCCAGCCTGGTCTCAACGAGGCATTCGATCAACTCATGACTCACCAGAATATCAATCCAAACGAGAAAATGGCTATGGCGGAGATCTTGTTGTGTGCTGGGGCTGAAGGCGATTCAGTATCGAAAGCTTTGATCCATGCGAGCGCGACTTACTTTCTCGAAATGGTGCACCTTCTAGTCTCTTACGGGGCGTCAATCGAATACCAGGACGCGATCGCGGTTCGCAAGGCTGTATCGAAGGGCAAGGTGGACTTAGTGGAAGTCATGTTAGGTGGAAGATCAAAATTCAGCCCTCACTACGCATCCGAGTGTGTGCAGCTTTTACCAAAGAAGATGAGGTTTGAGGAACGGCACTCCCTCCTGAATTTACTACTTCATAAAGGCGCAGCTGGTACACCATTAGATGACGCATTAATTGATGCGGTGGAGACTGGTGATCTCGAGGCAGCAAAACTGCTTCTCACTCCACTATTCCCCAGCGGTAAAATTGTTGGAAACAAAGATATCAGGAAGGGCCCCCGAAGTATGGTCTTCGAACGACACGAGACTGCGTCGACAGATCACAAAGGGGCTCTGGCCTTACAAATTGCCGTGAAGAGAGGAGATACTGCGATTTCAAACCTGATTCTTTCAAGCAAGCCACCCAATCCCGTTACGCTCGCCCAAGTATTTCCGAGTGTACGAAATCTACCATCACTTGAACGATACCAGATTGCAGAATCGTTCCTTAGAGCGGGACTAACAGGGCCATGTGTGCATTCAGCCTTGGAAAATGCTATCGACGAGAAACCACCACATCGCGACGAAAAGCTCATCGCTCTATTTCTTCGCTACAATGCTGATGTAAACTTTAACGAAGGCCATACAATTACCGCAGCAATTTCGCAAAAGGACGTTAGACTCCTAGAAAGATTACTGAGGAGTAAACCAACAATTCAAGTAGCAGCCAGGGCAATCCCTAGGGCGATGGAAGTTGACGACAGCTCCACGCGGCTCCAGATGATCAATATGCTACTCGCAGCTGGTGCATCCCAGGGTGGTTCCGAAGTGTCCGCGTCAGTCGATGTGGCAGTGCAAGCTCACCCCCCGGACAAGCGACTAATCAAAACGCTACTACAACAGGGGAATGCCGATATTAATGTCAATAATGGAATTGCTGTTGAACATGCTGTGCTACATTCTGACCCTGAAATTCTAGAGATGGTTCTTGGGCTAGGCCAGCCCAACGCCGACAGCCTGGAAAGAGGCTTAAAGAGCGTCGCGAAACTTCCAACTTCTCCGAGCAAAACGGATAAGTTGAATTCAATATTACACCGAATGCAGTCAAAAGATACGGTCACCTCGTTACTTATTCAAGAAGTGCAGGCTGTTCTAAAGGAGCCGCCGCACGAGCAGAATTTCTCCACATTAAAAGTCCTGTTGACAAATGGCGCCGATGTCAATGCCATGAATGCAGAGGCATTATGTCGGGCAGTAGCAGCGGCGAATATGCAGCTGGTAGAGGTCCTATGGACAGCTAATCCGAATGCTACCTCGATGGCGTTTGCCATGCCTCACGCTCTTCGCATTCGAGATTTGATGGATAGATTAACATTCGCACAGAAGATCCTAGAGGGCGGAATACCGCCAACCGAGGTGAATAGGGCCCTGGTCTTCGCGATCAATACGTATCCCGATGACATCCCTTTAATCAATACACTCTTGGCTCGCGCCGACACACGCGACGGCCAGGCTTTAATGGAGGCCATCAAGAGGGAGAAGCAGGATATTGTGGAACTGATTCTCGGCAAGAAAACCTTCCCTGTGGAGATTCTCAATACCGGCTTTACCCACGCGACAAGAGGCAAGAACAAGAGATCAAGGAGTATGTCATCTATCAGTTTATTGAAGGCTGGTGCCTCAGGTGAAGTCGTATCGGATGCATTATTAGCGGCTGCCACCGACGGCGATGTGGATTTTGGTACCATTCTAGTCCAGAATGGAGGCAGTGTGGAGCATAAGGACGGCCAAGCCATTATAGAAGCTTGTAAATCGGGAGCGGTCGAGGTCTTGGCGATGCTATTGGCAGGCGATTCGAAAGTCGCACAGAAAACATTACAGAGAGGTTTCCAAGCCGCTACGCAAGTGGGAGACTTAAAGAGGAGAGCTGAGATCTTCAAGTTACTTCTCCAGATGGGTGTGACTGGAGATGTGGTAGATGCTCAGCTCGTGTCAGCTGTGAGGTATGGTGACGATGGCAAAGATCTTGTTACGCTTCTATTGGTATATGGTGCAAGCCCTGATTATAACGATGGGGATCCCGTCGAGAAGGCCGCTAGGAGCGCCTTCTTAGGCAACCTGGAAATGTTATTGGGCATCGTTGACGTCGGTGGACGCCAGAAGAAGCCATCATCCCACACACTAGTTCGTGCCATGGACGCATGCTGGGATCTTAACAGAGATACGAGGTTTACGGTTATGAATTGGGTATTCCAGGCAGGGAAGCCTGTTCCAAGCGCCGTCCACTCTTTCTTGAACCGTGCAGTCAACGAAGAAGATCCCGAAGAGAGATTGATTGAACTTCTCGTTATTAATCGAGCATCGCCGACAGCAAATGGCTGTCAGACCTTGATTGATGCAACTAAGACACTGTCACTTTCGTCTTTCGCTAAACTTTTGGAGTCCAAAGTCTCTAGCGAAGATGCTTCGTTAGTGTTCAGTAAAGCTTTCGTAGCTGATGCCGTTTCATCATGGCTCTCTACCCGCGGTTACGAGATTGCTAAGTGCTTGCTCCAGAAAGGTGCTACTGGTGATGGAGTGGGATCCGCATTTGCCGCAGTACTCGGCCTCTATGTCGAGACGCATGCGCAGTTAGCAAATGATTTCGTGGACTTACTTCTTAAGCACGGTGCAGACGTCAACTATAATAACGGCGAAGCATTTCAAAATGCCGCCGCGCAAGGAGACCCCGATCTACTCAAGAGACTTCTACGGGAGAACCCTAACTCCCAAGCGATGACTTTTGCATTCCCTCGGATTTTCGACGCCACTGCATCCGAAGAAGATGTATACGAATTGATTACAATATTTGTAGAACATGGCGATGGGCAAACACAGATGGATGTTGCATTCACCCAGGCCGGCTCGGAACCTGTTCTTATAAAAGCACTAAGTCAGTTCCCGCGATCAACAAGGATCCTGGGCGCGCTTTTAGACGCTGGATTTTATCACGACCAGATGATAAAGTGCAATGTAATGCAGGAGATCGAGGAAGAAGAACCAGTGACGCTACTCATGTGGGCGCTTTTGCAGCCCCAAAAGAAAATCAGCAGCGCGGTTATTAACCTGTTAATCGAAAGAGGCGCGAAGGTTAATTATGAGACGCCTATCTCCCGCGTTACTCCTCTAATGCTAGCCATACAATCTCGTCGTCAGGACATCGTTAAATCCTTGCTGTTAGCAGACGCCGATGTGGATGTAACAGACGCAACGGGGAGGTCACCATTATCAATGGCATCCGCTATAGGGGGTGACCTGGCTATCACCATGATGTCGAACCTACTAGCCGCAGGAGCTTCCAAGAATGACGGTTCGCTTCACAATGCGGCCCGCGAGCTCAACCTGCCAGCCATGCAGGTTCTAGTAGAATATAGACATGACCCCGACTTCCCGAGTCCCTTGCATGGTGGACGAAGTGCACTTGGCGAGCTGTGTCTACATGCAGCTGACTCTGGCGAGATGACGGCTCGCCGAGAGAAAACGATGGAGAGGGCTATAAACTTCCTCCTTCAAAGCGACTCCGATATCACTCTACAATCTGATGGGAAGTCCGTCCTGCTGTTGGCATTGGAGTCGGCTGACCCTGTAACCACAACCAAAGTTCTATTGCGAGCCGACATGTGGCGGTACATTAACAAACCCTTCAACTACTACACTGATGGAAAATTTACCTACTCTCCCACCATGTATGTGCAGCGTGTACTACCAGACTCAGACCATAAGCCACAGCTTCTAGCATTAATAAAGGCGAACCGCGGGACCGACGTCTACTACGCTAACAAAGGCCCACAACCCGACGACGCAGTGGGCATGCCAATGAATATCGAACTTGAGGAACAGGAGCGCAAGGCACGTCTAGTTCGCCTGCAAAAAGAAGACGAGGAGCACATACTAGCCATCCAGCGAAACAAGGAACTCGCAGCCGTCCAAGCGCAGATATGGGCCAACCAGGCGGAGCTCGAGGACGCACGCAAGAAACGGGCACACAGCGCAGACCTATCAGCAATGCAAGAGCGAGCCCGCGTCGAGGAGGAACTATTCAACAGCGCGATGCGACAACAGCGCGCGCGCCACGCGGTTGAGATCAAGCACCAAGAAGCGCTGACGCACGCGGGCTTAACGCGGGCCCAAGCCATCGCGGACGCGGAGCTCGCGGTCGAGGCCCAGAAGCAGTCTCGCATGCTGCAGTGGGAGCGCGACATGGGCAGCGAGCGCGTCGGCAACGCGAACCAGCTGAGCAGCATACGGCTCCGCGAGAGGGAGGAGCTGGAGCGCCTGGACAAGGCGGCGGACTCGAGGCTCAAGTCTAGGATCCAGGAGCAGAAGAAACTGGTCGATAGTCAGAGCGCGCTGGCGGCGAATATTGCGGGCGCGGGGCCTGGCGCTAGGAGGCAGATTGGGTTTGTTAGTGGGGAGCTGGGACCTGATTGATTGCGGTGATGGATTTTGGAGGAGATATTTGATATTGGAGCAGAAGTTGGAGTGCAAATTGGATTTTGAGATGGTGAACGTATTTGGGGAAGAGCCTATAGCTACGAGAGAATTACGGAGTGACTGAGGCCGTGGCAGAAACTACCTTACGCATACCTTGGATTTTATAGCGTGTTTGACTGTTCTGCTTGTCGGAGTTGATAGTTACCTGGTACCTTGGTTGAAGTTGGCATTGACATACCGCGGAGATTTACTACGTATTAGGGACCCGTATAACTTGATCTTATTATAAGTTTGTTTCCAGATGAATTTCATCTATTTAAAGTGTTAACCCTTCGTAACGCAGGACTGGAAATTGCCGCGTGGATACCTAGGGAGAATGAAGGTTGAGTCCCTAATCCCCATTTTCCTCCCAAGAAGTGAAATTATCCAATATGTCCCTCAGGGTTTCTACCGTTAGAGATTCCTCCCTAGCCCGAGCAATCGTAGTTGCCAAGGAAACCGTGTTTTTAATCTGGCCATATCAGCAATACGCTCAATAGAACATCCCACTAGGTAACTCACCTCCCGACCATTTATCTCGAAATGAGCTATACTCCTTAGATCTGCCACGGGAATCTCAGGTAAGAAATTCTTCCAGACTGCGAGGCGGCCGCTCTCGTTAAGAGGGGAGTAATGAAACTTGAAATGTATACGACCTGAATACCTGAGTTTAGTATAACACTGGACGATTGGCTGTCAGGGTAGATTCGGCTTACTCTTGAAAGCATCATCGATATCTTGTTGGCGGTTGGTGGTCAATATAATTATACCCCGAAAATACCTTCAAGTAGACTTTAGTTAGAGAAGACACTTGTTCGTTCAGTCAACTTACTCGAGCCTTCTCAAGAACACACCGACCAGTGCATTCTGGTGAATCTGACCATCCTGACGTTTGCGCAGAAAAATCTCTGCCTCATCGATCAAAAGAACGCATCCCCATCGATGAACCATTGACATCATGTCATTAAGGGCTTTATCAAGATCGCGGACTTCTATGCCCAATTCCCCAGCGCTTACAACGTAGAGCGGCCTCTTCGACAGTTCCGCCACAACTTCGGCTGTTAGTGTCTTACCAGTTCCCGGCGCACCACTTAAAAGTCCTACAAGACTCTTGCCCTTCCCTCGGACAATATCGTCGAATCCGGTCTCTTTCGACTCATGACCCCTCATTAGATCCGATATCAGGCGTCGCCTCTTTTCGCTAAGAATGAGTCTGTCACTCGCCGCAGCGTCCCACATCACGTCTCCTATCATTGAGACTGCGAAAGATCCCCATTTCTTTTCAGCGAAGCTGAAACCCAGGACGCGGTGATTACAGAAGACCAGATCCTCTTCCGGCACATCGTCTGGTTGGATCGTATTAAACACCTTCGGTTTGAGAAGTTCGCAATTCGGAAGTTTCATCTTGTAGGCAGCTGGGTCGACCATGATTCTTCCCTTGGCGTAGAATTTCTTCTCTACCCATTTCTCAACTTCAAAGACCATTTCAACCCCCATTCCATCATGTTCCTTGCAGGCCATGCCTAGAAACTCCAAGTATTTCTTACCCCGAGACATTAGATTATCTCGAAGTTGAGACTCATTAGGATGAAACTTTAGTGGCAGGGTTGGGAGGGCGGCGATTGCTTTCGTTTCATTGAAACTGGGTATTTCCAATTGGACTTCTCCCCAACCAAGACAATCGCCGTCATAGTTGATAAGAGTAGCATTAATCGCGTAGAACTTCTGCTCACCATGCCTCTGCTCGACGTAACGTCCACTGGAGAACTTCAATGCCTGAGGCTCACCTAGAATACCGGATTGTTGTATAATAAAACATCCCGGAGGGAATAAAGTCCAAAGGTGATCGTATGTAATCTCGCCATTTCGATGAAGTGACTCGATAGAAAGTGTATCCCGGCCATAAAAGTCGTCTACGAAGGTGATCACTTCCTTGATATCATCTACAACTTGTGCGTCGGGTATCTCCCTAGCCTCTTCTTGTGATAGTTTTAGGGATAAATATGGCCGAGTATGGAATAGTATATCCGAATCAAACTGGAGGATCACTTAGATAACAGCGATATGATGGATAATTATTTGTTACTCACAGTTGGGGGAACTTTGTTTACACCTTCGCACCATGTACCATTAAGAACCTCGCGGAAGAGCTTCGCCAGGTTAGGAGAGTTGACTTGTACAGACGTCCTCCCAGGGTTCCCATGAATTAAATTAATATTCCTTTGTGCAACGAGCGTATATTTTGCAAACTTCCCTTTCTTCGATCGGTACGACGACTTCACAAAATGCCATTGGTGATCTTTCCTGAAGTCTATCCTAATTCTGAGTTATATGTTTCTTATTGATTCAAATAGATACTTACTGGCTATATACGTTATCGACTCGAAGGGTCCCCCCCTTTGGATGTGGCGGGTTAACCTTTTGGGTGATTTCACCAGCCATTGCGAAACCTGATATAAGCCCAGGGGTGTGGTGGACGGCAGGAGTGGAAACAAAAAGGCATCAGTGCTGAAAAATATAATATCAGTGGCAACCTTCTTGGATTAGGTATTATGGGCTAGCCATGTTATCGAAGCTAGGCTTCACAGCTGCACTACATATTTGAGTGGCAGGGTTAGGCTCTGCTGTGTGCCTTGGATGACTCAGCAGGCTGCGTGACGTGGCCAGGGAACGCCACACTGTATGATTCGCTCACGGAGTAAGGCATCCAAGGCAGCCTGGTCCTCACCGAATTTTCAATTTGCCTAGGTACCTAAGGTACCAGGGTAGCTTATTGTTTATCTCTGATTAACTACATGTACTTGATATCTATCGTCTTCCTCTCAGCATTGTCTGTCTTCAACATTTTCTAGAATCTAGTGCCCGACTATGATGGACTACCCTTCAACCGTATTTGGCCTTGCCGTCAAGGAATATTTGGATCGACCAACGAAAAAGAGGCAGCCTAGCTTTATCGAATCATACCGTCGCTGTGGCAAAGCCATTACGGCCAATGATATAAATGCCTTACTGACAAAAACGGAAGAAAAAGCGACCTAGAAAGGTATAACCAAGATTCTAAGGCTTGTCTTTGATGCACTGTACGACTATGATGCTGTCGTAACGGTTTTAGGTATGGAATACATAGAACATGCTATTCCTTCCTTAAACTGAGTTATTCTACAGTTTCAGCAGACCCAATGCCGTCGGCGCTGATCTGGGGAGGCTTGAAACATGTCCTGGAGGTAAAATTGCCTTATGGTCGTTGTCATCAAAAACTA
This sequence comes from Hypoxylon sp. CO27-5, assembly GCA_002120305.1. Classification (NCBI taxonomy): domain Eukaryota; kingdom Fungi; phylum Ascomycota; class Sordariomycetes; order Xylariales; family Hypoxylaceae; genus Hypoxylon; species Hypoxylon sp. CO27-5. The sequence continues at coordinate 4,569 of KZ112442.1, read as the reverse complement.
GATATGGGCGGATTCTAATTACACTCCACAGTGTTTTAGTAGATACTCTGTAATATTTGACAAAATCGAAGGGCAGTTGAGGAAGCTAGCTCAGGAGCTCAAACGAATGAAGGAATACGAGGAGTTGTTCAAAGAATCTGCCCTTATGCAAGAGCTCCTTGTACAGACTTACATCAACATTATCCACTTCTGGGCAGAAGTTAAAGATATATGCTTAAACTCGGGTAAGTAAAATCTACCTTGATAGCAGAATATTAACTTACCTTTTATTAGCTATAGTTTTAGCTGCAAAATTAGTAACTTCGAACATTGTAAAGAAGTTAGCAGCCATTACGGAATTTATCGCAGCTTATACTAGCGACATTACTAAATTAATGCTTATTATTTAAAAAAAAATTAAAAAGGAAAAGTATAAAAACGTTATTAATTATTATTATTATTATTATTATTATATTGTTTAATGTTTAAGCGTATAAGTATAAGCTTTTTTATATAATTTTTTTAAAAGTATAAAATATAATAAGTTTTAATATATATAATTTTAATAAATTATTTATATTATAATATTATCTTTTATTTTTAAAGGCTTAATATTTTTTAATTAGTAATTATTACTTATTAATTAATTTAATTTTAAGTTTATTAACTTTATAAGTTTAAATTAAATGGTTAGTTTAATAGTTATTTTTTAAATGTTATATTTTATAGTTTTTATTTTATTAATTTTTAATTTTAAAGTTATTTTTTCTTTATTTTATAATAAAGTTTAATTTTTATTAAGGTTATTATCACATTTACTAACAGTTTAATTAAAACAACTTATTTAATTAAAGAAGAATATATTGTTATTTTTAATGTAAATTTTATATAAGTAATTAGCGGTATGGCTTTTATAGCTTTATTTAAATCGAAGTAATATATATTTATTACCTAATTAGCTTTATTAAAAGCCTTTTTTATAACATACTTTTTAGGTTAAAAAAACGCTTTTAAAACTTATTAAAAAACTCATTAAAAAAGCAATTATAATGGTTAATAACTCATTCCTTAAAATTTATATATTTAATTTAAATATATATATATATATAAAGAAAAGTTGTTAAACATATATAAAGGATTAAAATAACGTCATAACAATTAATCTATTAATAATAAGGCTTTTTAAAAAAATTACCATTTAAAGCTTATATTTAAAAATAAATAAGCTATTTATTAATTATCACTTAATTATTATTAAGTAATTAAATCATTTAAAGCTAAGGATATTTAAAAATATTATAAGTTTTAAGCTAATATATTTTAATAATATTTAAATCTTTAAAAAAAAAATAATTAATTAAACCTTTAATTAATTAACTTTTAAATAACTATATTATTAGGCTATTTTTATTCCTTATATTTTACCTTTAACTAAGCTTTAAGTTACTTTTACCTAGGCATTTAATACTAAGCTTTAATTGCTTTAACTACCTTTTTACTTAAAAGATTTTAAAGTTATTTATTTTTTATCCCTTATATAATATATTTAAGCCTTTTACATTTACTTAAAGCTTATAAATAAATATTATTAAGATTAATTAAACATAAGCAATAATATTTATTAAAGCTTTATTTTAAAATAAAAAAGTTAAGCCTTTTAATAAAATACTTAAATAGGTTTTAATTTTTTTTATTTTAAATAAAAATCTTAAATCACTTATTATACTAATTTAAAATAAATAATGGTAGTTTTAAAGTTTTAGCTTTAACTAACTTTATTAATTATTAATCAGCTTAAAAGAAATATAAACATTTTTTTATAACATAAAAGAACTATTATAACTTAAGGAATCTTTAAATCTTTAAAATATTCACTATAAAGGCACATATATAAGCTTTTCGCTATTATTAATACCATATATATAGATTTATTAAATCACTAAATACCTATATTAATACTTTTTTATATTTAAAATATATTATATTAAATATATTTACCTTTAAAAAAACTAAATATTATTTAAATAATTTAATAATCTTTTATATAAATAACTTTTAATTAAAATAAAATAGTTTAAGCTTTATTATTATTATAATTAAAAATATTATAAAAACCATAACAATAATTTAATTTTATATAATAATATATTAAAATAATAAAATATTATATTTAACCAAACATACCAAATAATCTTTACATTAATCCTTATACTTAGTTTTAAACTTTTTATAAGTAAATATAATAAAAGTTTTGAGTTATACTTCCTTTATATTTTTAAGGAGCTATTTTTAAGTAATAAGTTATTTTTTATATACCTCTTTCCTATGTTTATTTTCTTTTATCTTTAACTATTATATTATAAAAGCTTTTAATATAATAATTATAATATATTATTTATTAGGAATATTAAGATTAATTTAATTTTAAATGTTTTAAAAACATATATATATTTAAAGTAATATAAATTATTTAGGCTAATCCCTATTGTTTTTAAGCTTTTAACTAATTAATAAACTGTTTAAAGCAATTAGAAAACATATAAATAAATTCATTAAAAGGATTAGGCTTTATTAAATTTAATTTAATTTAAAAAAATAATAAAATAAGTTATTTTATATCGTTAGTTAAATACTTTAATTGTAATAAATTGTAATATAAGCGAGGACTAGGCTTATAACTATTATACTTACTAACGGTTTAATTAAAACAACTCATTTAATTAAAGAAAAATATGTTATTATTTTTAGTGTAAATCTTATATAAGTAATTAACGGTATAACCTTTATAGCCTTATTCGAATCGAAATAACATATATTTACTATTTAATCAGTTCTATTAGGAGCTTTCCTTGCAACAGTTATTATTATAATAAAATATTAAATTAGTAATTTTAATTAATCCTTTAAATGCTTATATAAAAGAAATTTTTTTTAATAAATAGTTTTATTAAATATATTTTTTTAAATTTTTTATTTTTAATTTCTTTTTATTTTCTTTTCCTTTTACTTTTAAAGCTTTTTATTACTTTATATTCTTTTGTAAATAATATTATTCCTTTTTTTTTAAAAACGAAAAGTATATTTTATTAAAATATTTAATAGTTTTATAAAACTTTTTAAACTTTAATAAATGTTATATTAATCATTTTTAATATTTTAATTTATTGTTAAAACTTTATAAGTTTAATTTATAAAGTTTTATTAATTAACTTTTTTTACTTTATTATATTTTATTTTATTTTAAATTTAGTTTAAATAATTTAAATTATTTTTTTTATTAAGCTTTAATTTTTTTATAATAAACCAAATATTTTAAGCCTTTATTTTTAATCTTTTTTATATATAAGAAATAAATATAATATATTTTTGCCTTATTATAATTAAATTTATTATAATATTACTTATAGTTTTTATAAGTTAATATAATATTTAAATATTATTTTAATATTTTCCTTAGTAATTTTAATATTTATAACTTTTTTTTAAGTTTGTAATTAATTTTTATTATTAAAAAGCCACTTAATATTTCGACTTTATTCTATTATTTTATAATTAATTATTAGTTTAAAAATTTTATTATTACTTTAATTTTTGTTATTATAAGCTTTAATTTTAAGTTTAAAAGGTTTTTTTTTATTTCTTTTTTTATTAAAGTATTTACTTATTTATTTCCTTTAATTTTATAATACTTTAAGTATTATTTTAACTTTATTTTTAATAAGTTTATTAGCTTATATATTATTATAAATACTTATTAAAATATTTTAAGTATATCCTTTTAAACATTTTAAATAGCTATTATATTATTCGTATAAAAGGTTATTTTTAATATTAAAAATTATATCGCTACTTATTTTAAGCTTTTAAAAATTTTTAAAACCTTAATATTAAATATTACTTTGTATAAGTTTATACCTTTTTTTTCTTTTATAACTTTGTTTTATCCTTTATAAATTATATACTTATACTTTAAATCTTTTTTCCTTTAAAAATTATTTAAAAATATTATAATATTTTAAAAAGCTTTTTTATTAAATTAATATTAAAGCTTTTTTACTATTATATTTTTATCCTTTTTTTATAAGGTTTTTTTTTAAATCTTATTTTAAAGTAAAAAATATATAATATTTATTTTTAAATTATTAGTAATAGTTTTACTATTAATTAAAAGTTTATATATATTATTTATATTTGTTTTATTTTTTTCCTTTTAAATATTTTCTTAAATATTATTTAAGTTATTAACGAGTAGCTTTTATATATCGTTAGTAATTTATAAATATAATAATACTTTATTATTTTTAATATTATTTCCGTTATAAAAATATTTATTACTACGAATAAAACATCTTTTAAAAAGGTTTTTTAAGTAAATAATATTCCTTTAATAGCTTTAAAAAAGGCTTTTTATATTAAAGCTATATATTCCTTTAATTATCCCAACCGGATGTTTTTTACGCTAAAACTTTTGGAAATTAATTCTGGTGCGAAATGATAAGGTAATTGATAAGGTAATTGATAAGAAACTGATAAGTAATTGATAAGAAACTGATAAGGGAAAATAAAAAAAACCTTTAATCTTTATAAAAT